>CP094636.1:16783398-17184327 GCA_023657505.1 Camelina hispida
GCATTGTTTCTGTATGGGTTCGGAGCTTTCTCCTTTCTGGGCAATTGTTTCAATTTTTGTCCCATCGTGTCCCATCACATTGTTAATGTGGTAATGTGCTGCAAACTCACTATAAGTAAAAAAAAAATGTACATGTGAGACTGTGAACAGATATGAACACATACGCTTTCATACCAAATATTAATATAATATCAACTTACATATGCTTGTGATGTCCAAGTCATTCGAAATCTGCTCGAATGAAGATTCTAGAAGACGCTTTGGTGTGTACAAGACATGGTACGCCTACACACATTTACGTAATTGAGTTGCTAGACAAATTACATGTACTTGCTTCTATCATAATATCAATTTACTCTGACGTACCTTCATAACTCCCAACCTTAAAGAACCGGAAGACACAAAACACTGGTTCGGATTTGTGGAGAACATGACATCCCTTTGATTCCCAATCAGAGAGGAATTGATGGGCATAGAAGTCTGTGAGACGACATTTGACACTTTCATTCCGGCATTAACGTACAGTTGCTATCAAAGTTAAATCTATGAAGTTCAAATATATATATGTATATTACTATGTTTATAGCATAATAGGTCCTTAACCTGCCATTCAGGAGAGTGAAGACAACTTCAATACACCTGCCATCGTAACGTCTTCTTATGACGTCCAGATTTACGATGCACCCACAAACATCTAGCGCGGGAAAATCAAAATTCGAGATGTAACGTTTATTTTGTACTTTTGCAAATGATACACTTAAAACCGACGTTCTAAACTGACCAAACGACCACTAAATGAATCTCAGCAACCATCGCAAGTTCATAATTTCACGGACATTAATATATACATATTAAAGAAATTATAGATAAAACATACCGAAAGATACGGGATGAGTAACTCTGCCACTAGTTATATCATCGATATCCTCGAAGCGGAAGTAATTTTTGTGATTCAAAGGTTGGATCACATCCATGGTTGACTCATGCGTAAACTTGATTTGGTATGGGTGATGAGTATTCCTCTCCTTGAGAGTTGGATTGATTAATTTAAACTCCCGAATATCGTACCAGGCACCGATTTCAGGGTTTGGCGGGATATTTGGGTATTCACCCTGTAGAAACGCCACTTCGATTGTGGAACCCTTCATAACAGATAAATTGTTATACATCAAAAACTGTTGGATTTAGCGAAATAAGAAAGACTTGTTTAACTAACCTCTTCATCCACTAGTAGGAGATCCCGTTTTACAAAGCATTGGCGATTCGACCAAGCGTTCAACACCTTGGCGTGGATACACCAACACCAATTCCTTCTCTCGCGGTCCAGTTCAGCAATACGATCGGTTAAGCTCATGGTGATCTCAGATTTTGGATCTCTCTTACTTTAAACCGTGTTAGGAAAGACGAATGTTGAGAGCAATTTAAATATTTACGGAGAACGACACCTCGAAACGACGCGGCCTTTCGACTTTCCATGGTGTCCGTTTAATAAGACCCCAAATGTACGTACGTTCCCAATGTAGTATACGTACATATGTATAGTTTGTATATTTACAACACTAACAAATAACTGGGAATCATAAATTAATAACGAGATCCCGACCAAAAGGAAAGAGGATATCGCTAAGCCGACACCTTAACCATTAAACTCCAAAATATTAACAAGCATCGATAGACCATAATTTTGTTTCCCTCAATTCGAAACCCTGTACTATAATTGTGATAAACACTTCAAGAGATGGTTTAATCGGGCTTGTTTTAAATAATATTGGGTTATTAGCAGTTTCAGATTTACAAGCAGAATAAAGGTAGATCAAATATTTAGCTGTTCATGTCCAGATTAAGGGTGAAGAGCATAAAAAAGGTAGACAATTTATGCATGTATTTCTCATGCATTAACCATATTTGATTTATAAAGTGATAAGAGAACTTCATGCTTTTCCCCATTCAAGGCCTTACTCGTGTAAATTTATTTGTAAAATATGCTTGTATGGAAACGTGTCTTTCTGAGCCGGATTTGAGTCGAATATATACGAATGACACAACTTGTCCACTTTCACGTCAAACAGCCAATAACTATTGCATTAAGTGCGTAAGTACATGCAGGGATTTGACATCTTCTTTTTGTGGAAAGTCGTTCTTACTTAAATTTTGAAATGACTTTTATCTCATCATAGTGTTTACTGAACACTTTTTAAGCAAGTAATAATTATAAACTTTGCCCAACGAGTACAATATACTTTTTCTCTGAACAAAATATATTTTCGTTACCGAGACGACGAGAGAACAACCTTTATCGTGTGAACCAGTATGATGTTGCGTAAGCATTACGCCTCCTTTTCCCAACTAATACAGTGTAACATACTTCATTATGCATTGTGCTAAAAGGACACGTAGAGTAATTATATTGTACAGTATATATACAAATTTCACCACCTAACTCCTCTGTTGTTGAAGCATATATAATAGCTCCAATAACAAAATCTCAAAAAGAAAAAATGGCGAAAGCACACAATAAGCTCCCATATCTCTGATGATATTTTACTCGAAATCTTTAGGCTTCTCGCAGTAGATGGGCTGTCGCACCTTGCTCCAATTTTAAAGTCGGGTCGGCGAGGACTGAAGACGGTGCTCGACCCCTATGTTCTAAGGATGCAAACATCTACAACATCTGTTGGCATCCGTTATTGATCAAACGTCAGACGACCCAAATGGTGGCCCTCAAGATAAAGGGATTCATAGGCGTATATTCAAAAAATGCTTCAAAGCTGGAAACGAAGTTGCAATCTACTACGAGGGCCTCCGGATTGTTGCGGAGGAGAGAGACATCAAGCGAGGCATTTCATGTTCTATCTCGTAACGTTCCCGCAGACGCTGAGGCAACACTGGCATGTGGTATCTTTTCTATGTTATATGTAAGCGAACAGATGGCGGTTCATTTTCTTCACTTATTTAATGCACATCACTTTCCTCTCAAATCGCATGGGGTCAGATTTGTCGGCAAGTCTGTGTTTCGACGGTTGTTTACATACCAGGTGGCACTTCAAAACACGTTCATAGATAAACTAGTCTATCCATCTACTCACCTGATCCCTAACCCGGACTGTGCCGCCATCTGTTGTATCCAATCCGGTTTCTTCTCTCTAAACTTTCGAGATTACGACATCTTGTGTACTAATTGCGGACTTTGGTGGTTGGCGAAATCTATATGTGAAATCCTTTAGTTCTATAATCTCCAATGGTTGCTCTTTAAAGTTTTTAGTTTTGTTGTAATGTACGGTTGTATACGTGTACGTACATGTGAACTTATATGAGCGGTGGTACGTACATCGATAATTTGTAGGGTATGTTATTATAGTATGTATAAGTAATACGAAGACGGAGAAGTTCATGGTTATCTCATATTATGGTTGTCATTTATTTGATTCCCGTTCGATAACAGATAATTTATATTAAATTGACATAGTCGCACGAACTATGTATTTATGGTATTGCAGCGTGTATGGTAATTAAATAAAACAGACGATATGAACGGGACTAGTCCATGTGTACGTACACGTCCCACACAATAGAACTAGTTGGCACCGTGTCAACTATGTATTTATGTACGATGCCCTGTTTCGGTGTACGTACACAAATACATAGTTGTGGCAAGGTGGTAGATGCCATACGTCTGTGTACGATGGCGGATAACACTAAATAGAATACATTCGTTGATTATAAAATAAACTCCAGCATACACCGGATAACAGTTCGAGGTTCCAAAAAGAAAAAAAAAACCATCAAGTACATAATATTTCAACATTAACCTAGTTGAAAACGTCGTCACTAAGGTTAAGCCGCAAAAAAACATGAAAGAGGATCTTAAAAGAACGAGCGCAACTCCGTGCATACCAGTAGAAAAAACAGGACTTACACCCGGTGAGGTAGCTACTGCAAGTACACCTACGGTGGTGGAGGAAGAAGGCG
The DNA here is from genome assembly GCA_023657505.1 of Camelina hispida. Classification (NCBI taxonomy): domain Eukaryota; kingdom Viridiplantae; phylum Streptophyta; class Magnoliopsida; order Brassicales; family Brassicaceae; genus Camelina; species Camelina hispida. The sequence continues at coordinate 16,787,368 of CP094636.1, forward strand.
ACGATCTCACTAAAAGGGGACCACGGAGATGGAGGTTCGCAACATGGAACATAGGCCAGCGACTTCAACGGCGGTGTTCATGTGAGGGACCATGAACCAGAAAATATTGCCAAACGCCTCGGCCTCCATCACTTGGCCGGTGTTGCGAACAGCACATAAGCGAAGTTCGCATACGGATCCGTTGGTGCAAACGTAGCAACGCCATACCTTCAGCAACGGTCGGGAGTTTGAAGCTAGCCTGACGCCCTCAGATAGTTCGCTACGATGTGGCCCCTGTAGAGGAAGCTCAAAGTAGGGCCTGAACTTAGACTCCATAGTGATGAACTGTGGCCACGTGATGAACGGACGAAGTTGAACAGTTTGGAGGTCGACAGTGTTCAGCGCCTCGACCAAGGCGGGGATAGGAGTGACAGATACGGGGATAAAATTGACAAGGAGGCTTGTAGGGTTTGGCAGCTTGATGGCCAGGAATATCTCGTTTGGAGGGTGTTCATTGTTTGTTTTTTTTTTGTTGGAGACGATATGGGCTGTGGATGGTATTTGCTATGTGTAGGGAATAAAACATCTTCTTACGTACACACCTCTATATATAGTGAAAACAGTGGTAATTTTTTTTTAACTATAACAGGTAATTAACTCGATGGTATTTAACAGTAAAATGTAATGATTGTGTAGGAATATATTTATATAAAAATGTAATGATTTAAGTTTGTTTATTAGCCACGCTAAAAGTATTCAACAAGCTCTGTTGGTTCTTAGGTACTCGTGTACGTATATAAATCAAATTACATAACTGATATTTGACATCTACAACCCTGAAAGTCATATCGATTTAAATTGACTTATATAGACGCCAAATCAGTTGGCCATTGCATTAAATTGACAACATGTCATTGCATTAAATACGACTACTAATAAATATAAACACATTGTTAATTTCCCTATATTGTATATTAAATATAGTGTTTTCAATTTTAATTATAAAAGGGTACAATTCAATACAAGCTACACGGGCATGTAACTGTTGATGTAGGTCTTAGCCATGTATCGTATAGAATAAGATATTCGAGGAACTATTAGTTTTCATGGAACTAAACATTTTACTATGTTCAGCTTGTGGATAATAGGAGAGCAACCTAAAGTGTATTGAAAATCTACCATATTGCTTCAAACCTATGCTTTGCATGTGTTATCAACTTCGTTACATATATTTGTGTACGAAAATTAAATCAATTGTCCAGTTATCACATCTGACAAAGTTCGTGGTTAGCTTTATTATCTTGCCTTATTCTGCAAAGGTGCATCGCTGACAAAATACTTCGTTTAATATTAAGATTAGAAAGGATATGAGATAAGGTGTACACGGAAACGAGGAAATGCAAACATGTTTCGTTATAACTACCAAAGCATTTGACTAATTCGGCGAGCGCACCACCAGATTGTGCATTTCCGGCAACGATGCTTGTAAGGGCCCACCATAGTGTCCACGTCTTCCTTCGTCATTGAGAGCGCGCATTTTATTGCGCACGAAGGAGATGTTATTTCCCCATCATCAGGGTAGTCAAAAAACACACCATTAGTTGTATTGTATGATGTTCCATAGTGAATAAGCTCAGTGATGAGTTCTTCACACATATCTTCAACCTCTTCAGAGTCAAGTGGGTAGTGTTTTATAGAAAACAGCCGAAGCAAATGACCCGCCTAGACTCCGAACCCTTTACAGATGCACAACATGGCAGACGCAAGAGAAGCGTCGGCATGTGTTGGTACGCTACGCAGGAGTAAATTTACGGCCCCTTCAATGTCCCCATCTTTTGTTGCAAGACGAAGGCCTTCATAATATATGGCCGTTGGATTATCCGCATCAAGGCACCTTTCAAAAAACTTCCTGTGACGACCACCAAAAATGATATGATCGGGGTCACTGCACATGTTGAAGATGTTTGCCACTTTCAAGACGTCGGGACGGTAAACTATAGTTTTGCCTCTATTTCCGGAACGTAGGAGTGACTGCATGTACCACCAGTGTTTTGCTGCCATTAGTTTAGCTATTCGCGCCAACAGATCGTCAGGAAGATTTGGGTTGGTCATCTTTGTAATGTCAAAGTATTATGTGCACATAAGAACACAAACAATTTATAATACGAACTTGTTGATATGGTTGGGGAATTATTTGGTATTAATATAAATGATACTTGATATAACTGCGTGACAAGATGGCGAGGTGACATCAAACCACTAATTATTAAGATTTTTCAACATCCACTAACAAAATAGATGGAGTGTCGTTTTGAGAATCTTAATGGGCCGTTAATATTTTAGGCCTCTTTACATCATAACCATATATGATCTCCCATTTCCTATTAGTATACACGTGTCATAACCATATTACGGATTTGAAGTCTACTATAATATACTATCTCAATCTCGATTATTCAATACCCGCTCAGCTTAACGTAGTGGCAGACATGACACCAGTTGGCAACTGCGATGTGACAACTGATACCCGCAAAAGTCTTATATGCGAAGACGTAGAGGAGTTGTTATACAAGTAAGTAGAGGGATGTGACTTATATCTCATCGATGTGTCTTGATGAGTACGTTTAATATGATGTATTTGTAATAATTACTAAGTTACGAAATCTGGTCACAATTGTACTAAACGACCACAATGTGAACTAAATAAGTTTCTGGTTAGCATTCAATATATATAATAATTAAAAAACCTGTAACTCCCACCTACAACTCTCCCTTTATTATTGTATGTAGGTGTTGAACACCCTCCACAAGTTGCAACACATACGGAACATTGTTTTAGAAAAAGCAAGTGAAAATACCGCATGCAACTGGGAAAATGCCTAATATACCCGATGAAATATTAATTAAAATCTTCGGCTTTCTCGTAGTTGATGGTTTGGAGTACCTTGCTCCAATACTGAAGGCAGGTCATCGAGGTGTAGAAACGGCGCTCTCTCCCGAAGTTTAAAGGTTGCTAACATCTTCAGCTTATGCTGGCATCCGACGATGTTCCAAACACCACATCACCCAAATGGTAGAGTCCAAATGAAGGGATCCATAGGCGTATCTTCGAAAAATGCCTAGATGCTGGCAACAAAGTGGCAATTTTTTCGAAGGTTTCCGGGTTGTTGCCGAGGTGGAAGACATTAAGCAAGGTATCGCACTTCTAACTCGTAACGTTCCCGCGGAACCTATATCGACACTAGCTTGTGGGTTTTTTCAATGTTAGTTGGGAACTGCGAGATGGCTACTCATTTTCTTGAACTGTTTGATTCACATCACTACCCACTTAAATCGGAACGAGCAAGGTTTCTGGCCAAGGGGTTGTTCCGGTTGCTGTGTAGATATCAGACGGCGCGAGTAAACACATACAGGGACACATTCGTCTATCCTATTGCTCCCTTGATCCCTTCTCCGGAATGTGCTCGATTGTGTTTATGGGAGCATGGTTTCTACTCTCTCCGGTATAAAAATTATGACATTTTCTGCACAAAGTGCGGCCTCTGGTGGTTGGCGAAAGCTATGTCCGAGATCTTATAGTTATATTTTCTCATAAGATGTTTCGCCCTAAACGTACTATCTAACGAATATCCTGTTATCAACGCAGTTCTTAAATCTTCTAGAATCCATGTAAGTACTATAAATCCGGCCTTTAGTTTAGAATGTCTCCTGGTGTACTAAACTTGGTTCATGTAACACCTAATGTTGTATCCTTTATAAGAACGCGGTATCTATCGCTACTTATTATGTTGTTTAAGAATGGTAAGTGGTTGGGTGCCTAAAGGTGACCAAGGCATCGGAGATGAATTATGAATATAAAACTATATAATTTGTTCTTCACTTTGCAAGACCACTTAAATATGATAGTAAGACGTACACAACCTGAAAGATGTTAGTGTAATAACAACGTTTAAAATTTCAGTGTACGTTCAAGAGTAAGTACGTTTAGTGTACGTACAATAGTTTAAAATTTAAGCCATTGTACGTATTAGAGTTTGTAAATTGTGTGTACGAACAATGGTAAACAAGATTTCGGCCATTATCATTTTGATGCAAATTACATATAAATAAGTTCTCATCTACTATTTCGTATTAGTATATACGTGGCGACACCATAATAACGGATGTCAAATGTGTTATACACTACTTAGACAATTATAACGCTTAAATTCCGCTAGGCTCTAGGTAAGGTAGACATAACGGCAGTAGGTTGGACGAAGTGACAACTCCTACCCCCAAAGTCGTGTTAACATAAACGTGACTCACTTATATCTCGGCGAGTTCTAATTAAACAGTAGTAAGTAACGTATGTCTGGTCACATTACAACAATAAACGGGTAGGGTGTTAGCTAAATTATTTATCTCGTTAGCGTTCTATAAATTATATGTACCAGTCCCACTGAGTACAACCTGAACTGTGAGTTCTTCAAACACCCCTTCTGTACAAGTAGCAAAACTGATAAATCACAGCAAGATGGCGTCTGCGTCTCAAAAAATGCCTCATCTACCAGATGAGATGTTGGTTATCATCTTCGGGTTTCTCGCAGTTGATGGTTTGAAGTTCCTTGCTCCAATAGTCAAGGCAGGACCTCGAGGAGTGAAAACAGCGCTTACGCCTCAAGTTCTCAAGGATGCTAACATCTCCAACATTACTTGCCATCCTTCTTGGTTCCAAAAATACATCACCGAAATCGTAGAATAAAAGAGGAAGGGATGCACCGGCGTATCTTCCAAAGATGCCTTGACGCTGGGAACAAAAAGGCAATCTATTACGAAGGTCTCTGGGTTGTTGCTGAAAAAAGAGACATTGAGGGAGGTATTGCACTTCTAACTCGTAACGTTCCCGCAGAAGATGATGCCACACTAGCATGTGGGTTTTTTTCTATGTTACATGGGAACCTCGACATGGCGGGTCATTATCTTTACCTGTTTTTTGCATACCACTACCAACTAAATACAACTCAAACAAGGATTTTGGGCAGGGAGTTGTTCATGTTGCTGGGTAGATATCAGACGGCGCGACAAAACACGTACAGGGATTCATTCGTCTATCCTATTGCCCCTTTGATCCCTTCTCCGGAATGTGCTAAATTGTGTTTATTGGAGCATGGTTTGTACTCTCTCAACTATCGAGACTATGACATGGTGTGCACAAATTGCAGCCTTTGGTGGTTGGCGAAATCTATATCCGAGATCCTTTAGTTATATTATCTCTTTAGATGTTTCACCCTAAACGTCTCATCTAAAGGTCTTCTGTTATAAACGCCGTACTAATATCTACGTCATAGGGTGTACGCGCACTGAATCCGGCCTTTTGTTTCCATGGTTTTCTATTCTAGTTCTTTTTAATCATGTACCACTTGATGTTGTATCCTTTCCTTTTTTACTGTTCTATCTTGCAAAACAACTATACACAATTGATATATCTGCCTATTGTGTATGTACAACAAAGTGTGTTTGGGTACATGGGTGCTTACATTTGGTACGAGTAATGTATTGTTTTGTTACAACTGTGCATTCAGTTGGTGAAGTCGGATGTGTACACATCCCTATGATACATAGGTATCGGGCCTCAATTTTAGTAAGCCCATTCGGTAAGGATTTTTTGTTTATTTTCTTAATAATAAGGCATCAATTTAAGAGTTAGTTTCTATTAAAAGGCCTCATTTTTAAAAATTTTTTTCAGATAAGGATTCATTTTAAAAATTGCTTTGAGTTGAGGCCCCATTTAAAAATTATAAAATTACATTGGACTTACTGAGAAAAAACAATTCAAAAGAAAGCGAAGAGTCGCGCTTATTAGAGAAGGAGAGAGAGAGACTCGCTAGTAAGACACAACTACCAGTGGTGACGCTTTGTTTTATTTAAGTAGCATCTCCCTGTCTCCTTTCCAAACCCAGTGGAAAAACTATTAACTGGAAATTATCAGAGAAAACCATGGAGTTTAGAGTTGATGCCATCGCTGATCTTAGACCAGGAAGAACGAATTGGTGTATCCAAGCAAAGGTCTTGAATTCGTGGTTTGTTACTGAGTTCTTTCAAAAGCGGGTTCTGCTCCTTGCTGATACGGGTTAGTCCACTTTGCTTTGTAAAATATTTGCACGAAGTTGTTAACCAACGCAGTGGTCTTATACACAATTGATATGCAATTCATAGGGTGACACAATCGAGGTGGCGTTTTTACCAGGGACCTACAAGAAAATGATGAAGTATATCTATGATGGTGATTGGTATGAAATTAGGACTTTCAAGGTCATCCAGCCAACACTTACGGAGAGGAATACACATCATCCTTTCCAAATCAAATTTACTGATGAGTCGACGATGGGCCTGCTCTCACCGGTGAATCAAAAACACTACTTCCGTTTCGAGGATTTGGGTGATATATCTCGAGGGAGAATTACCCATCCCATATCTTTCGGTATGCTTATCTTCAATTTTCAATTACACAAATCGTTTGAAACAACGTTTGCTAATTGATATATTTGTGATTATCACTAGTTTTTAGGCCTGATACTAAATAAATAGGTTAGTAGACAATTTCATATCAAAATACATATGTCGTAACGTTTAAAGTATGTGTCTACCACGAATCAGATGTTTGTGAGTGTGTAGTTGGGGTGGAAGACAGAAGATTGCTCGAGGGGGCAAATGCGGCCAATGAAGTTGTCCTCACCCTACTCAATGGGAGGTAAAGGAGATTTGTGCTACCTTTTCAATACATTTACAAGGCGATGTAAGCTGTTTGTTTTCCTATTAAAATATCTAATTGTATATGTTGCTACTGTAAAATACGTTAATACACTTTCTATATTTACCGCAGATCTGAAAACGTTGGACGTTACTATATAGAACATATAATGGAGCACGTAGGGGAGAATGCAGTACCTTGAGAAGAAAGGAACTAGATGGGCGAAAGGGAGAGCTTAGGGAGTTTAGCATATTTAAAGAACTGCCACAGATCTATGCAATTTATTAACTTTTTTTTCCCGGTGTGTTTGTACTTTTGAGTGAACCCAATGTTACGCTGATTATGGATAATATATGGTTATGTTTTGTCAACTAAATATAAATTTAGTACTCCGTAATATATGTACGTACATAAAAATAGTTATCTACGATAAGTGTACATGTCAACACTATCCTTCCATCGCATTATGTCCTCTATAATGGACCATATAAAGCCCACAAACAGATATATTTCGCTTTCGGTAAGCTTCTTATTCAAACAAAAAACCGTTTGCTTGAGATTTCTAAAAAGCCCACACGAGTAATGGGCCCAACTAGGGCAGCCAAGAACATTTTCTCCAACAATTATAGTTCGACAAAACTGTGGGCTTAGAAATTAAAAAGGTCCATCATAAACATGTTACAAAAAGCTATGTTGGCACTTAGGAAAAAGAGTATTATCCTCACGCCAGAAAGATAACACGTCTATTGTCGCCCATGCACTACGTATTAGCTGGACATGTTGTACGGTTGTGGCCAACCTGTTGACACTGAGAACAAGCATGCTGTTTGCGGCCGCTTCGTCTCCAATGCAACCTCGACAAAAGACTTCATCCTCGACATCTTTGGCCTTCCTGGAGGATTCCTAACAAAAGGCGGTTTACATCTGGACGGTGTAATATCAGTAGGAACGATGCAGGATGTATCTATCGGCATTATCGCCTCCGCATACCCACTGCAGAGGCTGTCTCTGCGGAAGTATGGATGGTGCTGGTTTATAACTGATACGTTGGCCGTATATGCGGCTGCGATAGCATGTACGCATGGCATCCTCTCTAGATCAAAACGCCTACATGAACACCTCTTATACCTCAGATTGACAACATGCGTTGAGGTACCACCACTTACTTCAAATCGATCTTCATCAATTTCTTGAACCTTTAGACGCCTTGAATGTTCAATATGTGCCTATGAGTAAATGAAAGCGTAAGTTCATATAACCAAACCAACACAACATACTAACATTTTCCAGGCCTTTCGTTAACATATATATTGATGGATATGTTAATGAATCTCACACCTGTAAAAGGTTCTCCACTCCTTTGGTGAGTAAAGTTGGCATTGCGGCAGCTTGTTTTCTCCTTGTAGCAAACCAACGTGTCAACATATTCCGAACAGCTTCTAATAACTCTACAATGGGATAGGCTCTCGCAGGATTCAGTACTTTGTTTAGCGATTCTGCAATGTTGCTCGTGGTGAAGTTGTACCTATCACCAGGAAAGTGCGCCCTGCTCCACTTGGTTACATCACACGCACCAAGTAAGCATGCAGTTGCGGATTCGCTTCTTGAATTTGCTGGAAGATTTCTTGAAATCAACTACACGTACGCTGCAGCTGCTTTTTTACCAGCCGGAATGTTTCGCTCCCACTAAATCTCAGGATAATATTCTTGTGAAGATGATAAGTGCAGATTCCTCGACTTGCCAGGGGTACACTTTAGCGATAGCTTTACCAATAGATTTATGCCGGTCAGATATCAGTGCAAGCTCTTCATCATCAGGAATTACACTACTTAATTGAGTAAAGAACCATTCCCACGACACGTCGTTCTCTGTATCAACAACCGCATACGCCAGAGGAAATATTAAAATTCCCATCTTGTGTTGTCGCTATCAGAAGAGTCCCTTTGAATTCACCTTTCAAAAGGTTCCATCTACAACTACAACTTTCCGCATATACCTGAAACCCTTAATGCATCCAGCAATCGCAATGAAACATACTTGAATCTGTCTTCTGCATCAACGACCAGTCTAGTAAGGGTCCCCGGATTAGAGGACCTCAGCCTGTATAAATATGCAGGTAATTCAGCGTATCCACTTTCAGGTGTACCCTAACATACTCCCGCGCCTTTATAAGTGTACGATGTGCCTTCCAGTAGCCAAGCTATTATATGAAAATGGTCAGTAAAAGACATCAGCACTAAACAATATCAACTAGATCGAATTATATATGTGCAGTGCAGGCCATAGAATCAACTAATTTCTGACAAACCCAACAAACTTAAGCTACGATCTGTGTACACCCTATAAACCATCACATACACAGAGCCAACCATAAAACAAACATATTAAAGTATTCCAGTAGCCAACCTGTACACCATATCGTAGGTTGAGCCCATCCCCAACAAGATTTGGCACAACGAACCTCCCACACCACCAACATAATCCTTGTATAATTGAGCTAGGATTGGTGGTTTAGCATTACGGCTACGGCCATATCGTTCCGTAACAGAGCAAGTATGTTCACGACAATATTTGCGAATATGAAACACGGCGAATCACCCATGGTTGAAGCCCGTATTCTCCATTTACAACCTTTTACCCAACACTCAACGATTAACAAAATGGGCGTTGAATATCGAACATTGTAATCATATTTATCTAATACACTCAGCACCCTCAACCTTGCCACCAACGTTTCTTTGCTATCAAACTTATCCCCCACAGCAATATCACCACCTCCGTTTTCTATTTTGCGAACCTCCTTCTCAATTGCATCAGCTGCGAGTTAGTCTTGCGGGTACGGTTATTTGATTCTGTGTTTACACACATTTTCCTCTATACAAGACCCACCCCCAGGTCCGTCGTCCAATGATTCCTCTGCTTCATCCGGGGCGAAGTTGGAGTACAGCAGATAGTCTTCATCCCTGAACTTGCACCATCGCTGTCGTCACAGTAATCAAATCTACTGTTGTCCTCGTCTGCTTCATCTTCATCTACATCATTTCCTACATTATCTTCACCGTCTACCTTACGACTCTCGTACTCATCATCTTTCTGTCCCATTTCCCCTCCCACGCCTACGAAATCAGGGGTATTGGGTGTTGGTTCTGGGGTTTTCGGTTTAACTTCCTCGAACAAGGTTTCACTAGATTTAGCTTCGATCTCAACGCATAGCCGGATGAGTTCACTCCTATGCTGTTTGAGAAAGTTTTGAAACTGCCGACCATTCGAAACAATCATCGGTGGCATATAACATCCGCTTTTTTAATATCTATCTAACATATAGCTCAACTTTATGGCGGAAGTTCTTTCACAGAAACCAAAGTCATCGTACACCATAGCAGTAAAGTCTTCAAACTTTGTTTCTTTATCGGCAACTATAATCCTGCACCCTTTGCTAGTATCAACATCAAACAACCATCGCTTTTTGTCTACCCTCCACCTCCCACACGCCAAAACGATATCTTGCTCTTCCATGGATGAACCGAGAGGAAAGATTATGAAACTGAGTAGGAAAAAGACGTTTGCTCCGGCAGACAGAACACGATTGATGAATCTGCTACAAACTTTATTACATGAACACCATAGATCGGAAGAACAGGAAAGGTGTTTAGATCTTCTTCAATAAGTCTATCGCAACTCGCTAGACTGTCTTTGCCAGCTCAAACAAATTCGTGTTATTCTGGTAAGACTTTACAGCTGTCAATCTTGCTTACTAAATCTACCACGGACAAGAAGCCTACCACTACGAAAACTATTTCAAAAAACAAACAAAGTATACCAAAAATATCGTAAGGAGAGAAGGCTGTCGCATAAATCTGTCGCAACAGGCCATTAGTCTACCATAAATATCTTCCCACCCTTTACGTTTGCCGCTACGCGCTAAAAACAAAAGTCTATCATCAAAGGGAAATTCCTCTACCAAAACTTCCGAATCGATTTCATATACGTCGACGATAAGTGTACCAACACTACAACTAAGTGTACCATCTACGTCGACGGTAAAGTGTACCAGCACTACAACTAAGTGTACCAAAAATATCAGACGTACACCTTTAATCCGTCCACCTGTATAAATCTACCATCAAAGGAGCGGTAGACTTAGTCCCAATTTCCAATGGTTTTATTTTTTTTACTAATGGCATCATCCGTAATTACGTTTTTTCTCAACACTAGTTTCAAAGGTAGTATGGGTACAAAGTTTATTTTAGTAATTACCAACAATTTGGTGTTACTTTTGTAAAAAGGAAGCTATTATGCAAGATTCTAGTAACTCACCCTTTCATTTAATACTCTCAGTTACATTATATAAGAGTTTTAAGGCTTTTTTTTTTGTCAACCATTGGGCCACAACAGGCCGGCCCATTAGTCCAATCCCTACATTCGTAGGGAGCGAGACTCGATCCCTGGTGTGATGGTGCCTTGTGCATTAAGGACTTACCTTTGGCCACTGCACCAAGATCACTTCACAGAGTTTTAAGGCTTTTTTGTTCTATTTTATAATATTCTCTCAAACTTTTATGTACAAATTTTATTAATATAACAATATATGACCGTGGAAAAAAACAATATATGACTATTTGAGCTATGCAGTATATTTTTCTATTGGATGAAATTTTATAAATATTAATAATATTTACTTTTTATTAATCTTTGTGTTTTTCTACCCAAAAACTTTTATAGGACAGAGAGTACCATTTAAATATCTATACCATCACAATAAACCATATTTTAAGTTTAATTACACATTTCATCTTAATGCATAGAACTAAATGTTTTATATCAAACACAATTAATACATTATATCAAATCTATATCTTAGTAACAATTGGAAATACAAATAAAAATTAACAAAATATAATTCTCAAAAAATTGAATCAAACATTATTTAAGACATATTTGTTATGTTGTTATCTCATAAGTCCTAATTTTACCTCATGTCTTAATCAATTTTCAATGAGTGAAATTTATAAAATAAAAACATATATAAAGATATAAAGACATTCTCATCAGATAACTGAAGCTTTATTTCTATAAATTATAACTTATTTCGAGTTATCTTATGTTTTGACATATGCGTTACAAAAATACATGTGTTGAAATTATAAAATCAATCATAAGAAAAAATTACTAATATTCTTAAATGATTTTTAATAAATGATACTTATTAATATTTGAATTTTTTTACACAAACAAATACAATTTTTTAAAATTTAGTGTTTTTGTTATAAAAATATTATCCCGCGGTGTACCGCGGGTAAAAATCTAGTGTTAGTCTGAATTATAATGAATTATATACACGTTGTATGTGACTATAATAAATGACTATAAAATTGAATAGAATTTTTATCTATTTTAAATAGAAATTCCTTATTTGTGGCATATTTGAAATTAAGTTCAAAATAAATTTGTATATTTAGAAAGTAATATGATAAATCTTATTATATAAAGTTCAATGACAAAAACTCTTATTAACAAGATCGTGACACGTGTCAAAAATATTGATAAGATGTTGACATGTGTCAAATATAAATATAGAAACAAATTTAATTTTTACTATTTTACTAATCTACATGAATCTTATTATATAAAGTTCGATGACAAAATTACTAATTAACAAAATCATGACAAATGTCAATTGTATCATTCATATGTTGACATATGTCAATTATAAAATTTATTAAAATTTTAAAAAATAAAAATGTAAAAATTCAAAACCTACCATAAAAAGGTTTTCTATAAAACTAAAACAGAGAAAATAAAACCTAATTTTATTAAAAAAAATAGATATATATATATATACATATCATAAAATTTGAATTATAATATAATTGATTTATTTTAATTTTAATTTGCTAATTTGGCAAGAAAAAATATTACTTTTTATATAAGATAAAAAATAATTGTGAAAATATACAATTAATTACTGTTTATCAAAAACTGTAAATACTCACCTTTACATAAAGAAAAGATGGTTGAAGTAAAAAAAAAAATAGATCGTTTCATATTTTTTTTCACCAATCAAATAATTTATTCAAAAGAGTGTTATTGTAATATATAAAATAGGATTATGTAATATTAATGTATGCGTTTTTTAACTATAAAAATATTAAAGTAAAGAGACATATAATAGATTATTTAGTCTTATTATATAAAGTTCAATGACAAAATTTCTTATTAACGAGATCGTAACACATGTCAAAAATATTGATAAGATGCTGACACGAGTCAAAAACAATATAGAAACAAATTTGATTTTTACTGTTTTACCAATCTACATGAATTAAAAACAAATATTGGCCACGTCTTTTTGTTTAAATATGTCAATTAATTTGATTTTTACTATTCTACGTTAATTATTGGCCACATTTCTAGAAAAAAAAGTTCATAAAATATTTACCTATCACTATAAGGAAATTGAGTATATCTCTTATTATATAAAGATGTCTACCAAGTGGTATCCCATATCAAATAAAAACCTTGAGTACAGTAGAAAATCATGAACTTCAAAGAGACAGTTATAAACCATGAGACATCGGAAAACCATACTAGCAAAAGACGGGTATCATGAATGATAATCAGATTGCTATGATGGAAAAAATACTTGCAGATGAACCTCATATAAAGCTGGATTTAGCTACACTTCAAATATGGGTAGACAAACTAAATCAATATGTAAGTACAATCTTATTATATAAAGTTCGATGACAAAATTACTAATTAACGAGATTGTGACACATGTCAAATATATTGATAAGATGTTGACACATGTCAATTTTTATAAACGTAATAAGACAGCTTATTATATTTACAGAATTTTACATGTTTATATTTTAAAACATTTATATTCCTAAATCAAAAAGGAAAACTAACAAAATCAATATATTTTCCATTGTATCCTAATTATATTATACATGGTTTCTCAATAAATTTTACATGTGTAACCAAAAATTTAATTCATTAAGCATGTATATTAATCAATAAATAATGAATAACAAAGTTAAAAAGAATAACATAAGTTATTTAACATAATTTTAGTCGGATATAAATTATATTTATCGCTGTAATATAAATTATTGTAAGTAAGTACACAAAACCTTGAAACAATAAATAAATTTAAAATCAATACATGATTTGTATAAGTATAGTTTTACATGTTTTATTTTAAAGTTTTAATGCATGTAGTAATATGATAAACCTGAAAGAAAATAGAAAAATGAGTTTGTTAGAATGAATATTTGGTTAATTGATTAAAATTGACAAAAGTATTACTTATAACATTATGACATATAGAAGAATATATTTAGGATATTTTTGGATTTCCAAAAATTTTGTGGATGTTAACTGATTTTTTTACTGATTATTTTTAATGTTAAATTTTAAATACTAACCAATATACATATTATCTCATATTATTTTTGTTATTAAATTTTTTAACTAATCCAGAAGAAGTGAATTATGGTTTTACGATGAAATAGATAGTTAGATGTGATTACTAAACTGAATGTCTAACGATGAAATTTATTTTAGATTAAATATATTAAAAAGTTTTCAAATATTAATATGTATTATTTATAAATAAAAAAATCATTCAAGAATATTAGTAAATTTTAATGTTTAAATTTATAATTTTAACACATGTATTTTTGTAATGCATATGTCAAAATATAAGATAATTGTAATACAGATTATAAATTACAGGAATAAATCTTTAGTTATTGAGAATTTCTCTGTATCTTTATATATGTTTTTATTTTATAAATTTTACTCACTTTTAAAATTGATTATGATATGAGGTAAAATTAGTACTTATGAGATAACAACATAACAAATATATCTTAAATAATGTTGATGGTGTTTTTTGGCAAATTATATTTTGTTAATTTTTATTTATATTTTCAGTTTTTACTAAGATATAGATTTGATATGATGTATTAATTGTGTTTGATATAAAGTATTTAGTTCTATGAATTAAGATGAAATGTGTAATTAAAATTAAAATATGGTCTCTTATGATGATATAAATATTTAAATGGTACCTGTCCTATAAGAGTTTTTGGGTCAAAGTACAAAGATTAATAAATAATAAATATTATGTCATTTATAAAACTTCCACCAATAGAAAATATACTGCATAATTCAAATAGTCATAAATTGTTATATTAATAAAAATTATACATAAAAATTTGAGAAAATATTATAAAACTCTTATATAATGGAACCGAGAGAGTATTAAATGAAATATGAGAGGTTTATATTCAATATTAAAATGTTATAAGATAAAATCTAAAAACATGTATGTTACTACTTAACTATTCTCAATAAAATTTTAATTTTTACCCGCGTTATTACGCGGGCCTTATCTAGTTTTATTATAAATCCATAGTTTTTTTCTTATACGTAGTTATCGGAAAACAGTTGTAGCTAATTTCACTCTCGAGGAAAATTGATCGTTAGTCTATACTAAGTTGAAATCTGCACTACACGGCGGGTTGGTTTATTAATTTTATTTTTGCTATATTTTTTATTGTTTTATTCAATTTCATAATTTAGTATAAATTGTTTGGAGTCAAGTTTCATAATTTTTTTGATAATTCCAATGCTAATTTTGTGTTGATTTTTTTATTATTATTTACATTATCATATGATACTTGAGTTTTTGAATGTTTGTCTTTTTGTTTGGGGTTATTTGGTTTATGTAGTTGATGGATTGATCTTATTCCATGGGTGAAGTGAAGGACAAGAAAACACAAATAATATTTTTAGTTTATGATTTTATAAGAAAAATATGCAGCAAAAAATGTTTAAAAAATGAAACTAAAAACCAAAATAATATCAACAAACACAATAAAATCTATATTAAAGATGCAATTTAAATTTCATTTGAATATACTTATATTTTTCAAATATACATTTAATTTTATTGTTTTTATGAAAACTGAACATTTTGGATTCACTGTATTTACATCCAAAATCTTCAGTATTGTTTTAGACTTTTAGTAACTGAAGAATATTATTTTGAAGTAAAAAAAACAAGATTTATTTTTTAAGGTAGTAAAATGAAAATATATTTAGAAACAAAATATATTAAATCAAAAACTCAAGCTAATAACAAAAAGAAAAAGAAAATTAACATTGAAATTATCAAAAACTGATGAAACTTAATTCCAAACAACATATATTAAATTATGAAAAAAAAAACAAAACAATAAAATAAAATAAAAAACCAACCTGCAGTATAGCTCGGGTTCCAACCTAGTGTTAATCTTACGCCAACATCATCAACATCATCATCATCCTCCTCCTCCTCCTCGACATTTTGTCCTTCCGTGTTTTTAATCTCTTCCTTTTTTTCTTCGTTCTTTTCCTTCCTTCATTTTATTCATTCTTTGTGCCAGGGATCATTCCTTTAAAAAAATTTAACAAAGGCAAAACGATAATTCAAACCCTAAATCTATGGCCGCCAACTTTTTTTCAGTTCAGTTTCTACCCATTTTTTCTTCTTTTCAATTGAATATATGACATAAAAATAGTAAATCTCTACTCTTAACATTATATTTAATCAAATCAAAATCAAAAATTGTTTTCTTTTCGATTTTTTGAATCAGGGTTTCAAGTAAAATAAAATGAAGTCAAAAACTACAAAGGATTAGACGATTCACCGCAACCATTGCTCCTATCACTACAGAAATAACCACGCTCTTTCCCACGTCTTTTGCGAACCTTAGCACTTCGTCTTTGTGAGGCACACGACGCATGTTTGTTTGATTTTTTTATTTTTTTATTTTTTATTTTTATTGTATATTGAATTGTGACTCCCATTATATTTTTTTTATAGGCAAAGTCTTTTGGGATTTGATTCTCTTTTTGGACCAAAAAAACATTTCTCAAATCACCTCCTAATAATATTTATTTTATACTTTTAACAAAAAATAATAATATTTATTTTATTTTTTGTTTTCTTTTAATCAGAAAATTAAAAAACTACTCTGTCCCAAAAAAACATTTCTCAAACCTACTTTAATCTAATTTTCTTTTACAAGACAAATTCACTTACTGCAACTACTAATCAGCCATTCAACCATCACCGACTCTTCTCTCAAACCTTCAAATCTTGATTTCAATATTAGTAATCAAAAAAATGTTTATACCAAAAAAATGATTAGTCCATAAAATTTTGGGGTTTGATTAATATGATATGTAACAGGCTTTGTTCATTCGCATGTACCGTGTACGTGTGTACAATATTTGAGTTTTATAAAAGAACTAGATTAGGTCCGCTTATTAATGCGGATATAAGAAAAATATGTGTAATTTTAAGTTGTATTCAAAATATTAATTTTATTTTATTTGATTTTTTTAAACCGGATTTAGAGTTCGCACACTCCATCTTGCAATACAATTTTTTTTTGTATATTTACATGATAATACAGTTAGATTTTAGTTCTATGCACTCAATCCTAATGAGTTACATTTATAATTTTCATATAAAAATGTGCATTATATCAAATTTATATCTTACTCAATATTTTTTAAAAAAATTAAAGTTAATAAAACATAATTCCAAAACAAAACTGAAAAATAATTTTATCGCATATTTGAAAAAGTAACAATATCTTAAATATATTTGTTTCATACTTTGTAATCTCATACGTAATAGTTTTACTACTAATCCAACTATTTTTTTTTTAACCAAACATTAATAAATTAAAATAGAACTCCAAGATTGGTTGCCCAAACATGAACATAAGAGTTTACAAAGGATAATTCGGAAAAAAGAGATCTTGAAGACCGAGCAAGACAATCCGCCCTTACGTTGACATCTCGTGGTATCCTGACTAGGGTGAAGGAAGGGTAAGAAGTTCGGAGCAAAGCAAAGTCCTCCACCAAATTCGAGAAAGCCGGCCAATCGTCCGGTGTCTGCACCATCGCAACTAACTCTACACAGTCCGTCTCGAAAGTCTGGCAATCAGCTCCCGCCTCCAGCAAGGAAGCCATAGCCCAGATCAGAGCTTCTAATTCCGCATGTAAGGGAGAAAGGCTTCGTCGTTGACTCCGTGCTTCCAATAGTAGTGTTGTATCTTCTCCACTGCAGCACCACCAGCCTAGACCCTGTAAAGGATCTGTACATTTCCAAGAGCCATCAACCTGACAACGGGGAAAGAGACCCCTCTCCTCGAATAAAGGTGGAGACTCCAGATAACACGCCGAGAAAGATTTGGCCTCCTCCCACAATAATTTATCATTAGCCGCCTGAGTCAAAATTTCCGTTGGCTCTAACTCAATACCTTGGAAGACTTTTTTGTTCCTATCTTTCCAAATTGACCATACAATCCAGAGAAGACAAAGGGCTATATCTGAAACCCCGGATTGTGAAGAAGCCCGCTAGAATATGAAATCTAAATTCGCATAGATTGAGTCATATGGAAAATCTCCCAGATCAAGCACCACTGGAGACATCTCCCAAATACATCGCGACCAAGGACATCCAAAAAGCGCATGATTTATAGTCTCTACTGCAGAATCACACTTCTTACACAAAGTATCACACCGGACACCCCTATACGCAAGCCGTTCTACCACCGGAAGAGTAGCCGATCCAATTTGCCAGAAGAAATGTTGAATCCTCGAGAGTACATCTAACTCCCAAGACTGTGCCCGTAAGGCCATACAAGTCGGCCCATACTCAACATCCGATAATAATTCTCGGGCCAAACGATAACCTGATTTGACCGAATACTTCCCTGATTTAGTAAAATGCCATAATAGTCTATCCAGCTGAGAGGTTTGACTGACCGGCATACTCCGAATAAGAGAAACATCCACTGGATCAAAGAACTCCTCCAGAGTAGGCAAATGCCAGTCCTTTGTAACTGGATTAATTAAATGATTAACCATCAAACTCGGTAGCCACAACCTCCCCCGACCATTCGCTGGGAGGTTATCATGAAAAAATTATGTATACTAACATTATCATAAATTTATCAAAAATTCAAAGAAATTATCATGAAAAAATTATTTGTTTATGTAAAGGTGATTATGTACAATCCTGTTTCTTTTAGGATTAATAATTTAAAGTATATATTAAATTATGGTATTATAGTAATTAATTGTATAATTTTCTTAATTCTTTTTCTTATAGAATTAGTAATTTAAAATTAGAATTATTGTTATTTTTATATAAATATATGAACTATCTTTTTATATTTATTAAATTGTTTAAATTTTTAGTTTCTTATAATTTACAATATGTAAAACAAAATTTTTGTATAACACATGACAAATCATTAATTTTAAAATTGACACATGTCGCGAAGTTACTAACTTTGAAAACCAAAGTTTATATAATAACATAATAATATATAAGTTATCAAATCATTCACAGATTTAAAAACTTAAGAAAATTACATTAATTTCTTCCTTTCTTATATTATGTTAATCACTAATTTTAATACATTAACTTTTTTATATACTTTAATCCCTTTATTTATAATTTGTTTTTACTATATGATTATAATAAATAATAATTGCAATTTAATTGCAAATATTTTTCTTACTAATTGCAATTAAATTGCAAATATTTTCCTTATTAATTGCACATATTTTTCTATTAAAATTAATAATTTAATAGAATTAAATTGCAAATATTTTTCTTATTAATTGCACATATTTTTCTCTTAAATTAAATAATCTAATAGATAACTTTTCCTATTAGAATTAGTGATGTAATAGATCACTTTTGGTTTTATATAATTTTCAAAAATATTAATTGTAATTCTTTTAATTTTAGGATTTTTTAATTTTTATTATAATTATTAAAGAATTTTTTTTCACACATATCAAAATATTATCGATAAACTTGACACGTGTCGCAATTATATGAATTACTAAATTTGAAAACTAAATTTTATATAATAAGATATGAGTTTTAAACCTTAATTTGTCTTTCTTTATATTTTCGTTAAAAAAAAAATTGGGGACTGTAATAATTAATGACACGGCATAAATATTTAATGAATCCCAAATGACAAGTCAATAAATATATATATACAAATCAACCTCTTTTTCCTCTTTTTCCTATTTTTCCATTTCTTAAATTTCTTCATTACTTGTGCCGCCGGGGATCATTCCTTCAAAAACATTCAAAAAAAAGAGGAAAAACTATGTCAGCCGCATTGGTAGGAGCAGGAGCCAAGGCTGCTGGTAACTTTGTTTTATTTTACCTACTCCAATGCCGCAGACACGACGTTAACACCCACATCACTAACAAACCTTATCGCTTCCTCCTTAGGAACACGACTCATCTTACTCTATATATATTTTTTTTGTATATATTAATGAGTTGTGATTAAACTATGGATTCCCCGTGGTTTTATTTTTTATAGTCAAAATTTTTTTCTATTTGTGTATAGCATTTTCTTTTCTAAAGTCTTAGTTATGAAGATTTACCCTATATTGACAAATTCACTAACTGCCGTTTGTGAATCACTAATCTTGATTCTTCTCTTAAACCGTTGGGCTAAGTTTTCCTCAACATTAACAGTTTGGTTTAGCTTGGTTTCAAACCAAAACACAATTTTCTTAGGATGTTCACTAAACAACCTTAAACATAGTACACTAGTTGTTTTGTATAAATATTTGAGCTGATATTTCAAATTTTCTTCATTTTAGTTTATGAGTGTGATTGATGACCGTAAAAGCGATATTTAAAGCAGTATACTATATATTTTGCATCGATTTCTTTTGTTATTCCTAATTTTCTAACTAGTATCTTTGAAAGAACTATCTAACAAAGATGAGTTGTGTTTGTTATCCCTGATCCCCTATATAATAAAACGGAAGTACACAACTTTTTTTTTGTAGACTATATAATTTTTATAAATTGGTTACAAAATAGTTTATAGATTAAATATAGGTTAGTTACAAAAAAATATTATAGATTAATTGGTCAATCTATGGAATACACTTAAGAATATTCCAAAGAATCATTTTAAAGAGAATATTCCAATGATTTATATAATTTCCAAAATAAAATCTTTAGTATTCCATGTATTGTTACAAAAAATATATACTGTTAGGCATAAAAATATACTGTTAGGCGTAAAAAAAAAATCTTGCAATTTATCACACTTAATCGTGATTTTCAACATCTTATTGTGCAGTTGAAGATAAAATCTTACCTAAGCACGAGTTATATTAAAACACTCTCACCAAACATGTTCAAAAATTAAAATAAAAACAAACAACAAAAATAACTATTTCTCATACATAAAATTACAAAATTACAAATTACAAAATTACAATATAAAACTTACAAATATGTGTTTTACAAGCATCATATTTAGCATATGATTTTATTGAGCTGATGATTTAAAAATCTATTTTAAAATCCACTGTTATTTAAAACAGTTTATGGATTTGGATTTTAGAGGGAGGTATTCAACTTGTTTTTTTTAGGATTTTGTAAGATTTTAATATTTTAGAATTTTGTAAGATTTAGGAGATGTTTAGGAGATTTGATTGTGTTTCAGATTTATTTTAATTTTTCTTTTAGAGAATGAAATGTGATTCTATGAGATTCTATAAGATTTTATTTAGTAAACTTTGTGAGATTTTAATATTTTGCTATAGATTTTTATTAATCGCTTGTAAAGAACTGTTTATCTAGACCAGAACAAAAAGAAAAACAGAGTATACATGCCGTTGCCGTTATGATATACTCTCGGAGCTGAGGCCAAAGACAGAGCTACTCCCGAGCAGGTTGCTTCCTACACTCTCAAGCTTCTTCGCAACATAATCCCTCCTGCTGTCCCTGGAATTATGGCAAGTTTTCTCTTTTACTGTCATTTTTTTTTTTGCAGCAGAAGAAACACTATGCTTTAGAATTGAAACAGAGATTTGATGTTACCTATTGTATGCCGTTCTTGTCTGGTAGACAGTCTGAACTAGAGGCGACCTTTAACTTAAATGCCATGAACCAGGCACCAAACCCACGGCATGTGTCCTTCTCCTACGCACATGCCTTGCAGAACACTTGTTAAAGACATGAGGAGGCAGAGAAGAAGAATGAGGTTGCTGAGACGAAACAGGTTACTGAGACAAAAGCAACACAGAAAGCAGATGAGGAAGGCGAGGCTGAGACGAAGCTATCGAGAAAGGCGAAGAGAAGAAGGCTCTCTTTATCTCCCAAGTTAATGAGATCTTAAGAAAGTTTTAGCTTTATCGTTTCCTACTAAGAGGTTCTTCTGAGTTATCAGTCTACAAACTGTATAAGTTTAGTTTCAATGTTCATCAGTTCAGTTCTGATACTTGTTTGAGACTCGAAGCTTTTTCTTTTTTAATTCATTCGTCTAAAACTTCCAACTTAACTTTTGATTAATTTAATCAAGAGTTATGTTGTAGAGTTATGATCCAAATTTTGACAAGTAATTGATTGAAAATTTGAAATTAGTGCTGCTGGAAAAGAAGATGTAACAAAACAAACTTAGTTGTTCACTCATCAAGCAAAAGAGTTACCAGAAATTTAAGTCTTACAGAACTACAGAAGTAAGATAATAAACAGCAAGACGAGACCATAATGTTTCAAAATGAAACTCTAACCACACCATACCGCGATACCCAGCATTTCCACATCACAATCTCATCTCCGCTGTGGACCAAAACGATTGCAGAACCTAGAAAACATCTTACAAAGACTTGAAGACATCATAGCCAGCATAAACTCCATAGTACCCTTCTATACTTACGGTTTCAGAAACAACTATGCCTTTCCGAAGAAGACAGAATCAACCTTGAGACAGATAACTATCTTCTTCTCACCTGAAATATTCTTCTCATCATTCTTTGATTTCTCTGCAAGTACCAGCAACATCTCTAAGAACCATATTCTACAGGCTACATCTTTGATGCATCTTTCTTTCCCATGTCAAAGAACCATTGTTGGAGGTATGATCAAGGACAAGATTCCCTTTTTCTTCACTTTGAACCTTTTCTATGAAGCTCTTGTGATGAAACTTTTAATTTGTGCTTTGCTATTGGTTTCAACCGTCTTTTCCCCCTAATTGATTGTGTGTCTCAAAACAAAAATATTCAAGCCAAGGCACATACATAAACACAACTACAAAAACACAAGAAGTCAGTGTTCAAGCTAGCTACACAAACAAACTCTCAAAAGGGAAGGGAAAAGAGAGTAACAACGTTGACCCTGTGACGTATGGATATTATGTGAACGATGATGGACAGATGCAACGCATAACACCATATGTCAGTTTGGGTTCCATCGATTGCAACAGTCCTTCACAAACAAATGTGTGATAGCGAGAGAGATTACGCACCCAAATCGACGAACGCAGCCAGCTAACCAAACAGAGATGGTGGTGGTTTGATTTAGGAACGAAGCTTCAGGACTGTTGCAATCGATCCTTCTCTCCCAGTGTTGATTTCCCAGAAAAAATATATGCTGATTGAAGGTTTTCAGAAATCAATCATCTCTTCCCCGATAGTTTTTTTTTTTTTTTGAAATCTTTCAAAATTCTACCTCAAAGGCTATGATTTTGAGAGTGATATTTACCAACTAAAAAACAAAAGAAAGTCTCTTAAAATCTTTCAAAATATCATTCTAGAAAAAAGTTGTGATGTTTTGAATAACAGAAGATTTAAGGTTGGTTTTATAAATTATTGATTGAATAACAAGAGATTCTGAATTATTTTAAAGGAATTTACATAAATCTTAGTTGAATAACATAGGATTTTATAGGAGTTTTAAAAATTCTCAATTGAATAACAAAGGATTTTAAGAATCCTCTACAATCCTTTAAAATATAAATTTTAGGGATTCTGGAGGATTTGAAAGGATTTGTTTAGTTAAATCTCATGGTTTTAAGTAAAAGAGAGATGATTCGTATAAAGTAACGGATCTTAGCATGCATCTTGGAGGATCCATACTCAATGATTTTAAGATTTTCCCTTGTAAAATACCCCTTAGAAGTTTGATGAAAATAAAATCTTTATAAATATAGTTCTACAAATCATTTTACATTTTAGCCTCTTATGCTATATTTTTAAAAATTCTCAAAAACGTAGGGACTTCTAGTTAGCTCTCAGAAGTTGGATAAAATGAGAAATGTAAACAATGCGGCATACTTATTTATTAATTTATAATCAATAGTTTTCAGTTTATCATTGATGTGCTTTTAGATTTGAAAACCTAAAGAAATTGAAACAATCGTTATATGTAGAAATTGAAACAATCGGTTATAAACAATCGTTAAATTAATACCTCACCAGTATTACGAAATTCAACTAGAATAGGAAGTTTCTGAGACACCAACGGCGAGTGGAGATTCCAATTGAAGGTAAATAAGCCAATTTTGTGCTCTGTTTTTGGTCTGACCATAGAAATGGTCTGAAATGGAGCAGTAGATATATGAGTTTATCTACTTCTCAAATATTTGAAATCACCAAGCTCCAATTTCGTAATTAATTAGTACTTCTTTTGTGCAATTTCATGAACATTTGTGATATCTTTCACTCGTTTTAGTTTCAACAATCGTTGAGGAATCAAACTGTTAGTTTGAAGGTAAGGAAATAATATTTGGCAATGCAAATTTTATCACTACGAATTTAATTGGTTCGCTTTAGTTTCATTCATATGTCTTGGATTAAGGGTGTAGTTCTAAATACCACCGCAAAATTAAATTGGTTTCCGTTAAGTTTAGTCATATGTCTTGGCTTTAGGTATAGTTTTGAACACAAATAAGTCATTGAATTTGTTTTCCTTGGGTTCTTTCATCCACCTTGGTTTTAGGGTATAGTTTTCAATACAAACAAGTCGTTAAATTTGTTATTCTTGGGTTCTCTCATCCATTTTGGCTTTAAGGTATAGTTTTGAAACCAATCCCATCGTTAAATTGGTTTCTCTTGGGTTCTTTCAACCGTCTTGGCTTTAGGATATATAGTTTTGAACAAGTGAACACCCATCATGTATCCTAGATGGACAAAATTTTGAGATATCTCCAACATCTATTGCATGTAATAGTTGTAAGTTATAACTGAGTTATTACAAGCATTATAAATATGTTGTGGGCTGAAATCTGAATCCTCCTAATATACTAAGTTGATATTAGTTTGTGTAGGTGAAACAAATGTTGAACTATCTTCATCACAGTAAGTTTACTTTCATGGGGTGGTGTTCACTTCCTTCCTATGCTTCTTTCTCTTTTAATCCTTTTTGTTTCAGCTAATGTCTCAAGATAGGTTCAAATAACATGGAGAGATGGCGTAGACTTATCAAAAAGATTGGAGAGCTTCTCATATTATTTTCTGACTAATAATCTGGATCCAAAATAGTTTAGTTGATCAAGATACTAACACATTATGTATCATTGTTTTTTGTCGATTTCTTTGGATGAACAAATAGTTTAGTTTAATTATCTAGATTCCAACACATTATGTATCATTATATTTTGTGGATTTCTTTTGAAGAACAAAAAATGTTATAAACGTGTCTTACACCAAACAAATGTTACATTATGTTTGATAACAATACAGAAACACGTATGAACACAAAATCAACTATCTTACACCAAATCAATATTGCCAAAGAAAAATGAATTAAACGAAGACGAGATTTACATGTATGTTTCTCACCTTTGACGTCATCACATTATTCCTGTTCAGTAAACCTAAGGGCAAAATAGTCAGGTACAGTAATGTTTGTGTGTGATATGATACCTTTCACTATTGTAATGCCTAAAACCGAATCTCTCTCCCAAAAACTGCCTATTTTTCTAAATTTCCCTATTTTTAATGTGTATTGTTTTTCGTCTTGTATAAACTCCATATCAAATGAATATAAAAGATTATACTATTTTTTAGAGATTATACTATTTTTTAGCATGAATATAAAAGAAAACTAAAACACAACTTACCCACAATTACAAAGAACATTGCGAATCAGATTTACCCCACTCCGTCTGTCAATTATGGGCAAAAAGCATTCATCCATGATAGCCAGCCCAACAGCTAGATTTGAATTATGTTCGATCCTTTGTGCCGACAATTGAGAGTTTGTATTTGAATCAGTTTCCAGTTTCCACCCTATGTATAAGAGACCATGAGTAGCCGCCTTCTATTTCATTTTTGACACCAAGATACTTCTGTAACTTTTCGAAGAGCTGTAAAAGATGATGAAAGTACTATTAAGATATGGCTATACGAAGAGAATTGGGACCGATGGAGATTGTTGAGCAAATAGATTAAAAAAAGCTCTAACCATCGTATAATTACAGATATTGCAAATTCTCACTCGAGAAACAGATTATATATAAAGGAACACCAATAGAATTAGCTTTTACTGATGCTATTACACGTACAAGAGTTTTGTACGATGCACAAGCAATATAACAAAACTTGACAATGAGGTTTAAGAAAGAATAACATGATACTTTATTGAGTATCGCACATGAGGCTAATAAGTCATAACCTTTTCCTACGACATTTAAATGTCCATAACCATCCTCTCTACTCTAAGAAGAAAACGGACCCAAAAAGTAAGAGAACAAATTACTGAGGGAAGTAGAGAAGTCAATACCTCTAAGCAATTAGGCCCACAAAACAAAGAAGCTGAACCATTTTCACAACTCTTCAAAATGTGTATATTATTAATTAAAAGGTTATGTTCTCTTCAGTCTTGCTTTGTACATTAATTTATAAATTTTTTGTTGTATATTAATATATAATTAGTACATATGTTGTAAAGATTTTGAGCAGTAAATCATCTTGTTGTGATACGTTGACAAAATCAAGATAAATGAACTAACTTTTTAAGCAATTTGTCCATATCAATATCATACGGTGAATAATAAATGGTCCAAATATTTCCTGTTATTAGAGCAGAACAATACCAAGGGCATGTACTATTTTTGTACACAGCGTCAACCCAAAATGCATATTCACCGTCCTCATCAAGTGGCCTAGAATCTGTGGAAAAGCAAATATTAGGTAAGTTCAGAAACACGAATTTAACAAGACAGGAAGAGAGAGAGTAGGACAAATACAAATACATTTCCAGAGGAAGTTTGCAAAGATGATCAAAGCTGGAGGTGGATTCTCGTAAAAACATCCAAATAAGAGTGAAACCATGATGACAACGGGACCACCATCTTGATGGTGATCTCTCCGTAATAACCGCGGGAACTCATTAGCCTTCTCATCGCTGGAGTTAGACGGGATACGTCGAAGTCCCATCGGAGACACGAGTTTTCATAATCCCACCATATATATCCTCACCCGTCTAAAATACTTTCTTACGGTCTAAGAAATCGATGAAAATAAGATAATAAAGAAATTATGTCAACAGAGATTTATCGATTCAGAGGGCGAAACAGTAGCCAAAAAAATGTTATTAAAAAGGAAGAAAAAAAAAGAATATACTGTCTTGCTCATGAGATCTCTCTTTTTGGAAAGAAGCGTTTTCCTCATGATTGGTAGGCGCATTCTTCTCGATGCCTGATTTGGTGGAATGCTATTTGGGAGGAAGATAAAGAAAATAATGTATTGTATTACAGTTGACTAGGGTTTCAAGATTCTTTCTTTTTGGAGTAAAGATACTTTGGGTTTGGCCCACGTTGATGTCTTGGTTCTTTTTAGGCCCAATAAAAGAAAGTATTCTAAATCCATCTTTGGTGATCCATAATAATTAAATTCTTCCATCTAAGAAATACTAGTTCGACACTCTTCCTTTATGGTAAGATTTTTTTTTGACATCTGAAACTATTGAAGAAAGATTCCAACAAATCACATGAATCCTCTCAGACAGCAACACTCACTCTCAGACAACACGTTGTATAATTTTGGTTATGTATTTGAAAGAATCTACAATCTAGTTTTCCTACTTTATTAAATTACTTTGTCCTTTACCCACAAAAAAAAAACAAAAAACAAAATTGTATGCTTACTTAAAATATGTAATCTTTTGCTTACTTGAAAGTAAGACCGGATCCGCGCTACAATGCGAAGGAATATATTAGTGTTGTTTAATAGGATAGTTGAGAGCAAAATGTTATAGTATCTGTTTATTATATTGTTTCGTATTTTTACTACTGTTTAAAAAAGAATAAAATAAAACAAAACTTTCTTTGTGAGTATTTTAGATTTTGAACCTGGTAATATAATAAAGATTGTATAAACAGAAAAGGACCCAATTACGAAAACATATAAGTTGAATATAAATAGAATGAAAAAATATTTTACTTAGGACGTGGTATTTGAACATTAGTACTCAAAAATTATTTCCCATGTTTGTGTTTATTAATACTGACTAGGTTGGTACCCGTGCTAAGCCGCAGGGCTATATTTTGTTTTTTCTAAAAAAGTATTTTCTTTTTGTTTTGTGTTTTCTAAAACTATAATTTTTGTATGTTGTTCGTTTGTAATCAAAACTCATAATTAATAAAGTTTTTGAAAATATTTAATGCTAATAATTTTGTTTTTAGTTTTTTTTGTTTCCTAATTTTTCTTATTATTGTAATAGTCTAATGTTATTTTTTTGCTTGTATTACGATGCTATGGAAAGTATATTTTTATTCAACTCTTGTTCTGATATATTTTGTCTTTCCAAGTGAAAATGATCATATATGAGTCGAAAATTGAACTTTACAACATTTACATACTATATAATAAAATTCTAAGGTCATATAATTTAGTTTCTAGTGAGCTGACATTAACTTAGGTAGTCTTTTTGTTGACCAATGTATTCATGTTCGTTCAAAAACTTTTTACAAACCTTTTTGCAAGAAGTTTCCAGAGGTTACATTATGTGTCTTTATCAAAGTTTACAATAGCTTTTGTAATCCCATGGTCGAACCTCGTTCAGGCAGGCAGTTTATGTCTTTAACTCTTTATCAGACCAACTGAGAGACTTTATTCTATGAGTCTCTCTTGTTCAATGACTTCACAGTCTTTGTCCACTTGCCTGGTAGAAATCAAACACTCGTATTTTTGGTTTTACGAATGAAAGAAGTTAAAAGATATATAATTAATGAATCAATCACCTTCATAATTCTTGGACTATTCTTTTGCAATCGGAATACAAATTTTTTTTATGTTTGAGCGTCATATTTCGATTTCAGACTCTCGTTTAGTAGTAAGACGGCCATAAGAGGATCCTTTGGTGTCAAACCGCCTATGGATGAAGTGACCAGTACAAAATAGATTACACATTATCATAATTTGAACATGCAGAAGCAAGTATTTTCTCATCAGTACATCCAACTGAAAATGTTAACAACAACAATGCAGAGACATGAATACAATAAGGGTATGGACATTTTTCTGTGCAGTGCCAGTCAATTACACGCAAAAGTGTTTTCACTTTTCACATTGCCTGTCATGATTGTAGTAAGCCGCGAGCATCTTCATAAGAACCTGTTAAGAGAAAAAAAATAAACACATGAGTGAGTTATAATAATCAGAATTAAGCGGTTAAAATGCAGCTCTTACTTTAGCTTATGCCTTCTTCATAGTCTTGATCTACATTGGTCAACTACAAAAAGCTTCCACTTTTTCTTGGAGATGATAGCTCCCTGATGACATCATTCCCACAAATTGATAACTTATAATATGTTGCGTCCACATTTGTTAGTTTCCAGAGGCTTACATGAAACAAAATATCTTTATATGTTTTCTCAAAACCACAAGAAAAGAAATCAAAAGTAAGAGAGGTTATAACATGAACAGGACAATAATCCTTTCATTTGAACTCACAAAAATGGTGTGGAAGAGTGTATTTTGATCCTTCATATTGGAATGTCGTCCAAAGTTTTCCTTTGGATCGTACGCGGAAGCCTTCAGATCATGAGACGTAGTGCTGGTGTTGGTCTTCCTACAGAATGTCTTCCCAACGAAAACAACACTCAACATCAAACAAAGCAAAACAAACAAATACAAAACGAAAAACAAAAATAGTTTTTGGTTATCTAACTCCAAGCTGCAAGTTAAGCATAAGCTCATAATTCTTGTGCCCCTTGGAGATAGTTTGTCCTTGTTTTTTAGCAGGCTGTGTTCTCAATGGCCCTAATGATGATCTTATACTCTCTGTATTATCATCTAATTGAATATAACCAGAACCATTATTCATCAATTCTATTTTTCCATTACTTACTCTTCCTTCACCGAATCTCCTCCTCGGCCTCTTACTATTCTTGGTCATATTCACATTACTACTCTGCTCCAAAGAACCGTACCAAAGAAGCATCTTTCTGAGACGGCAAAACTGCGTTCTGACATGTAGAAACCACAAATGAACTCAATCAACATAGAACACTTGTTTTGGAATCCCTTGAAACGCTCCCAGGCTTCACAGAATGATTCTGAGCTCTTCTGAGTAAAACCAAAGATGCATTCCTGAAACGTGCAGTTTTGGCATTTGAGAAGAACTTTGCTAAGATTGCTTTTCTTGCAATCATCCCAAGTGGCGATGGATCCCTTGGGAATGTTTTTCTCCCATTGATGAGCTTTATCTCCCAGGGAGAATGGGAAAAGTCACAACTTGAAACCATCCTCACTCACTCCGTTTATCTTGGTGAGACTGCACAGACGGTCAAACTCACCCAGGTGATCGAGTGGATCCTCCATAGGAAATCCGTGAAACTTGTTCCCTTGGATCATGGAGATCAGACCGCTTTTGATTTCGAAGTTGTTATTCTGCACAGCAGGAGGGACAATTTCAGCACGCTGAGTATGAGTGTTTGGTGCATCCCCAGCACCAATGTGTTGCGGTCTCGCATTTGGTCCATTTTGTTGTTCCATAGTGACTGGTGCGGGGTGATCAGTGTAAGGACGAGCTTGTCGTGGTCTTTGTAACTGATTGATGTCGTCGATAGCAGGAAGGAGATTCTGATGTCCTCTTGATCTGGTGTGCATGCAAGGTTGCAATCAATAGGTTCCTGAGATGCAAAACAAACAAGCAGACAACCAAAACAAGTTAGTACTCAAAATGACAAGTGTAACAGAACTTAATCTTATAAAACTTGAAATCTTAAATGTAGCAAAACGAATCCCAAATGGCAACGGCGCCAAATTGATACTAGGATTTTTGTATGTCCTAGCAAGTTCAATTAACCTTACGTAGTTGTAGTACTTAAGGTGTTCCAAATGGGATGATGCTATCACTCAAGATGCAATCAAAGTATCACAAGTTAAGCCAATTCAAAAGAGTGTTTTTGTCTAAAATCCCTGAATGATGAAAATGCAAAAAGGAAATGGACTACATAACTAGAAATGAAAATGTATGATGAGAAGCAAACATAAATAAGTAAAAACCAAAACGATTCTAAGCATGAACTAAATAGCGAGAACCGAAACAGTCTCAGGAATGCAATATCAATTAGAAATATAGAAGTCCTAAGGATGGGAGTAATTGATGTCGGCGGAGTCTCCTAGTCTATAGAGTGTTGAACATGCCACAAGCAAACTATCCCTAGACAATGAACATCATGACTTAGCTAATCCAATCTCTTGGCATAAGCTACTTAGACTCAAACACTTCCAAACCTAGCTCTCGCTAGAGAAACATGGTTGAGCAGGCATGACGAACCATTTTATTCACGTCAACAAACACCCTAGACAACTAATCTCTTAGGCTCGGAATGTAAGTCTCTGGCACTAGTTGGTCAGACATTTCATCAAACACCTTTTGGGTGTGGAAATGTCTAAAACCTAGTTCCAATTGATCAGAGAGAAACTAGTGTTACTAACTCTAGTCTAGAAGGGAATCATACAAATCAAAGCTTAAACACTCTACATCCTATGATCCTCCATCTAATCTATCCCATCCTCAAGAACTATCACACTACTTAGATCTAGAAATCATTATCAACGATACAAACTCATAAAACATTGAATCAAGCATCATGAGATAGATAAAAATAAGATGAACAACTTTCTATAAGAAATCCAATGCAAAAACTCAATAAAGTCAAAGCTATCTGGATTACAAGATCAAAGAACGTTTTAGGTGGCTAGTAAACCTTAAGAAAAAACGAGATGTCTCGGGTAAAGACTTAACAAAATGTATTTATAGTGATATATGGAAAGCCCTAAAATATAAAACGACAAGATAGAAGATCGGTTCAGGAACCCTTCTCGGACGCGTCTTCAGAACAAACCAGGACGTCGGTTTAATAGTGTCGATCGAGTCGCGTCATGAGAGTGTCGATCGAGTCGGGGTCTAGGATGTTTGATCGAATGGCGGCTTGAGAACACCGATTGAGTGGCAGCTTGAAATCTTCGATCGAGAGGCAGCTTGAAAAGTGTCGTCTGGGAGCTGCTGATCGAGTCGCGCCTTGAGGGTGCTCAGGAGCCCTCCTGAGATGTCTTGCTCGAGTCGCTGCTAACATGTCCAATCGAGTGGGAGCTCTCCTTTCCGTGCAGATCGAGTCAGAATTCAGAACGTATGTGCATCCACTAAAACAGTGATACCTTTCCAACCACGCCTCCGATTGGCTTGAAATCAACGGCATTGGAAAGATGACTCGATTCTATACAACTTTGATGAAGATGTCGAAAATTGAATCCCAAAGTAAAATCTTCACTCGACTCGATCAAAGACGTGGAAGGTTGGGTCGCTGGACTGCTCTCCTGCTCCCTTTTTGCTTTTGATGGTTTGGACATCTCCTAAAACACCTGAAACGACTCCAATATGCAAGATGCATGAAAGACCAATGCAAAGACTACCTAAATATGCATATTATACAAAAGAGACTAAAAACAATGCAAAACAATGAGTTAAGAGAACAAAATGAATGAGAAATGCATGATGAAAGAGTGTAAAATATACGTATCACACCTCCAGCTTTGGTCATCTTTGCAAATTGGTATTATACAAAATAATTATTAAATAAATTCTAACAAAATCTGTAAATTCTAAAAAATGTGAATTCCTAAAAATAAATGTTTGCCCGCCGGTATACCGCGGAGTTAAAATCTTGTATATATAACAAAACTATCACAATTAATTCATTTTCTGTTATACTGTTTACTACAGAGTTATTACATTATTGAGAATTGAAATTAACATGTTTATACAGTAGATAAATAACTAGGAATACTATATATATACATTGAGTACAGGGGCAGATCTAGAGTGTTGGGAGGTGGGGCACGTGCCCCATGCTCTTTACTAATATTTGTTCAGTTCAGCTTGATAAAAATATTACTTAGCTCATTTGATATAATGTGCCCCATACTATCCTTAGTGACTAGGGTTCGATGCCCCGTTTCTATAGTTTTTGTATTTATTTTATTATTTTCTTCTCAATATTTTAAAGAGTGCCCCATACCATTTTTCCTTCTAGATCCGCAGTACTAGTACTGTTTTTATACAAAAAAAAAATTGAGGAGAGGAATACGAGTCGGTTGGATGACGTGTTACAGTGTTAAGGAAGGATCTAGATAATGGTAGGATCATCCGTACAATAATGGGGTCTAATTAAATATTAAGGATTTGCACGCGTTAATGGTGAAAAAATCATCACTAAGCATGTACAGTATATTTTAATAACTAAAATTCCATAATTATTAGTAGTACATTCTCTTCCAAGAACAATCTCACTAATGATGGCCATCTTAAAAGCTCATACATTAACCATTAAGACGACTCTAGGTGGAGATACAATTATAATTAAAAATTAAAAATGATAGTTTTTTTGGATTGTCTACTTTTAAACCCAAAGCCTTTCACACACTTGGGTTCCCTTTTTCAGGCCTGGGCATTCGGTTTTTTCGGTTTAATCGGGTCGGTTTAATCGGTTTTTCAAATTTTCGGTTTTTCAAAAATCTTGCCGAATTAAACCGAATTTTTATTCGGTTCGGTTTATTCGGTACTCGGTTTATTCGGTTCGGTTATCTGCTTTAAAATCTATTCCGAACTAAACCGAATTTTATTTTATTTCGGTTAATTCGGTTAACCGAGTATGAAAACATTCATGTATCCTCTGTAAAAATCATAAGATCCGATGGAGAAACTCTTCAAAAGGTAACAAGAAGCTACAAGCATATATAAACGATTAAATCCATGAAAAGGATTAACTATCAGACCTTTTGATAGCTAGCAACCCCGAGCTTCAAACATAAAAACTAGGGTTTCATAGCTATAAAACGATTAGAGGATTAGATGGAAAAATTAGGCTAAAGGCGGCAGCAGAACTGAGAAAAGGTGAAGTTTTTATACTTCAAAGGATTGAAAATCGGGAAGGAGATAGAGATTTGATCTCGGCTTTTGATTTTCAGATTTGTGAAAGCGCGAAGAAGAGAGAGAGAAACGGCCGAGAGGCAAGAGTGGAAATAATAAAAACTAGAGTTAGGGTTTTGTTATTTTATTAAATGATATTAAATAGCTCGTGGGCTATAATAATATTGGGCCTGAACATACAATTTATCTATGTATATTCTCATTAAATAAGCCCAAAAAAACCTAGATTTATCTAAACGCAACTAGCACTGCGTTTTGTTTTTTTTCTTTTCTTCGTTTCATCGTCTTCTTTCCGTCATCATCCATGGCAGATCTTCAACTCATCTCAGTTTAACAGCTTAACCATGGCAGATCTACGACGATAGGTGATAGTTGGAAGAGAACCGAATAACCGTTCGGTTATGGCTTGCCGAACCGAACCAAGTGATAACCGAAATCCCCAAAAATTTCGCCGATCGGTTTATTCATGTTCACAGTTTTTCCCATATACAGGTCCCATAGACATGTTTCCTAAAAGCATCATGAATCGGATTATCCTTTTTTCTTCTTCGTTTTATCATGCCAAAGTCATTTACATATGTATGTTAATGTGTATTGTTTGTCGGCTTGTATGACATATATATTGGGTTAATTAAGTGTATGAAACATGGACGTGGAACCAATTACACATGGTTGCTTTGACAATATCATATAATATAAAAAGTAGTGTGTTTATATGCTTCCAAGTAGAAAATTTATATTTTAGTGTCAAATGTCATCTTTGGAAAAAAATTATACTCTCTTCATTTTAAAATATAAGATGTTTTGAGTGAAAACACGCAGATTAAAATATAAACACTTTAAAAAGTTCAACTAATTATAAACAAGACTGCATAAAATAAATAATAAAAAAATTTAAAAATTACCTAAAAATTGAAAACATCTTATATTATGAAACAAAGAAAAACCTCTAAAATATTTTATATTATGAAATGGAAGGAGTATATCATTCCCAAAACTACAAAAATGTAATAAAATATTTGGTTACTAATTGGACTCTAAATTGTTTTGGAAATTATCAGCACAAAACATAGTATCACAATTCCAAAATATCAATCGAACTTACTACAAAAAGAAAAAGAAAAAAAAAACCTTCAAATATTTTATAACAAATTCCTTTCACACCCTAATTTAGAAGCTTTTTTTTTTTTTTTGCCAGCTCCCTAATTAGAAGCTTTGTTTTTCTCCTTTTACTTTTGTTGTTTTTATGACTTTTTAGTAGCTTCTTCTGTCTTTTCAGAAGCTTCCATTGCCGAGGACACCTTGTTGTTGTTGTTGTAAGAGCCAGAGGTCTTCATCATATCCAATGTTCCAGAAACTGTCCCAGTAATTAGGTATCATCCCATTCGTAAAATCTCCTAATAAACCACTTTTATTATCCAAATAATTCTGTGATGACATTTGTGGATGACACTCCGTCAAATCTGATGAAGGGGATACTGCCACGTTGGAATGATCCGATTCCGACGTGAAGATGTGACCATTAGGGTTACTCATCAAACCGGAATGCTCCATGTTGGTATTGTTGTTGTTGATCACGAAGTGATCTGAAGAGGTGGTGACGCAAGATGACGTGGAAACAGACCTCGTGGAGGTGGCTTGGATCCGTTCTACGAGCCGAGGCATCCACAGATACTTCATGGTGTCATTAAACTGTTGACTGTTCACGTCGCACCTAAGCTGTTTCGCATGCTTTTGAACACGTGTTCTCCAATAGTTTTTGATCTCGTTGTCTGTTCTCCCTGGTAAATACTGTGCAATCTTAGACCATCTGTAAATCATAAGAAAACGAAATGTATTAATAACTAAAGTTGGTAACACAAAAATAAAATGTATAGATGTAAATACAATAATTGGCCATCTTTGTGATTGTAGAAAAATAAAGTGTACATTGACGACTTTTGTAAATCTAACGTTACTTATTGTCTGGTCTAAAATTTTATACTACAACCAAAAAGATGATTAAAATATGTACCTATTGCCCCAACGGGAGTGTAGTTCAAGAATCAAGAGTTGTTCTTCAAGAGTTATGTTTCCACGGCGGACATCTGGTCGGAGATAGTTCAGCCACCGAAGTCTGCAGCTTTTGCCGGTCCTTTTGAGTCCTGTTCCATATTGGAAGTTATTATTATTATTTAGACATCACGTATACTGTACAGCCACCGAGGTCTGTGTGATGATTTCATACGCAAGAAACTCATGATATTTGGTAAGTTATCAAAATTACTCCAGAAATAATAGGGACCGTTGCTATGAGGCAAATTCTCTAAAAGGGTCTTTGTCTCCAGCAAACTTTCTTCCATTGGGATAGTGCTCTCCCCATATAGATGTTTTTTTTTTTTTTGGTGAATTCCCCATATAGATGTTTACCATTATATTATAATTACTTATCTTCATTTTATTTCAACACGAATATAGTACTTTATATTCAAAACGTAGAGGGTTAAATAATTGAATCCATATCCATAGTGATGTAATATTTGAGTCCGAATAATGAGAGGAATAAACATAAAAGCTTTACATTTATTTTGTTTTATCCCCAAGATAGAAGAGTTCTTTTCGTTTGTGGATAAAAGGCAAAATCCATTTATTCAAATTTATAAATAAATAAAAAGAGTGTTACGAAGACAAAAAACAAAGACACATATGGAGATAGAAAACATGACAAGAATTGAACAAAAGATAAGTATAAGTTTAATTAAGTTATGCAACTTGTGTATAGGTTTGTTATTATAATTTTCTCACCCTAGGAGCACATTCATGCACAACCGCGCGTCATACCTATCTTAATCTAAGTGTGCATATGTGTACGTAGATGTTAGTGTATCATACCAGCACCACGAGCTAGAGAGTTCCATCGACCTTCACCATGATTAGCGATGTAATTGATGAGCTCTAAATCTTCCTCAACGGTCCATGGACCTCTCCTTAGGTCCATTTCTTCTTCCACGTTCGAAAAATCCTCCATGTTCTTGTTGATCTTTAAGCTTCTTGCTTTGTCATCCATTGATGCAGAGTGACGCACAAAGAGAGATTCAGAGAAAGAAAAGAATCGAGACTTCGTACTTTTTGTTTGTGATGTGCTGAATGAAAAAAAGAGTCACTTATTGGAGTTATGTGTAAAGAAAGACTAAAGAGATAATGGATGTTGTTTTTATAGATGAATAGATATATGAAAAATTCTTCTTTAAGATTTATTTGTAACATGTGGGACAAAGGCATAGACGGCCGCAATATAAGAACTGTTAAGTTTTCCCAATAACTTATACTTTTTATATATAATAGAGAGCATCTCCTAATATTTTACTACATATCAACAAACTTTATAAGAGGAGAACATCGTCATTATATCAGTACTTATCAGTGTTTTAAGCTTGCATAAATACATTGCTGAGAAAGTGAAATATATATTTCTTATATATACATCAGGTGTCCGGAAATATCAAAATATGTACTACGTACCCGAACAAAACAGCTTGCTCTATTTATTTACTAGTAGAACTAGTTCTCGTGCTTGTGTAAATGTTAAGAGGCAAAACTAGGAAAAAAAACACAAAATATGCCAAAATATAATTAGTAAAAAAAAACAAAATAGAAAATTTTTAATATTTTTTATTAACAAGCTCTGATGCATAGTCAATTTTTATTACAACGGATAATGCAATTTGAAAAGTCGAACTCCAGTAAAAAAAATTGCAAAGGTGGACCGTTAAACACTTGACTAAATACACATTTTTGAAAACAAAAATATAATTAATCTACTAAAAATTATTTTTACATTGTTTTATAATTTTTGACCAAAAATTTATACAATTCTATTTGTTTGTTAACAATTATCCCATTTATATTTTTTTCCACAAGGTATTTAGTTGTGAGAAATTATTCTGTTTTTTTTTCACAATAATTCTAATAGCTTAATGTAAATGCTGCAGTAATGAATTACCTTGCTTAACTCATTTTTTTTATTCCACGCGTTATCCTAATAAAAATTTTAGAAATGAGAAATTCACTGCGTAACGATTTAACTAACATGGGTTTTGTACAACTTTACAGTGTGACATAACTTCTGTCTAGAATTCAAGAACAAGAACAAGAAACTTATATAAAGAATATCTCTCTTTTATTAACTTTAGGAAAATTCTCTCAAAGAATATCTCTCTTTATTAACTTTAGGAAAATTCTCTCAAAAACCTAAAGCTCTCAAACTCTCAATCTCTTATATGGTTTACCACACTTTGGCAACTCTTTATATAGAGAGAGCTAGAACACACTTTACTAATCCAAAATAGTTAAACTAACTTATTTAGATATCTCCTAAATAAAACTATTCCTAATTAGATTAGAGTTCTTCCTTTTCCATTAAGCCTCTTGCTTCTTCTTCAAGCTTAGTCCAACAATCTCCTCCTTAAGCTTGAAATAAATCTCTGACAAATCATGAACTCCAACAAGATCCCTCATTTCCTTGAACTTGATCCTTCCTAGAGCCTTAGTGAGTATATCAGCCTTTTGCTCACTCCCTGGTACATGTTCCACTTCTATAAAACCATTTTCCACACACTCTTATGAAATGGTACCTAGTGTGTATGTGCTTGCTCCGGCCATGAAATTCTGGGTTTTTAGTGAGAGCAATAGCAGAACTGTTGTCAATCTTAATGACAACCTTCTCACATGGTGATCCCATGATTTCTCCAAGCAAGTCTTGTAGCCATAAGGCCTGTCGTGCAGCTTCGGTTCCCGCCATGAATTCCGCTTCACACGAGGATAGAGCAACGGTTTCCTGCTTCTGTGAGCACCAAGATATCGGACTTTTCCCAAGGTAGAACACATATCCTATTGTGCTTTTTCCATCATCAGGATCAACATTGTAACTGCTATCACTATAGCCTACAAGTTTTGGTACTCTAGGAGCTGAGCGTTTAAACACTAACCCGAATGCATTTGTTCCTTTAAGATATCTTAGGCACTGCTTCATTGCGGCTCCATGTGATATCTTTGGATCTTGCATGTAACGACTCAGTACTCCCACACAATACGACATGTCTGGCCTCGTGTGTAACAAGTAACGGAGACAACCAACGTTTCTCCTGTAACTTGTAGCGTCGATGCTTCTCTCTTCTTCTGACTTAGCCAATTTCAAACCTGAATCCATTGGTATGTGGACTGGATTACAGTCTTTCATTCCTGCATCTTCGAGTATCTTCAGAGCATATCTTTGCTGATTGAGCATTATTCCTTCTTCATACTGATAGACTTCAATACCGAGGTAGTAAGTCAAATGACCTAAGTCACTCATCTCAAAGGTCGACGACATCTCCTTTTTAAACTCACTTATGATATCCACGTTTGTCCCAGTGACAAATAAATCGTCTACATAGACCGCTACAACCAACAAATCACTCTTTACCGTTTTATGATACACCGAAGGTTCTTTAGAACATTTCTCAAACCTGAGATCTTTGAGAATCTGGTTCAACTTACTGTTCCAGGCTCTAGGTGCCTGTCTCAAGCCATATAATGCTTTATTAAGTTTGTAAACCTTGTCCTCAAGTCCCTTTCTTCGAATCCTTCAGGCTGCGTGACATAGACAGTTTCTTTCAATTCGCCGTGGAGGAAAGCTGTTTTGACATCCAAGTGATGGATCTCCCATCCGTTTGTTGCAGCAAGGTTGATGAGCATTCGAATTGTTTCAAGTCTCGCTACCGGTGCAAACACTTCATCAAAGTCTATCCCTTGTCGTTGTACGTAACCTTTGGCAACGAGTCTAGCCTTATGTTTATTGATACTTCCATCGGCGTTACGCTTAAGTTTGAATACCCATTTCAAACCAATCGGCTTAGCTCCATCCGGAAGGTCCACAAGATTTCATGTATGATTCTTTACGATCGAACTTATTTCATCCTCACAAGCCAAAATCCATTGCTTCGACTCTTTAGCTTCATTAAAAGTCCTTGGTTCATCATTTAAACACATAAGCAGTCTTTCTCCTTCCTCCTCTGCGAACAAAACATAGTCCTCGAGGTGTTTAGGCCTAACGCTGCTCTAGATGATCTCCGCAAGAGAGGAGATGATTCCAAAGTCTCTACCCTTTCCTTTGGACCGCTTGTCTCAGAACTCTTGTCAACCTGCTCTGTTTCTGAATGCTCTGTTTCTTCCTGCTCTGTTTCTTCCTTGTCATCGTCAGATTGAATGCCATGGTTTCCAAATTGTCCGAAAACAATACTAAAACTCTCATCAGGATTCTGCACATTGTTGCTCCCCTAGCTCCATCCCTTTGTTTCATCGAATACCACATCACGACTTACTACTATTTTTCGGGTTTGTGGGTCTAGGAGCCGATATGCCTTAGAGCCCGGTTCAGTACCTAAATGTATTAACATACGTGATCTATCATCAAGTTTCTTTAAGTGTGGCATTTCAACTTTTGCGTATCCAACACATCCGAAAACTCGAAGATGGTCTATGTTAGGCTTCTTGAATCGTAAGGCTTCATAAGGTGTGACATCTTTGAGAGCTCTTGTAGGAATTCGATTAAGAAGATAGGTTGTGTGTCTGATAGCTTCTCCCCATAAGTAGTTAGGCACACGCATATGCTTCATAGTGCTTCTTGCCATCTCCATCATAGTCCTATTCCTCCTTTCCACCACTCCATTTTGTTGTGGTGTATAAGGTGCAGTGAGGTGTCTTTTGATACCAGAATCTTCACAATACTTATTAAATTCTTGGGACACAAATTCACCACCTCTGTCCGTTCTGAACACTTGTATCCTATCTCCTGTCTCTTGCTCCACAATAGCTTTGAACTTCTTAAACTTTGAGAAATCATCACTCTTCTCTTTCAACAAGATGGTCCACATATACCGGGAATGATCATCGATAAGAACGAACACATACTTATTACCTGCCGACGTGCTTGGTGTTATTAGACCACACAGATCGCCATGGATAAGCTCAAGTCTCTTGGAAGCACGATAAAGTGTAGCTTTGGGGAACACATGTCGTGTTTGTTTCCCGAGTAAGCATGATCCGCAGATTTCCTTTTCGATGCATACTTGGGGAATTCCATCGACAAGCTCTTTCTGTATCATGTTTTTAATTGTCTCATGGTTCACATGTTCGAGACGAGCGTGCCACATGCTAGACTCACTGAAACTTGTTAACAACAGACGTGATGAATCTTGTAAGTTCATTCGAACCTTATAGAGCCAATTTTGTGATCTACTCGCCTTCACCAGTAGCTTTCCATCTTGATCATGCATAGTGAGATAGTTTCCTCTCATTCTAATGTCGCATCCTGATTCAGTTGCTTGTCCCAAGCTAATTATATTGCTCCTTAGCTCCGGAATGAAATAAACGTTTGTCATTACCCTCGAGTCTCCGTTTCTGTCAATGAATGATATCGAACCTTTTCCTTTGATATCAATTCTTGAGTCGTCACCAAATCTAACTTTGCCAGTAATGGAGCGATCAATCCTTGTAAAATACCTCTGATCTCCTGTCATATGGTTGCTAGCCCCATTGTCGAGATACCAGACGTTCTCATCATAATTGTTGGTTTCATAATTGCTCGGTTTGCAGTTCTCTTCATTCAAGTACACTAACTCATGCATTAAGAGTTCATCAGCATCTTGTGTGTCTTTGGTGTCTTCTTGAACTTCCTGAAGTTTCAGCAAACGATCTGGGCAGCTTGAAGCATAATGACCGGTCTTATCGCAGCGATAACAAGTTATTCTTGACAAATCTTTTGCTTCATTGAAACGTCCACGACCTCTTCCCCTTGAAGAAAATCTGCCACCACGTCCTCTGCCTCTGAAGTCTCCTGTGAACTCTCGATTACTTGTTACTCTTGATGCAGCGTCCATGTTTGAGTATAGTAGCTTACTCTGATCATCGTTGATCTCTTCTTCTTCTTCCTTTATTCGTTCCTCATAAGTCTTTAGACGTCCAATGATATCTTCAAAACTAGTTGTATTGAGATCCAACACTTGTTCAAGAGAAGCTACGATCTGTATGTACTTCTTCCGAGGGAGACAATGAAGAAATTTCTTGACCAGCTTCGATTCTTCAACAGTTACCCCCAAAGCAGTAGATTTTGAGGATATCGCCGATAACTTACCAGCGAAGTCATCGATAGACTCAGCATCTTTCATCTTGAGGCGGTCAAACTCAGCCATCAGTGTTTGAAGTCTCGCCTCCTTGACTCGTTCTGCACCCATGTATCTTGCGTTAATCGCGTCCCAGACCTTCTTCGCTGTATCTAACTCTCCAACTTGCAGAACAAGCGCTTCAGGTATTGATTGGAACAATAGTGCTGTTGCCATGTTGTTCTTCTCGCCATCATTAGTTCCCTCTTCTATGATATTCCACACCTTGTGAACCTTAAGACAGATTCTCATCTTCATAGCCCAAACTGTATAGTTTGTTGAGGTGAGCATGGGACATTGGATAGAAGAGGATCCTCCTCCTTCTTTAGGTTTTTCCGTCACAGGTATGTGATCGCCCATGATTTAACAATCAAGAGCTCTGATACCAATTCTAGAATTCAAGAACAAGAACAAGAAACTTATATAAAGAATATCTCTCTTTTATTAACTTTAGGAAAACTCTCTCAAAAACCTAAAGCTCTCAAACTCTCAATCTCTTATATGGTTTACCACACTTTGGCAACTCTTTATATAGAGCTAGAACACACTTTCCTAATCCAAAATAGTTAAACTAACTTATTTAGATATCTCCTAAATAAAACTATTCCTAATTGGATTAGAGTTCTTCCTTTTCCATTAAGCCTCTTGCTTCTTCTTCAAGCTTAGTCCAACATTCTGCACCTTCCAAACTTTATTTAACTCCCACAGATAATGCTTTGCGGAGTCACAGATGATCAAACCAACACCATCGATGAGCCTATCAAAATCCCCAATCTTCTTTTTCCTCACCAAACTCTTGGTGTACAAAAAAAACATTTCATCCCTTACCAAGAATCACCGACAATGTAAGGCTTATGTAAACTGTTAGCTCTCTTTTTTTTGGTGCGTTATGAACTTGCCCTTAGACCATCTCTAACACATCTTCGTTTCTATCTACAAAATGGAGTTTGGATTTAATTTTGCTGCTCCAACCAATCTCTATTTCTATCTCAAAAATAGAAATCTCTATTTTTTTTTTCTCTATATTTGGAGACATTCATTTCCATTTTACACTAAAACTAGATTAGAACCCGTGCTAGAGCATGGGTTGAATCTTTCTATTTATATTATAATTTTAAAATAAAATACGATTCCGAAAATCACGATTATTGCTAGATTAGGACTTTAAAAACTTTTAAATTCAATCATATAAATTATATTTTATTCTAAAATTATAACATAAATAAAAGGAATTTCAACCCGTGCTCTAACACGCTCCTAATCTAGCATTAAGGTTTAATTTTTAATTTCTGAATACGATCCCGAAGATCATGATTAATCTTGTTAAATTAGCGAGATTTGAATCATTTTTTTATGATTAAGAGTATATTTTTATCCCTTAATAACTTTTTTATTGATGTGGTTTATCAATAAAATCTGTAGAAAATAAATTGGTAATATTGTGATTCTAGATATTTGGAACTATATACGTGATCTTCCGAAAATAAAGTTTGGAATATCCATAAACTATCAATTTGAAATAACCCGTTTAAGATTTTTCTGTTACAATTAAGGTTTTATTTGTTATAAATAATATATATGGATTAATTTATAATTTTTGTATAACCTATTTGTAACCATTTATTAAAATTATAAAGTCTACCAAAACAATGTTAGTGTACTTCCGTTTTATTATAAAGGGGATTTAAGGATCTCTATTTTTTACTTTAAAACAGAGTAAAGTTGGAGAAAAGTCCATTTCAAAAGTTATTCTATTTTAAAAGAAAAAATAGAAAAATAAGTTGGAGATGCTCTTATAGTGCAATTGAACATTAGTTATACGATCGTGATAGGATTTAATTAATTTTTAAGGGTTTACGAGTGTACTTACTTAACACTTAATTGAGAACTATAGCTTTGAAAGTTGACATTTGACTTTCTAGTTTCTACGCTTGTAATTCTATTTGTTAATCATATTTTTGACCGATGTTTCTTATTAGTCATATTATAAGTTGTTGTAGTAACTTAATTATTCTTTTTGTTCAATTTCAAACAAGTTGCCAAACACTATATTTTTCATATATTTTTGTACTCCATTTCCTTATATGTTCATTGGTCTGACCATAATATTCAAATTCGTTTAGCCAACCTAGCTAGGTGCGCATTCAAATAATAATGAGGGACAAGTTCAACGTTTATTTTATATATTATGATATGAATGTACAGTACAGATCATTAGATGAACAGAGGCACAGAGGAAGAAGATGATCGAAAATGTTCTGTATTATTCCAATATCAAGTTCATGATTATATACAATACAAAGGAGTAGAGAGCAAGTCTAAGCACAGATTAAGGAAACTAGATAATATAATTACATAATGTACGGGATATGATAGAGGATATCGAATAATATCCCATTACCTCCCTCCTCAAGCTGGAGCATGAAGATTTAAGATGCCCAGCTTGGCACGGAAGTCATCGAAGCTGGTTGCGCCGAGTGGTTTGGTGAAAATATCAGCCAATTGTTTCTTGCTTGGCACATGAAGTAAGTGAAGGTTGCGGGACTGAATCTCATCGCGGACAAAGTGACAATCATTTTCGATATGCTTGGTGCGCTCATGGAAGATTGGATTTGTGGCTATATGAATAGCGGATTGACTATCACAATAAAGTCGCATAGGCTGGGGGTGAGAGACACCAAGATCATGTAG
Organism: Camelina hispida; assembly: GCA_023657505.1. Classification (NCBI taxonomy): domain Eukaryota; kingdom Viridiplantae; phylum Streptophyta; class Magnoliopsida; order Brassicales; family Brassicaceae; genus Camelina; species Camelina hispida. The sequence goes on from CP094636.1 coordinate 16,832,238, forward strand.
AACACGTTTGAGCCAAAGTAATTCCTTGGTGATGAAAGCCATAGCTCTATACTCAGCTCTGCTGAAGACTGGCTGACTGTGTCATGTTTCTTGGTTTTCCATGAGACCGGTGAAGAGCCTAGTTGGACAAAATATCTAGAAACTGACTTGCGAGTAAGAGGACAAGTGGAATAGTCGGAGTCACACCAACCAGTGATCTGAAAATTCCGTTGGGCCTTTAATAAAATCCCTTGACCAGGAGTGCCTTTCAAATACTGAACAACTCGTAACGCGGCAAGCCAGTGGTCATGTCGAGGAGATTTCATGAACTGAGCTAAGATGTGAATGCTAAACGCCAAATCTGGACGAGTTGCTCCCCGGTAGATTAGACGCCCAATCATGCATCGATACGGTTCAGGATCGGAGAGAAGTGCAGATTTGGACAAAGCCAATTGCTTATGTTGCTTAAGAGGAAAACTGGCCGGTTTGCAACCTAACATGCCAGCGTCTGCAACAATCTCTAATGCATACTTACGTTGACTGAGATAAAATCCCTTGGAACTCCTAGTCACCTCAATGCCCAGAAAATATTTGAGTGTGCCTAGATCTTTCATCTTGAAACATGATGCCAAATACCCTTTGAAAAGAGCAACAGCCTCATTCGAATTACTGGAGACAATCATGTCATCAACATAAATAAGAATGTTGATGTGAATGCCCCGGTTGTGAAAAACAAACAATGAATAGTCAGACAAAGATTGGACAAAACCATAACCTTTCAATGCCTGAGTGAGCTTTTCAAACCAGCAACGGGGAGCCTGCTTCAAACCGTATAAAGATTTGTGAAGTTGACATACCTTATTGTCATCCGTAAAATAGCCAGGTGGAGGCTTCATATAAACTTCCTCAGTAAGATCTCCGTGCAAGAAGACGTTGTGAACATCCAGTTGATGAACAGGCCAGTTGTTACCAGCAGCAACCTCGAGAAACATTCGAACTGTTTGCATTCGCGCAACCGGAGCAAACGTATCAGCATAATCAACCCCTTCGACATGCTTGTTACCAAGGGCTACCAAACGCGCCTTGTAGCGTTCAACCATACCATCAGAATTATGCTTGATTTTGTAGACCATTTGGATCCAATAGCCTTCTTACCAGGAGGAAGATCCTCAATTGTCCAAGTGTGATTGTCCTCGAGAGCTTCTATTTCTGACCCCATGGCTTTCGTCCAAACATAATTCTTAATTGCTTGTTTGTAAGCCTTTGGTTCCACATCAGTAGCAATAGCAACGAGAAAAGCTCGATGAGTAGCCGTAAAACGAGAGCAACCCACATATCTATCAATCGGGTAAAGAGAGGTCGATGGACCTAAACATTTCGTTTGAGCGGTGTTGACAACATAATCAGTGAGCTTGACAGAAGGTTGCCTCGGACGAGAACCGCGACGAAGAGGCACCTCTATCGGCACCGCATCATCATCTTCAACAACCGGTTGTGGCGAGGATGAGGGCGAAGATTGAGAAGATGTTGATGTAGAGGTAAGAGGCGAATCAGCGGGATTACCAGGCGGCGATAAAGGTGGTGGTGGCGATAAAGACGGTGTCGGGGACAAAGGAGGAGAGATCGGAGGTGACGGCACAGGAAGAACAGTGTCGCGATTCGGAGAAGAAGAGTTTAATGGATTCTCCAAAATTATTGGGCCTGGTAATGGATTACCAATCAACGGCCCAGTAGCATTTTCTTCAATATCGACTAAAGCTTCTAAGTACGACGGGCCAGGTCCAATAGAAACTTCTTTCACTGAAGGAGATGGTGAAGATCGATGAAAGGGATACTCCTCTTCAAAGAACACAACATCTCGAGAAATCAAGAAATCGTTTGTTTCCAAATCATACAATCTCCAAGCTTTCTTACCATATGGGTACCCCACAAATACACACCTTCGATCCCTTGGAGCAAATTTGTCACCTTTGTGGGATTATGTATGAGCATAACACAAGCTCCCAAAAACGCGGATGTGATCATAATCCGGAGAAACACCATGGAGTTGTTGATAAGAAGTAAGACCATGCAATACTGAACTAGGAGTATGGTTGATTAAGTAGCCGGCTATCAAGACACATTCACCCCAACAACGAACAGGGAGATGAGATTGAAACCGCAAAGCACGAGCAACATTCAAGATATGACGGTGCTTTCTTTCGACGTGGCCGTTCTGTTGTGGAGCCCACACAAGACATTTCATGGATGATACCTTGTGAACGAAAATAATTTGTCATGCTGACAAACTCTGTACCATTGTCACTACGGACACGTTTTACTTGTTTCTGAAATTGACGTTACGCTAAACTGATCAAGTTTTTGAGATTGGCAGATGTTTCAGTCTTGTCTTGTTGGAGATATATCCAAACACTTCTAGAGAAATCATCAACAATAGTTAAAAAATACCGAGCACCAGAGGATGACGGTGTGCGGTAAGGGCCCCAAATTTCACAGTGAATAAGCTCAAAAACTGATGAAGTTTTATTATCACTAAGTGGAAACGAAGATCTTGTTTGCTTGGCACGAAAACAAACATCACACGCTTTATTGAAACTTGAAGAAACAACAGAAGAGGAAACTTGTGGAAGTAACCCAATTATTTTAGGAGATGGATGCCCCATCCTACAATGCCATAACTTGTAAACATGCGTGTCTTGAGCTGTTACCGTCGCACCAAGCTCCATACAACAAAAACGGAAAGTGCCACAATCACGCTTCCCTGAACCAATCATCATCCTCGAAACACGGTCCTGAATGACAAGGAATTGGTCAGTCATCTGAACAACACATCGATTCTCACCCATCAACTGACCAACTGAGATAAGATCAGATTATAATTCTTCAACAAAGAAAACAGATTTTAAAACCAAATGTGTGCCCAACACAACGGTTCCTTCGATGGTGGATATCCTTTCCCGACCATCGGCCAAAATCACTAAAACAGGTTCCATGCGTCGTATGTTTGTAAGAAAATCATAATGAGCAGTCAGGTGTTGAGAAGCACCAGAATCGAGTATCCAAGAAGGAGAAGAATACTTACCGGAAAGCTTTTCAGTACTGGTACTTGCACCACTAGTCCCACTAGTGTTCAAGAGTTTCATGAGAGTCTGCCACTGGACATTACTCAAACCGCTCACACCATCACGATCAGAATCTGTCAACACATAATTAGCTTGAGCCTGAGTTGGTATGGTGGGAACATGAACCGTATTTGCATAGCTCACAGATCGTCCACGACCCCCAGCTGAAGCATTAGGGAAGGACCCACGACCTCGACCTTGTACAGAGCGACTTCGTGGTCGTTCGCCCCACCATTTCGGATAGCCGATAACCGCAAAGCAACGATCGGAAGAGTGTCCTGAACGATGACAATGCGTACACAAACTCGTGCTATCATCACCATGAACAACCGAAGAAGGACGAGACTTCTGGTGAGCAGCATAAGCCGTGACCTCAACAACATCATCACCCTTTCTAGCATTGTGCCGCAAGTCTTCTTCCTGACGAACAGCATTATACACTTCCTCTAATGGCTGAATAGGAGTGCGAGACACCAAGCTTGATCTCACGGTAGCGAAAGAATCATCAAGGCCTGATAAAAAATCATGGACCTTGTCTTCCTCGCGATCCGTCTCTTGGAGAGACGTTAAGTTGCAATCACATTTGCCACACTTACACACACGCAGAGGTCGGTGATTGACCATGCTATCCCAAATTCGATTGAGCTTGCCGTAGTAAGCTTCGATGGCAAGGCCTCTCTGTTTGCAACACGCAAGCTCCGCTTTCAATTGTTGAATGCGAGGACCATTGGTGACACTGAAACGTTTCTTGAGATGATCCCACAAATCTTTCGCGACATCACGATGAGAGATGTTTGAACGGAGAGAAGGATCAACCGTCATTCGGATCCAGGAAACCAGCAGTGCCTGGATTGTCCACCAATCCTCAAGATCTGGTGAACCGTCAGCTGGTTTTGCAATGGAGCCGTCGAGGAAGCCAAACTTTTTGCGTGAGCAAAGAGCTGTCTTAAGACCACAAGCCCATTCTTTGTAGTTCGTCCCTTTCAGAAGTGGAAGAGAAATCACAGCACCGGGGTTGTCCGCAGCGCTCAAGTCGTAAGGAGAGAGAGATCTTGCGTCTCACCTCTGATGTAGTTATTTTCAGTATCAATTGTTTATCAATCCACAATTTGCAATCAACCAACACACTAAGAATACACAAAATGCTTAATCTATTCTTAATAAGGCAAAGGTTCTTATGTCGCAACTTAACTAACAAAAAGATTGAAAGAAAGGGAATAAGACAATGAAGACTCAAGGCAATAGAACACAACTAGCAATATTACTGAAAATCAAGAATTGACAAGAGAACCTTGGGCAAGGTTATTGACTTGGGAGATAGCTAATCAATCCTAGATGTCTAAGTAACAATCAAGAACAATCCTATGGCTAGAACACTAATGCAAATCAATTCATTTTCATGATAGAGATCCTATGCTAGTCAAATGATAATCAACAATTTCCAAAGGCAATCACAGGACAAGCATGCATTAAGAACAAGTTCAAATTCCACTAAGCACCCTAATCATCAATTTCCATTGGCTAGGAATGCAAAGCTCTTGAAAAGTATGGTTCAGGAATTTCATCAAACACCTTGTGGGCATGGAAATCCTAAAGTCTAGATTTAAGCTTGATCAAGGCTATCTAGCAATATTATCACTAATCAAGATAGGAAATGCATAAAATAAACCCTAGACATCAAAGATCAACCATCTATCTCCCTAATCTACCAAGCACAAAGTTCTTAAGAGATCTACTCACTAATCATCATGATCACACAAAGGAAAGGGGTTAGTCTTTGTGAAATCATAACAAAAGCTTGTAGATTAAGAGATTTGAAAGACAAATTACTATTAAAACTGGGAATCCAAACCAAGATTCAACAAAACCAAATGTAGAAAAGTTTAGGAACCCTAGGTGGCTACTTAACAAAAGATAAGATAAGCGATAAGTCTCCTTAATAGGTTTAGAGTATTTATAGTGAAGGAGAAAAGAACCTAGGTCAACCCAAAAACAACTGGGTCAAACCCGGGTCAACAATAAAACAGGCTTAGTGTGAACTCCATCGGCCATGGTTCGGCCGAGTGGTGTGACCGCGTGTGCTCGACCGGTCTAGGTTTGGCCGCGTCGCTTGGCCGCGTGTGTCTTCGCGCCTTCAGTACTTGGTTTCCATCGGTCAGCCTTTGGCCGGGTGGTGTGGCCGCGTGTCCGTTCGCGCCTTGGTCGTCTAAACTCCATCGGCCATGGCTTGGCCGCGTGTTGTGCCCGCGTGTGTCTTCGCACCTTGGTCATCTGAATTCCATCGGTTGAGCATTGGCCGGGTGGTGAGGCCGCGTGGCTTTGATCGGGAGCTCTTGGTCGCGTGGGATGGCCGCGTGTGCTTCGCGCCTTCATCTCCTCGGCAACTACTCCTCTTTGCAATAAAACTGACCCAAATGTTCCAAATGTGTAGGGATCACTCCAAGAACCTGAAAGATAACAACTAGATGCAAATGCTCCTAAAACAACCTAGAATGACATGATTATGCAACAAAACTATGCAAAAACAAGGCTTAAAACCCAACAAAAACACAAGATATCAACTCCCCCAAACTTATCTCTTGCTGGTCCTCAAGCAAGAACCAAACAAAAAGTGAGAGAGAGGTTTAAAAATGGGACTCATAACCTAAAAGCATGAGATAAAGGATTCAAACCAAAGTCCTTAGATGCAGTTCAATGGTGCTAAGATCAATCAAAGTCCTTACAAATATTTTTCTAAACCTAACACAATGCACCACTCTAGTTCATCTTCTATCTATTGGCAAAGATTTGCAATCCTATTGAACATCTCTTTCACATTCATTAAAGTGTTTGGTGTGATCTTGCAAATGGAGAATAAATCAAGCTCAATTGGTTTAAGGGAAAGGATGCTTATAAAGTGATTGGATAATGATGTTTTTGGGTGGTTAACTCTCAAACAAAGAGGAATGCTAGACAGTCATGAAATCTATCTAAGACCAAGAATAATTTGGGCATACAAAGCTTAGCTCTTGATGTTCTACCCATCTAAAAGCTTTTCTACCCCTTATTCTTCTTCCTTATCTTTCTTTTAAACCCAAAAACTCAACCTTTTTCTTCTTTACTTATGGTCTTAATTCTTTAATTTATTGAATCTCTAAGGTTATTCTTGCTTAAAACACTAGCTCATTTTCTTTCTTATTCATTCTATGCTATACTCCCAATTTTGTTTCATTTTCTTTACTCTTTTTCAATTTGATTCTAGGAGACTATAGCAATACTTTCTATCCCTTTTCTTTGAGACTTAGAGCTTATAATTAACTTAACCTTAGAGACTTTTCTTTTCTTTTGACCAAGTAAACCTTTACTTCCCTTCTTAATCTCTCTTGTTCCCAAACTTGAACCCAAATCAACATTCTAACCACCTATTTTTTTCAAAACCAGTCCTATTAGCTAGCTATAAAGATTCCAAGCCTAGCTAAAACAAGAGCCAGTTCTTTGTCATTCTCAATACTCTCAAGATGTCACAACCTATAGCATTATCAAGAAGAGGCCTTACTCAACAAATCAATACAAGGCTTGAAAGAAAAGGCTGGGGTTCAAAGGTGTGGCAAGAGATTGGGTTAAACAAATAGAGTGGCAAATAGAGATAGTTAACCCAAATGAAAGTTCCATGAGCAAGCATTCATAGTCCATATGCAAGATAATTTTAAGATCAAATTAAAGCCCAAATAATATAGAGATGTAACAATTATCAAGCAAGCTTTACACTAGATGAAAATGCTTTCAAGTGACACAATGCTTTTAGGCTTAGATTCTTCATTTTTTCCCAAAGATTAATCAAGCACTAATGAACTATAAATGAGGGCTTTGGGTTCAATCCTAAAACTCAACCTTTAGAAGGCAATTTCATCATCATCCCCAATGCAAATGCACACTAAATGCTTCTAGACTCAATCCTAAAGACAAGAATGAATATGCAAAGCTAAATGCATTTTTTTTTTTTTTTTTTTTTTTTTAATTTTTCAAATTTTTTTTGATTTTTCTCAAAACATAGATATTAACAATGCATCACACAAAACATGAAAATCAAAATAGAACACAATGTTAGATGACTAGTCTCTCCCCCAAACTTAATTCACACAGTCCCTGTGTGAGAAAAGTCCAAGAGAGATACTAAAAAGAGGAGAATAAAAAAATAAAATGAAAATAAGAAAAAGACTCTATGTACAAGGTCTTGGAGTGTACCTCTAGTCCATGGAGAAGTCAAGAGAGTAGGATGAGTTACTAGTACAAGGTGTTGGAGACCTCTCTGCTCTACTCTTCCTCCTTTGCCTCCTCTCATATGCTGAAGCTCTAGGTGGGTCATAGAAACCAAGGGCAGTGCTAGGTTCACCATGGAATGAGTGCCTTTCCAATTCATCCTCAAATTCATCTTCTTGTTCTTCTCTTGAGTCCACAACAACTTCAGGGTTTGGAGTGGAGGTACTTGCAATGGCTAGTTTTGCTTCCACATTCTTCAATCTTTTGTGCAAACTCTTCATTCCCCTGACCAGCTTCTTGATGTTTTTCCCTTGCCAGTTAGCCAAACGCTGGAGGAGGTGGATGTGGCTGTGTGCTTCTTTAAGAGACTTGCTTGAAGTAGCCTCTTCAAATGGTTGAAAAGCATACCTAGCACTACCATAGACTGGACTAGGAGGAGCTTCTTGTTGATCATCCTCAGCTTGACTTCTCTCCTTGTTTGAAGTTATTGTTGGAATCACTGGCCCATCATCCTTAAAGGAGTAGAGGAAGTCATCTTGTATTTGGCAGCATATTCCAAACATGGCATAGAGAGATGTGACATCCTTTTGAGGGAGCAAGAGCCTCTTCTTCCTAAAGCTTGAGAAAATGTACCCATAGTAGACATAGAACCCCTTCTCAGTTTGGCCATCCAAATAAGTTGTCTTCTTGAGGTAGACTGGATCAAGCCTTGCAATATCATGGTCAAACTCTCCTAGCTGAACCCCTTTGCTTGTAAGATGGGGGTGACAAGACCACCCATACTTAGAGTTGGTGTCTTATCACTTGTTGTCCAAATCCAACTTTGGTAGTGGAGCATTTGATGGAGGAAGACTGCAGCAACACATGTGTTTTCGGCATTGGAGAATGGCTGGTTCCCTCCTTCATAGGTCCTTATGAAAGGTTGTAGCCCTGCTAGAAGACAACCAAGTTCATTTGCCTGAACACCTCCAGCTTCTCTTCTTGCAAAAAGAGTGTGAGAGAGAACCTTGTGAGCATATCTCACTGTAGGATGCTGAATGCTTGAGTTCTTGATCTGACCAGGTTTGTACTTTCCCACTCCAATATCTTGCCAAAAAGAGCGGAACTCCCTTGGGTTGATGTTGTATTCCAATCTTGTTCCTGGTGGAAACCCATAGATAGCCCCTAACTCTCCAAAAGTCATCTTGTAGTGTTTCCCCTGAACCTTAAACTCAAAATGCCCAAGATCTTTAGCTTCCTCCACCATCTCATCTTCATAATAAGTCACAGACAAGGATGCAAGGAACTCTCTTGTTGGCTCAACATAGGTGGGAAAAGCCAAATTGAAGAACTGTCCTAATCCCAAAGTTGTGAAGATAGTTTGCATGTCTTCAAGGAGGCCAGCATTGTGAAGGAATTCATGATCTGGGTATCTAGTTGGGGCAAATTTAATTTGCTTAAGGCGCTGCATCAGTTGGGAGTAGGTAGGCTTCTTCTTAAGTTGCTTGCTCTGCTTTTCCTTAGCAGCTGGAGGTGGTGGAAGTTCAGAGTCACTCTCACTCATACCCCTTTCCTCTGAATCACTATCCTCAATCACAGGCTCCTTACTCTTCTTCTTGCTTGCTGAAGCCTTTTGTGTAACAAGTGAAGACTTAGAAGGAACTGCCTTTTTCTTCTTCTTTTCAACAACCCTTTCCACTACCTCCTTTGTCTTTGTTTGTTTGTCTCCAGGTTTCAAGTTGGTTCTACCCATTGTTCCTCTAAAATACACAAAAACACTTGAAAGATATTAGTAAGGCTCACTAGGAGCCACAATTTGTAACCACAGCTAATAAGTGCCTAGTATCTAGAAGATAAATCAACAAAATTAAACCAAGGGAACAAAGGTGAACCAACTGTGACAAAATCTTCACAAACAAACTCAAAATTTGCTTCCTAAAAATTTAAGAATTTCAATTATCCCCTAACTATGTCAATTTGCCGTCAAAACCATTAGTCTCTTCCAGGATGATTAAATCAACAAAGGACAAGGTAAAGAAACTATCAAATTAAAATTTCCCCAAAATTTTTGATTTTCTCAATCTCAAGAACCCTAAAAGCTCATAAACCAAAATTTTCGAAATTAAACACCCAACAAAGCAATTCAAACAAAATTTAAACCAGCTAAAGCTATTATGAAGTTCAACAACCCTAAATCAAGGCATAAATAACTAGCTGGTTGAATCTTGCACATACTGCGATTAAACTTGAATGGGAAAAAGGGGAGATAGAGAGTTGTACCTTGCAATTGAAAACTAGGGAAGCAGAGATGGTAGCTGATAGTAGAAGCAATTAAAGGAGCTTGAAAAACCGAAACTATCACACAAAAATTCTTTGAAATCGATTTAGAGATGAGAGAGATACAAGGTTTTACTGTTCTAAGGGATTTAATCGACAAAGTAAGAGGTGAGAAATAGATGTCGGGTTTAAGAGGGTTGAGAGAAGGAATAAACCGGCCAGGAATCAGTTAAAACATTGAGGAATCAAGTCGGTTTACTAGGGTTCAACCGAATTAAAACGAAAAGGGAAAAAAAACTCACCTTGGCAGACTCCATCGGCCGGCCTTTGACCGATGACCTTAGCCGATGGTCACTACGCGAGGCACTTTTGACCGCTTCCTTTGGCCGCGTTCCCCTTCGCACCTTAAACAACTTTTTCTTTGGATTCGCAATCGGCCACGTTTTGACCGCGTTCCTTGGCCGATGGTACTCACGCGGGGACCTTTTGACCGCGACTCCTAGCCGCGTGTGCCTTCGCACCAAAAGCCAACAATTTCTTGTAAACCTCGATCGGCCTTGTTTTGACCGCGTGATTTGGTCGATGGTACTCACGCGGGGACCTTTTGACCGCGACTCCTGGTCGCGTGTGCCTTCGCACCAAAATCACGTTGACTCACGCGGGCACAGTTTTGCCGATGGTTATGGCCGCTGGTCTTCACACTGGGACGTCTTGGCCGCGTTTCACTACCGATTGAAGTCGACTGCTTACTCTATCTGTTCAACACCAAGTTCACACTAGTCTCCCAAACATTCTAATATTCACTACTCAGAAACACATTAATTCAAACACAGAAACTAAAAGAAATGTAGAGGATATTTACATAAGGATACCATGGGAATGCCTCCCAAGTGCGCTTGTTTTACGTCTCTAAGCTTGACGTTACCGCGCCGCTTAGGCGTTTTGAGGGTCTGAGAGAGAAACAGTTGTTCCCTCCTCAATGAAGTCATTTGCCAAGTAGTTCTTCAGCCTCTGTCCATTAACCACAAACTCTTTTCCAGCCTTGTTCAGTAACACAAAGGCTCCATAAGGTCTAACCTCTTTGACCTTGAATGGTCCAGACCAGCGGGACTTGAGCTTTCTCGGGAATAGCTTCAAGCGGGAATTGAACAGCAACACCAAATCTCCTTCCTTGAAAACCCTTGGAAGAATCCTCTTGTCATGGAATGCTTTTGTCCTCTCCTTGTAGATTTTTGAACTCTCATAAGCTTCAAGGCGGATCTCCTCTAACTCATTCAATTGCACCAAGCGTTTCTCATGAGCACTCTTGATGTCAAAGTTAAGAAGCTTAACTGCCCACATTGCTTTATACTCTAACTCAACTGGCAAATGACAAGACTTTCCATAGAGAAGGTTGAATGGAGTTGTTCCAATTGGTGTCTTGTAGGCAGTCCTATATGCCCATAGAGCATCATCCAACTTCTTTGCCCAATCTTTCCTTGTGATACCAACTGTTTTTTCAAGAATTGACTTGATTTCTCTGTTTGAAATCTCAACCTGACCACTAGTTTGGGGATGATAGGGTGTAGCAACCTTATGCTTCACTCCATTTCTCTTGAGAAGACTCTCAAAGACCTTGTTGATAAAGTGTTTCCCTCCATCACTAATGATCACCCTTGGAATACCAAACCTTGGAAAAATGATTGTCTTGAACAACTTCAACACAACCTTTGCATCATTGGTAGGACTAGCTATGGCTTCCACCCATTTAGACACATAATCAACAGCCACAAGTATGTAATTGTTACCATAGGAAGAAGGAAATGGTCCCATAAAGTCAATTCCCCATACATCAAACACTTCAACTTCTAAGATGGGAGTTTGTGGCATTTCATTCCTCCTACTGATGTTTCCTTTTCTTTGACATGAATCACACTTGGAGATGATCTCTTGTGTGTCTTTGAACATAGTAGGCCACCACAACCCAGCTTGAAGAATCTTTGTGACTGTCTTGAATGTAGCAAAGTGTCCTCCATAGGCTGCTCCATGACATAGTTCTACTAACCCTTCTATCTCCTCCTTGGCAACACATCTCCTATAAATTTTTTCTTTACAAAGAGTGTAGAGGTATGGTGCATCCCAATAGTAGTTGTTGATATCCCTGAAGAATTTTTTTCTATCATACCCAACCAGATTTGGTGGTTCAATTCCACAAGCAAGGTAGTTAACATAATCAGCATACCAAGGGCCATTCTCTTCCAACCTCATGACCTCTCCAAGCTTCTTCCAAGTCTCATTGGTCTTGTCAAGTAGTTGAATTGCCATTATCTGCTCTTCAGGAAGTGCATCATTGATTGGAACCTCATTGTCAATCCTTAATCTTGATAGATGATCAGCTACTCCATTCTCAATGCCCTTCTTGTCTTTAATCTCCAAATCAAACTCTTGCAGTAGCAAAATCCATCTCAACAGCCTTGGTTTAGCATCCTTCTTTGCTAAAAGATATTTCAATGCTGCATGATCAGTGTGAACAACCACTTTTGAACCCACCAAGTATTGCCTAAACTTCTCAAATGCAAAGACAATGGCTAGGAGCTCTTTTTCTGTTGTAGCATACTTGACTTGAGCCTCATCTAATGTTCTACTTGCATAGTATATGACATGAAGCTTCTTATCTTTTCTTTGACCAAGCACTGCTCCAACTGCATAGTCACTAGCATCACACATGATTTCAAATGGCAAATTCCAATCTGGGGCTTGAACTATTGGAGCACTAATCAACTCTTCCTTTATCTTCTTGAAAGCTTGAAGACACTCCTCATTGAACTCAAATTCAACTTCCTTACACAACAGCCTTGTAAGAGGTCTAGCAATCTTTGAGAAGTCTTTAATGAACCTCCTATAGAACCCAGCATGGCCCAAAAAGCTTCTTATTCCCTTGACCGAATTTGGAGGTGCTAGATTGGTCATCACATCAATCTTAGCTCTATCAACCTCAATGCCCTTCTCAGAGATCTTATGACCCAACACAATTCCTTCTTTAACCATGAAGTGACACTTCTCCCAATTCAAGACCAGATTTGTCTCCTCACACCTCTTTAAGACCCTGCACAAATTAGAAAGACAACCAGAAAAAGAATCTCCATAGACAGAGAAGTCATCCATGAAAACCTCCACAACATCCTCAATTAGATCAGAAAAAATTGACATCATGCATCTTTGGAAAGTAGCTGGAGCATTACACAGTCCAAATGGCATCCTTCTATAAGCAAAAGTACCATAAGGACATGTGAAAGTAGTCTTTTCTTGATCATTAGGATGTATGGGGATTTGAAAGAAACCAGAATAACCATCAAGAAAGCAATAATGAGTATAACTAGCAAGCCTCTCTAACATTTGATCAATAAATGGTAAAGGAAAGTGATCTTTTCTAGATGCAGCATTGAGTTTTCTATAATCTATACACATTCTATGACCAGTTATAGTCCTAGTAGGAGGAATTAGCTCATCTTTATCATTCTTAACAACTGTAACTCCTCCTTTCTTTGGTACCACATGAACAGGAGAAACCCATGTACTATCCGATATGGGATATATGATACCGGCATCAAGGAGTTTAAGAATCTCTTTCCTCACCACATCTCTTAAGTTAGGATTTAACCTTCTTTGTGGTTCAATGGAAGTCATTGATTCATCATCTAAATGAATCCTATGCATGCAAAGAGTTTCAGAAATCCCTTTTATGTCATCTAGTGAATAACCAATAGCTCTCCTAAACTTTTTCAATTCATTTAGAAGAGTAACAGTTTCATGTTCACTAAGCTCCTCATTGATAATGACAGGGTAAGTAGAGTTTTTACCTAGGAAAGCATACCTTAGCCCCTTAGGGAGTGGTTTGAGTTCAATCTTGGGTGCCTTAAGCTCACTCCAATCCTCATTCGAATTTACCTCAACTGAACACACCACTTGCTTTTTCAACTCAAGGAAGCTTTCACCATCTTTAGAAGGCTTGTGAGAGTCAAGAATCTTTTGATATCCTTCACTATCCTCCTTAAGTAACCCAAACTCTCCTTGCTTAACTGTCAAAGTGCTTTGGAGCTCATCTTCTATGGCCAATTCCTCCAAAAGCTCATCAGCTAAAGCTTCCATTTTCTCTATATAGAACACTTGACCACCAATTGTAGGCTTCCTCATCACTTGGTTGATGTCAAAAGTCAAAGCTTCCTTTCCCAAATTCAATGTATCTTCCCACCTTTCACATCAATCATTGTTCCAGCAGTTCTTAGGAATGGTCTCCCAAGATGAGTGGATCCTTTGGTTCTTCATCCATTTCAAGAACAACAAAGTCAGTTGGAATCTCAAAATGACCAATCATCACTGGTAGATCTTCAAGTACTCCAACTGGTGTTCTAACTGATCTATCAGCAAGAACAAGGGTGATCATACACTTCTTGTAGTGTGTGAAACCCAATCTCTTTGCAACTGAGAGTGGCATCAAACTCACACTAGACCCCAAATCACATAAGCAATGGCCAAAAGATAAAGGTCCTAGAGTGCAAGGGAGAGTAAAGCTACCAGGATCTTCAAGCTTCTTTGCTACTACCTTGTTTTGAATAATAGCACTGCACTCATGAGTCAAGATAACCATTCCTTTCAGAGCTTTCTTCTTCTCCAAAACTGCATCCTTGAGGAACTTGCTGTAAGAGGGGTTCAACAAGAATACATCAATGATAGGCATTGTAATAGCAACATCCTTCATTTGTGCATCAAACATGGCTCTATACTTGTCAACTTGTTGCTTCTTGAACCTCCCAGGAAATGGCAACCTTGGTTCATAAGGTGGAGGCACAAACAGAGTTTCTTTGGTGGCACCTTTAATTTTCTTGGAAATGTCATCAATGGCCTTGTCTTGCTTAGGCTCCTCAACCACTTTACTCTTCCCTTTGTCAACCACAACTCCATCAGCTTCTTTATCTTTACCCAAATCTTTCAATATCAGCTCATCTTCATCATCAATCTCAACCACTACCTCCCCTCCTTTAGGCTCAATGTCCCTATTGAGCTCCTTAGTTGGTAGCTGCTTACCACTTCTCAACATGATGGCGTTTACAAACTCCTTTGGGTTTGGTTCTGGTTTTCCCGGTAAGGAACCCATTTGTCTTGTAGAGGAGGAGGAAGCTTGGCCTTGGACTTGTGTTTGTAGCCTCTCAAACTTAGCATTCAACTCACCATAGACATTGTCAACCTTATGGTGATGGCCTTCATTTGTGTATCAAGTTCAATAGCTCCTCTCCCTTGGCCTTCTAGGAGTTGTCTAAGTAGAGCATTTTGTGTCATCTACTTGACCTTGAGGTTGTGGTGCATGCATTTGTTGTTGAGGTTGGGAGTAGCTTTGAGGCTTGCCTTGATAATTCCCTTGTGGCTTTTGTTGATAATTGGGTTGAGAAGGAAAACCAGGTGGTTTTTGTGGTGGATAAGACTGATCTTGTGGGTTCTCCACATTGGTGCTGCGGTAAGAGAGGTTAGGATGGTTGCGGTAATTGGGATTGAACTTGTTATACCCTTGTCCACCCACATAATTGACCTCTTCTTGTCCCTCAACACAAGCTTCTATTCCCTCTTGATATCCTTGATACACATCACTTTCGGTTATAAAATGCACTGGCTTTTGAGTGGCAAGAAGCATCTTATCCATCTTCTCATTCAATGCTTTGATCTCCTTGCGGTGATGCTCATGCATATCAGAGTGGTCTCTTGGAGTTCTATCATAATCCTCCCCATAGTTACCATCACTTTGAGCAAGATTCTCCACCAAAGTCATACCAATATCAACATCTTGACCAAGGAAGTTTCCATTACTTGCTGTGTCAAGCAACATTCTTATCTTTGGTAGCACTCCTCTGTACAATGTGCTAAGAAGAGACTCCTTGGAGAAACCATGATGAGGACATTGCATAGTATAGCCCTTGAATCTCTCCCATGCTTCACAAAAACTCTCATTTCCCTTTTGTGCAAAGCTTGATATCTCATTTCTCAACCTTGCTGTTCTTGTAGTTGAGAAGAACTTGGAGAGGAAGGCTCTTTTGCACTGATCCCAAGAGGTGATTGATCCCACTGGTAGGTTCTTCTCCCAAGTCCTAGCTCTATCTCCAAGAGAAACGGAAATAGGCGGAGTTTGAATGCATCATCAGAGATACCATTGATTTTTACTGTCCCACACATCATATCAAACTGATCCAAGTGATCAAGAGGGTCTTCCATAGGTAGGCCATGGAACTTTGAGCTCTGCACCATGTTAATAAGACTGGACTTGATCTCATAGTTGTTATTCTCAACAGCTGGTGCTCTAATTCCTTGGCGGTTCCCATGAATGTTTGGTTGATCAAAAGCTCCAATGACTCTTGGTTGTCTTGGAGGGTGGACAGGAGCTTGGTTGGCATTGTGCTGATCATTTCCATTAGGACCAGCTGCAGGGGCGGATTGTTGTCCATGGCTTGGCGGGCTAAACGGCGGTTCTCTCTTTCAAGTCGGGTACGTCGTCAACAGGCTGAAACAAGTGTGCTAGGCCGTGGCTTCTCAAGTTCATACACCCTGAAAATCAAAGACAAACCACCAATGCAACCCAAGTAACAAACAGTGCAAAGTAAATGAATAGTCTCAAGCAAAGTTGAAATCCTAATGGTTAATTAGAATGCAAACGGGCAACGGCGCCAAATTGATGTAGTTATTTTCAGTATCAATTGTTTATCAATCCACAATTTGCAATCAACCAACACACTAAGAATACACAAAATGCTTAATCTATTCTTAATAAGGAAAAGGTTCTTATGTCGCAACTTAACTAACAAAAAGATTGAAAGAAAGGGAATAAGACAATGAAGACTCAAGGCAATAGAACACAACTAGCAAAATTACTGAAAATCAAGAATTGACAAGAGAACCTTGGGCAAGGTTATTGACTTGGGAGATAGCTAATCAATCCTAGATGTCTAAGTAACAATCAAGAACAATCCTATGGCTAGAACACTAATGCAAATCAATTCATTTCCATGATAGAGATCCTATGCTAGTCAAATGATAATCAACAATTTCCAAAGGCAATCACAGGACAAGCATGCATTAAGAACAAGTTCAAATTCCACTAAGCACCCTAATCATCAATTTCCATTGGCTAGGAATGCAAAGCTCTTGAAAAGTTTGGTTCAGGAATTTCATCAAACACCTTGTGGGCATGGAAATCCTAAAGTCTAGATTTAAGCTTGATCAAGGCTATCTAGCAATATTATCACTAATCAAGATAGGAAATGCATAAAATAAACCCTAGACATCAAAGATCAACCATCTATCTCCCTAATCTACCAAGCCCAAAGTTCTTAAGAGATCTACTCACTAATCATCATGATCACACAAAGGAAAGGGGTTGTCTTTGTGAAATCATAACAAAAGCTTGTAGATTAAGAGATTTGAAAGACAAATTACTATTAAAACTGGGAATCCAAACCAAGATTCAACAAAACCAAATGTAGAAAACTTTAGGAACCCTAGGTGGCTACTTAACAAAAGATAAGATAAGAGATAAGTCTCCTTAATAGGTTTAGAGTATTTATAGTGAAGGAGAAAAGAACCTAGGTCAACCCAAAACAACTGGGTCAAACCCGGTCAACAATAAAACAGGCTTAGTGTGAACTCCATCGGCCATGGTTCGGCCGAGTGGTGTGACCGCGTGTGCTCGACCGGTCTAGGTTTGGCCGCGTCGCTTGGCGCGTGTGTTCGCGCCTTCAGTACTTGGTTTCCATCGGTCAGCCTTTGGCCGGGTGGTGTGGCCGCGTGTCCGTTCGCGCCTTGGTCGTCTAAACTCCATCGGCCATGGCTTGGCCGCGTGTTGTGCCCGCGTGTGTCTTCGCACCTTGGTCATCTGAATTCCATCGGTTGAGCATTGGCCGGGTGGTGAGGCCGCGTGGCTTCGATCGGGAGCTCTTGGTCGCGTGGGATGGCCGCGTGTGTTCGCGCCTTCATCTCCTCGGCAACTACTCCTCTTTGCAATAAAACTGACCCAAATGTTCCAAATGTGTAGGGATCACTCCAAGAACCTGAAAGATAACAACTAGATGCAAATGCTCCTAAAACAACCTAGAATGACATGATTATGCAACAAAACTATGCAAAAACAAGGCTTAAAACCCAACAAAAACACAAGATATCAACCTCCATGGTCGTCGGGTTG
The DNA here is from genome assembly GCA_023657505.1 of Camelina hispida. Classification (NCBI taxonomy): domain Eukaryota; kingdom Viridiplantae; phylum Streptophyta; class Magnoliopsida; order Brassicales; family Brassicaceae; genus Camelina; species Camelina hispida. Next base: position 16,850,037 of record CP094636.1, read on the forward strand.
GAGTTCGTTTCGTTGGATGTAACTTCGGTCATGGTCGAAAATCAAAAGAATATTTCTTTTTGTCACAGAGGAAGAAGATGTTCGAATATGTTCTGTATTATTCCAATATCAAGTTCATGATTATATACAATACAAAGGAGTAGAGAGCAAGTCTAATTAGCACAGATTAAGGAAACTAGATAATATAATTACATAATGTACGGGATATATGATAGAGGATATCGAATAATATACCATTATTAGAAAATGGATATTTTGGTTCTACAAAATGTCAACCATATCTATTTGTGTGTTCTTGCCAAAAATAGAAAACAAAAATAAAGGGGTCACATGGATCTTTTAATTAATTCGAAGACTATTCTTCAGCGATTGCCAAATCAATACGTTGTAATCACAACGAAAGAGCAGGTGGTCTTTGCTTTCATCATATATAGAGAAAAGACAATAGTATAAGTTGCAATCTGTACACCCCCGCGACCAAAATGCTTCCTATAGTTCCCATGTTAAGCTGGAGGAGAAGAAGTTTTCTTGACCATCAACAGTCCAAGTATACTAGTAATGAGTTGTTTAGGCAGATTTGTAGGTGAAGAAGCAGATTTGTTCTTGGCATATATATGGAGCTTCCATTCTTGAGGGCCACAAGCAGCAACAACTCGTAGGTAAATGGGAAGTCCCAGTAGACGAGGCTATCTTGTCCCAATTGTTTAATGAGTGGTCCAAATGGGATCCAAGCGCTTAGATTTGGGCCATTCCCCACATTGATCCCTTCTAGCGACCAAAAATCAATTTTCAATACATATTTATGAACAAGTTTAACGTTTAGTGCTGATGTTATTGAAGGTAGTCACATTAGGAGACAGTAATATGAACGTTAAGATGGTTATTGCACTACATAATTTTATCACTAAATTTTTTGTCTAACTTATTGCCGAAGGATAAGAATCATAAGAAAATAAATTCGTCTTTAGTTCTGTAAGATCTAGCACACATACATTCACAAAGTTTTAACGAAATGATCATGATGACAGATTGACAGAGTTGAAAGTTTCAGTACGTAGACACAAGGCTACAATTGATATGATCACAAATAAGCCCTACGTGACTATAAATCTATAATGATCACATCACTGGTGACTGGTGTTTAACATTTTAACAAAATATTGAACCCACTACAAGCGTGTTTTATATTTTTCTAGTTCTTATTTAAAAATTGTTGTTTTGTAACCTTGGTAGATAAGATCCAATCCTTTAAGCATGTAAATTGGTTATTCCTTAGTTTGTGTTGTGTTTTAGCTTGTTATATGCTTTCCTTTTTCCTTTTGCTAAGGACCAAAAAAAAGGAAATGGGGCTAATTGCTGATAGAATTTTTTCAAACAAGCAAGTACAAGTACAACATTTTGCTATGTGATAAAACACCAATAAATTACAAAGAAATAGACACTTTTATTAAAGAGAAGAGAGTGCATGGAAGTTGTGTTCTTTGAGACGTTTGGGTGAGAACACAGATTTCATTAGGGAGCTTGGAAAGGCTTGAAATCCTTGAGACTTGTTATGAGTCCTTGCACAGATCCGGCTGCAGCAACGAGTGAGACGATGAAACAAGCCCAGCTCAAGATTTTTAGCCAAGTCCAAGTGAAAGAGAACTTATTTATCTTCTTCTGAGCAATGTGCATCTCAATGGGAAAGTAAACTGTTAAAGGCCAGAAGGAAGCTGCTCCAATAAGACCCAAGAAATCGTTGAAGAAAGGGAAGATCATGGCTACAACCGCGGTGACAACAACATATGAAGTCCTCCAAACCAATCTGAACAAGTTGATACTAAATTCACCACAGCAAGGGACATGGACTTTGTATTCTCTTGTGATGAACTTGTTATCTGGCCAACGTTTTGCGCTCTGGCTCTCTACGAACTGAAAAATGGGCTGACAAAAGACCTGGTAAGCACCAATAAGATGCACTGCTATGCAAACATTGGCAAAGTCAATTAGCCAGAATGGCTCATAGAAACCAAAGCCGGTTAGAAAATTCCCGGGCGCATCATTTCCAAAGGCAGCATAACCAACACATCCGCATAACATGTAGAAGAAGGTCGTTGTGGAAACACCCACGAGGCTTGCTCTTTTCATGGCTTTGTTCTCTGATGGTGGACCTACTTTCAGGGTGTCCTGCCGCATTTAGAAAGTTACATAGTTTAATTAGTAGAGCTAAAAAACACATTTAAAAAAGAAGCTAATTAAATTACACTGGAACTCTTTCTTTTCGTTTTTGAGTGTATCTTATCGGAATGTGATCGTATATAAGGTCAAACAAAGGTGTAGCTCATTTCAAAAAAACCAAAAAAAAAAAAAGCGTATCCCTCAAAATGGAAGTACATGAAATTTAGGAGATGTTTATTCAAGATAATATTTTGTTTAATTAGTGAATATCTTGATTACTAGTCACATATGTTTTAATAAATATATTCGAGAGACTAGGGTTATTAATCTATATATTTATATGTTTCCGTTACAGTGAGTTTTCATAGAAGTTAATCTCTATATGTAAGGCTCTTGTCGCTGAAAAAAAAATGTAAGGCTCTTGTCAGTAAACTTAAACTTTATCATATTGTAAATCAAATGGTTGTTTGGATAGAATTTTTATAAATTATAATAAGATTTAAACAAGCTGAATGATATATACTAAAATTTAAGTTTATATAATAAATAGTAAAAACTATCCATCTTTTCCATTCATATCGTTTCTCTACTAAAATGAATATTTAAAATTAATTAAGACGTATTCATGAAAATTTCAGAAATCCTTAGTTACATCAAAAATTACACAAGACTCTCAAATATAATTCAACTAATGTATATAAGAAAATAAATATGAATTGCTTTTAAAAATGTTGTTGTTTAAACTCCAATCAATTAAATCCATAACAATTGCTATTCAGAATTTTATATATCTATATACAGTATACATTTTCAAAGTACATTTAGCAAATAAATCCTGAAGTTGCCACTTATTTACAAGACTGCCATTAGAATTAAATATTTATATTTTATAATTTACAATTTATTAAATTATGATAAGGTTTTCAATTTTTGTAAACAATTATTTTTCCATAATCCCAACTTTCCCAAAAAATCGGAACCACTACTATTTGCATTAAATACTAATTTGATAATTAATTAAATAAATATAACTTTCCTTAAATTTAAAAAAAATTCTTCCTAATCAAAGTAATAATATTTTTGCGGATTAAAGTCATTAAATCTGTTGCGGATCAGACCTCACATGGGGGGTTAACACATATTATCACGTTTTCACCATCAAAACAAAACTAGAAGAATTGAATTAGTAAAATGTTCACATATGTTAATCCTGTAAACTCAAGCGGGACATATGGGTTTTGAAGGATAATTTTTTGCGGGTTAAACTAAAAAAATCTGTTCCAGAACCGACCTGACATTACGGGTTTGAACTAACACTAAAAATATTAATTTATTTCATATATCTTAGATTTTTAACTCACAAAATAATTAATCATCCTACTAAAGCCGCGAATGTATATACATGTCCGCAACCATTTTATTAATGATAATTATTTCAAAAATAAATATACATATATTTACTAAAATATTTAAATATTTTAGAAACAGAATAAAAACAAAAATAGTTCCGCGGGTTCAAACCTAGTATATATATATAAGAGCATCTATAGTAGATAAAACTCCCATAGTCTCATATATAATATTTTAATAATTATATGTTAACTAAATATTTATTAAATTTTAAACAATCATACATTGACATGTATTTAATGAATCTTTCAAAAAGTTCTTATTTGTGAGAACTTCTGACTCGACATGCTCTAAGTAGAGTTAGAAAAAAAAAACATGATTCTTGGATGGTGGTGAAGAATTGTTTTAAACTTTCACTACGAAGACTTATTTCTAATAACTTTCTTCCTATTTAATGGGTAGGTCCATGCAGTGATGTTTACTTTGCGGCCAAACGGCACACAATTCAATTCATTTGGACTCTCTCTTGTTGCTGTCTCCCTAACTCCTACTATCAATAAGTCAAGCCTCAACATAAAACCAGCAGTAGGACATTAATAGTGACTACTTGCCTGTATTTCAATGAGTACAGTTGAGTATGCATAGGCAAATGCGATGTCTCCAATCGCTTGGAACGTTCTCCATACTTTCTCGGAACCCGATACATCAACCCCGACCGTAACTCCTGTCAGTGCCGTTCTTACGTGCTCACCGCCACCTTTATAATTTTTTTCTTGAAAACCATTAGGATTGAACACTCTTTCAAAAGTTTAAATTACTATAAGTACATAAGAATGTATATATCTTGTTTACCAGCCGCTTTGGCGATGGAGAGACCAATGCCAATGGAGGCGTAGCAAAAGGACATTACAGCCGCTAGGATGGAGAGCCAAGAGAGGTTGTGGAAATTTGGGATTTGGCTAAGAATAATTTGGATGATTGCAAATACGATCATAAAGGGAGTGTTTGAAGTGGCACATTTCACTTCATGCCCATTTTTGTGGAAGCAATTCGACCGCTTCACCGCCCTGTTTCAGTAAATCATTAAATTTATTACCATGTTGTTTTCTTTCTTCTATTTTTTAAACAATTCAAAAATATTCATGTTACCCCATTTGCATCAAATATACAACCAAAAAAAAAAAAGAGTTTTGGAATTTTGTATAGCATAACTCTACCTATATCATAGGAATTTGTCTTTAAAGGTAGATCAATAAATAAAATCATGAAATACTTTGTCTTGTCAAGTTACTAATAAACATGCTTGATTTTAAGTAAGTCAAGAAAAAGACGAGGTTGCTAAAATTGACTTTGAGTATTTGAGAAATAATTGAAGGAAGAAAAGAGAAAAAGTAATTATATAAAAAAAAAAAAAAAAAAAAAAAAAAAGAAGCTTACACCATGCTTATCGAAGCTGTGATTGTGTAGCCAATTGTTATTCCAATCAGATTCCCGTATTGAGCCAATCCGCATAATTGCACTTTTCTTCCTCCTATTTATTTTTAACATCAGTATTCTATCTACAAAATACCGTTGTTATATATACATATCATCAATTCTTGAAAATATTACTCTAATAACAAAAACTGTCACAGGAAGTCAAGTTGACGAGGCTTTTATACAAGAGAGTTGAAATCTGACCGACCACAACACGACACTTTCCAAGAGGTCTTAATCCAAAAAAATTGCTAAGCTCTTAGATCTTCCGTATCTGAACCACAGTATCATTTCTTTTTCTTTGTACAAATTCTAAATAAAAATGTTAAATGTTAAGTAAGAGAGAGGAAGATAAATAAATAAAAAAATTGAGAATCGATAGATGGGGAGAGTATATATCGATATTTTTAGAAGAAGGAATAGAATAATAAGTGGGGTGATGACAAAGAGAAGACTCCAAGAAACTATGATGTTGAAATAATGAATGATCACTTCACATGGGATGGGATGGTAGAATCCAAACATGCCAAGTTTAAGACAAACTTTAAATGTGTTTATATATAAAATATATGTCATGGAAATATATTGAAATGTAAACTTTTAGTATTTACAGATCGAGTTTGAACTAGAATTCATAAAACTTAATATTGATTATCATTAAAGCTCTTAAGATATTGGAAAAAAAATAGAAGTGACGAGATATTTCAGCATTTAAAAAAGTCATAAACGGTTGTTCGGTCGTTTGAACCGTATAAGAAGATACAAAGCACCAAACAAAAAAAAGAGAGATGGAGAAAATGACCTAAGTAGGATCGGACAACTTCCATGTAGGTGTAGTTGCGTTTGCCGGTAACAGGGTCAGGGGAACGATAACAATCGGCAAGCATAGTTGATGTAAAATATGTTATGAACGAAAAAGCCATTAGCACGGCGGGTCCTGCCACCCATCCGAGCTGTGCGATTGCCCACGCCAACGACAACACTCCCGACCCTATCACCGCGGTTATAATGTGTGCACTCCCCGTCATCCATGTCCCTATTCAATTCAATCAACCACACAAAACTCTTAAGTTATTTAGGTATTTTTGCGAAACACATATTTTTTCGTTTATGTTTGCACTAAGACGTAAGAGAAACATTCAATTTCACAATCTCTAAATAATAAAATAATAAAATATTTCTACAACGTAAAAACTCAAAATCACAAATAATTTTCTTTTTGTTTTATTTTATTAATGTTTCATGTTTGCTTCGAAAGTTGCTTGACGTCTTAAAACTCAAATATACGCTATCTATGTGTTCATGCTAAGACAAACAAAACTGAGACTTACTTACTTGCCCGTAACATATATATACATATACATGACGTGTTCATGTTGTATCATATTCATACCGTATATATTAGGTGGTAAGAGCTAGAAAATAACGGTGAGTCGGCCAAAATAAAATAAATGAGTTTACCAGTTCTTTTCTCGCGGCCATCATCGTCGAAGTTTTTGTTAGTATTACCAATCTCGTGATCCGTGATACCCTGTTCAACGAACATGGTCTTCTTCTTCTCCATCTATGGGCTCCTCTTTTTTCTTATAATTTATTTATGATGAAATAGGAAGAGGAGGCCACCAAAGGTAGTATGTAATGTATGGAGTGTGAAGGACTCTCTTCTCCACTTAAATAGACACACCACATTCAACACCTAATCCTTTTGTCTCTCTTTTTATTATTTCCTATACTTTGTCCTTTATTATCGGGTTCATTTTTGCACACTCTTTTTCTCTCACTTTCATTATTGTCTGTCTCTTTAATTAATGTATTGATTACTCATTTGGTATTGAACCGCAACAATGAAGGAAAAAAATGTATTAGCTAAGAACACATAGATTAATAAATCATACTATAATATAATTATATTAAAATACAAAAATATAACATATCTTATACAGTAAAAGAAGGTGTACTGTATAAGATATGTTATATTTTTTTGTATTTTAAGTATTTAAATATCATTTTATCATTATATTTATAAAAAATAACTAATTTTTAAAAGATTGTATAATACAAATGGTTACAAAATAAGTTACGTTAAAATTTGCAAATATCAAATAGGATAAAGAAATACTTTTGAAAAACATCTTTTAAAACCAGAAGGGAAGAAATATATTTTTTTTTGCCCAAACCGAAAAAGAAGAGTTTACAAATGTAGTTTCTAATAGAAAAGACTTCGCAGATCGTACGAGACAAGCCACCTTTAGATTTGATGCATGTAGAATCCTAGACAGTATAAAAAAGGAAAGAAGTTTTGAACAACCTGAAATCATCTAGAAAATTAAAGAATGCCAAACAATCGTCAGGATTCTGCACCATCGCAAGTTCACATAAGATGAAAAAATTTATTTTATATCATGTTTCTTTAAGATTGATTAATATCAATTGCTCAGATCGGGATTTTAAATTTTTAAAATTTGGATATGCTTAGAGCATACATATTGGTCATCTTTTGGTGAGTGTCAAAAGAATAAAAAATATAGAAATAAGAAAAAGTTGAGGAGAGAGAGATGCAGTGTCTCTGCCCAAACTTCTACAGACCCTCTTAGACATCTTTCTCACTACCTGTCATAAGCTAATTGGTTGATTTCTGAAAAACAAACAAAATTTAAATTAAATATTTAAAATATTTTTGGAGAACCTATTTTCACAGTATGACCAATGTGTGTGCTCTTATAATCCCTGAACGTTGACTACTGTAGAGGTAGGGGCTTATTTGATTATAATTTACTGAGAGTGATAAACTAAATTAACTTTTTTTTTCTGTGATGGGTGGGAGAATAATTATTGATACACTATCAGTGGCTCTCCTCAGTAGTTTCCCGGATCTAACTAAGGTTACAAGGTCCACCACGAGTACTTATCATTTTTTTTTCTTGATTCCTAATAATATGAATATTTCAATTGTTATTCTTAAATTTTAAGTCATTCTTTCTACTAAAATTTAACTATTTTTTCTTTTAAAATATACTTTTTTCTTTTTATTGGACAAAACTTTAAAAATATTAATATGCAAATTCGTAGAAACATAAATATAAGTTTTGAATAGATGTTGTAATTAAGCAGACTAGACCACTCAATTTTCAGAACAAATAATATTTTATCGCATATTAAGTTTGTTTTTATATGTAAGAGGCAACCATTCGAAACCACAAATTTATAAAACATTTTCAATCCGTGGTACAAAAATATAAATATAAATAAATATATATATATATATATATATGTATGTATATACGATATATATTATACCACACCGAGTTCTAGTAAATAAATAAAGTCTCTACAAGAACTTTATAACTATAACGACAAGAATCAAGAAGCGTGTGCCAATAACAGAAGAGGCTTTTAGTGGGCAATTAATCTCCTTCATAGATTTTGCCTTTTGATTTTTCAACCAAGCTTGGAGCCAATCACGGTTTTTCGTTTCATATTCCTTTTGAATTAGGTTGACGATTGTAGAATTTTCAACGATTCTATTACTATCAAATATTTTTTCTTTCCACTACATGAGACCATGTTCTTGATGTTTTATCATGCCGACTTGACATCAAATTCTGATAAGAGAGTCGACAAATTGGAAAGCCCATTTTTGGTGTATATTTCACAGAAAGTAGTAGAAACTTATACTTTTACCAAAGTTAAAGAGAGTGAGCTAATCAAGTGTTTTCAAAGTTTTGTTACTCAAGAAAACATTTAATCAATGATGGTTTAGTGGTCAAAGTTTTGGAGGCATGGTTTTAATATTACCTCCTTCAAGTTCGATTTCCATCCATAATTCATTCATTTCTATCTAGCAGATAAAAAAAGAATAGTATTGTTACTCCCAACAACCATTTGTTATCAGATTAATGAACAATATATGATATACATATCCGTCGTGTACACACGGTTATTGTATGCACAAAGTTACAAAATAATATCCAGCAAACGTAGTAGGAAAAGTAATCGTATGCACAAAGTTACGCACTCCAACGTATAACAGTCGAGCTATATAATAACGATATGTTAGTAACTTGTTTTGTTTGGGTTTTGAATTAGCAATAAAATTCCTGAAGGGAAATTGAAATTATAGAAAGTAAAATATGCAACATGAAGAAATAATGAGGAATTTAAACACTTGGCAAACTCAACAAATGATTGAGAAAAGAAAAAAACAAAACTAATGTATCCAATGTATATGCATGCATCATGCATGTAAATATAGTTTCATCAAGGTTTTACTATTTTTCCTAATTACCAAAAGTTACTAAATTTACATTTTAAACATCTCCTAACTTAACACTCATGATTGGTTGGTTAAGACAATTTAGATTAGGTCGGAAGTTTTGATCGAATAGGTTTTTGACAAACCCCTAAGTTATAGAAATATGATTAAGCTCATATTATACACTATGAGATTGATCAATAGGGTTAACTAAGCACATAGTATGTGACTTTTTCACAGAAATATAGTAGTTATGCACAGGCATTTGGGTATTTGGGTCCAAAATAACAATTTTGTTATGCATTTGGGTAAAATTAAACACGAAGACCCAAAAATTCAACTTTTGAATAAAACAAAAATAAACTCCAGAGTTAAAAACAAAACCAAGGCCATACGATCCATCACTTTTTCTTGAATCCACAATCCAGAACTTGATATATTCATTTCACCACATGTAATTACTTGTGTATCATGAGAACTCCATAAAATCATCACTACGGGCTTCTCATGTCCCAAATAGTTTTATGTTTCTCTGGAAACTTCTCTTGTGCAACGATATTGTGGATTGTTTTCTCTTTAAACTTGGCAATATTATTGATAATGGTGAATATTTGAAAAAAAATTGTGATTGACAATTTAACATTAATAGATTTTTTTAATAAATGTTCATAATCAATTTTAAATATAACAAAAAATAATTTTTAATAAAAACACGTTAATTAGTTTATTCAGACAAACAAAATAGGACAATTCTTGGGTTCGCCCTGTTGGATAAGCTTGAGGTTAGCTTGAGGAATAATTTAATGTTTTAACCGAGTAATGGTTAAGAGGGATAAGGACAAGTGTGTTTGGGAGTTATCCAAATACAAAGAGGATTCCTATTAGGAATTGATTTTGGTGTTATATAAATAGAGGTGTTATGAAAAGAGAATAATGTAAGAGGGGGGTATCGAAGTTGACATTTGAAAGGATTCTAAAGTATTTTTAAAATCCTTTGTTATTCAATTAATGATTTCTAATAATCTTCTAAAATTCTATGTTATTCAATTTGGAATCTATGTAAAATCATTTAAAATAATTTATAATCTCTTGTTATTTAATCAATGATTTATAAAACTTATTTAAAACCTACTGTTATTCAAAATATCACAACTTTTTTTAAAATTGCTACTTTGAATGATTTTACAAGACTTTTGTTTGTTTTTTAGTTGAAAAATATGAGTACCAAAATCATATGTTATGAGGTGGAATTTCAGAAGATTTCTTAAAAAAAAATAAACACAACCCAACCAATAACTCTTCCCTGGCGAACCTATCATCGTCTCTTTCTCTCTCTCAAAACCGTAACTTCTCCTCCTGCAATCGATCGAATCTAATGGCCAATACGTTTACGCAATCCTCTGTACAATCCTCCAAATCCTCTCTCTTGTCGTTGGATGCTCAATGGTGGCTGGTGAGTTCAGAGTTAGGTGAATGAAAAGCTTTGTTTCTTTGCTCATTGGTCAAGTGTCTTCTATGGTGTAGTTATTTGTGAATTGAGTTACGAAATAGACAACTGGTTTGAATACTGGTATTGTGTCCATGGATGTTTCTGCAGTATAGTGGAGAGCATAGGGGAAGGCCTAACTGATTTTGAGAAAGGAGATCATGTGAGAACATGGTTTATGTACTGCAATTGTTTTTGTACTGCGATTTGCCGGTGGATCATGGTTTACGAGAGGTCAACTATTAGAGCAATCTGAAAAAGGACAAGCTTCAAACAATGGAACTTAAAAAATCCGACTTCTCTCGAAATGTTATGTGGTAGAAAGCCTCAATCTGACATCTCTTTTGTTCTTCCTCTCCAAGAATTCTTCTTCACATGTATATTTTGGTAACTTTACTTGATTTAGATTCATTCTTGAGACTTCTTCACATTACTGTGTTTGGTTGCAGAAGCATGGACTGGAGATTGCTTGAAGCTGTCAAGCTGCGGCTAAAGGGGACACTAATCTCCTTCTTACCACATTTCACCAATCAGATTTCGAGAAGGTAACGCCACAAAACAACAACGTTTTTCATGTTGCAGCTAAGCATCAGAGGCTGGATTTCACCGCTGCCTTACTTGATCTTTGCCCATCACTCCTCCTAAAAGAGAACAACAATGGAGACACACCTCTACAAGTGGCAGCTAGTATCGGTTCCTCATGTGTCGTTGACCCTCTTCTTCTTCCTTTTGCTCATCTTCTTCCTTTAGCTTCTTCTTCTGTACTTCTATCTCACTTAAGCTTTTTTTTCTTTGTTGAAGTTAATTATCAAGAATTCAAGTCTTAACAATCAAATATGTTAGTAGGTGGATCAGCTTGACCAGATTAGGTACTATGGTGGTGGGGACAAAATTTACGTCTTTCCTGCACCTTCACAAACACAAATAAGCGATTAGTTATATTATCGTATAGAGTTTTCTTTTTTTTGGTGTTATAAAAGATCTTAAAATCATTCAACGTTTACTAATAAATCTCATAGAATCTAAATGAATCTCATAAAATCACATTTTATTTTCCTTTTTTTTTTTAATAGAATAACTCTAAAACACAATCAAATCTTCTAAAATAATTCAGAATTATAAAATTTTAAGATCCTATCAAATCCTAAAATAAACAAGTTGAATACCCCCCCCCCTTTAAGAGTTTGAGAGAGAGAATTGAGAGGCTTTGTTTTGAGAGTTTTCAAAGCTAATAAAAGAAGTGCTTTTATATCTTAATCTTATTATACAAATTCTAGACACCCCTTTAATTTAAGGAAACAAATCTTAATTAAGGAAACAAATTCTGTAGATTAATCAATTCTAAAATTGTTAATTCTAATATTATATTACATTTTTTAATTATTACATCTAAACCCTAACTATTTTTTATAAACTCAAACCTACATATAATTTTGTTTGATTGTAAAATCTAAACCCTATTTTTTTTTTCGTTTTGTAATATAACTTCTCTTTGCTGACGTGGAGGGCGATTTCTAAGGTGATTAGGGTTTCTTTACTTGGTCACCAAGTCTAATGCTGACGGCGGATCTGCCGCCTCAGGATGGCGGTTCTTCACCGGCCGGGGATACGGGTGTATCACCGGTGCAAAGTAGTAGTCGTACTAGCTCGCTGGAAGTGGTAAACAAGGTTTCTAAGGAAGTGAATTATGGGGTTTCAGCATCGCAGCCGGTTGTATCTGGGGATCAAAAGCGGTGGTTGAACGCGGTGAAGAAGCCCATCTTCACTAAACAGCCTTTTCTTGTATCGGAAGTGGATTGGAAGCAAAAAGTGGTAGTTCCAAAGGCGGTGTTTTAGGATGCGAAACCTCTTTGGGAAGATTTCTTGGTTGGGAAGTTTCTAAGTGAAAAAACGTCCCATGTGGGGAAAATTCACATGATTATGACTAAGATCTGGCGGTTGGGTGACCACTCGTCTCTTATTGATGTCATTGTTGTTAATGAAACAACGGTGAAATTTCGAATCCGCTCTGAAGGAACCCGGCACAGAGTTCTGAACAGAGGTATGTGGAATATTATGGGCATCCCTATGATACTCTCTAAATGGTCGCCTTTTACAGAAGAGGCGCAACCAGCTCTCAAATCCATACCTTTGTGGGTTGTTTTGAAAAATGTACCTCCCACCCTGTACACTGACAAGGGACCTGAGTTTCTGTCCAGTGCATTGGGTCAACCTTTAAAATTACATCCCAAAACCGAGGCTTGCACTAGCTTTGAAGAAGCTCAGATTATGGTAGAAGCGGACTTAACAAAAGATTTACCAAGTGAGTATCACTTGGCCTGAGAGGAAGAGGGTGAGTTAGACGTGGTGATAAGGTACTCCTACCCTTGGTTACCTCTTAAATATGGTGGTTGTCACAAATGGGGACATCTGCAGTACGCTTGTCTTGTGGGTCGGCCGATTACCCCAAGTGCTAAGTCGGATAACTCTGCTACTATAGTTGCTGAGGATATTGAGCAGGGTGAGAATTCTCTCGCTGACCCACAATACAGCGCTGCTGTTATGGAAAAAGATATGGGTGTAGCTTCCACAGGTGTTGTTGCGGAGGGTGATCATGATGGATGGATTACTCCACAGAAGTCGGGTTCAAAGCCATGCCCAAGTTCAAAAAACCATACACCTGCTATTGCCATGGGAGTAGCATCTATTCTGTGGGAAGGGTGAAGATGATGAGGATGACAAAGAAGAGGACAGTGCTAATAATGAGGAGGAGGAAGTTGCTCAGTTAACTGAGACATCTTCTGCTCATCCTAATGACGCTCCGCCTGTGGAAATACAGATTTCGATGGCTGCTGACAGCCTTGCTCAAACGAAAACTCGGGGATCTAAGGCGAATGTTCCACCACGTCAGTCTAGTCCCCGTGCCTCAAAGGACTCTCATAAATTTATTTCAACTAACTACACTCAACCTCCCAAGGACCAGGGTCGGAGGACCCCTCATCATTAATCTATGTCGAGTTTCTTTTGGAATGTCCGCGGGTTTAACAAAATATCTAAACATTCCATTTTAAGGGGCTGGGTCAAGAAGGGAAATTTTTCAGTTTGGTGCTCTTTTGGAAACCAGAGTAAAGGAGAAAAAGGTTGAGTCTATCGTAGGATCAGTATTGCCGGGTTGGTCCTCTCTTTCCAATTATACTTCTAACCGGCGGGGACGAATTTGGGTTGTTTGGGGTCCCAATGTTCGTTTAACACCATGCTTTACGAGTGGTCAAGTGATCACATGTTCTGTTTTAATGGAAGGTGCAGCACAAGAATTCTTTATTTCTTTTGTGTATGCGGCTAATGCTGTAGAGGAGCGAAAGCTCTTGTGAAAGGATTTGAAAGCTCACCAAGACTCACCCATGTTTCGAAATAAACCATGGATGGTGGTTGGTGATTTTAATGAGGTGCAAAAAATGGAAGAACACTCTCTTCATGATGCGCAAGTTGTGGGGATACCAGGAATGAGAGATTTCCAAGAGATGGTGCAATATTGTTCTTTTGCGGACATGCCATTTCATGGTCCATTATACACTTGGTGTAATAAGAGAGACAATGGCCTAATTTGCAAGAAGCTTGACAGAGTCTTAGTCAATGATTCGTGGTCTACTGAATACCAACAATCCTATAGTGTTTTTGAGGCTGGCGGATGCTCTGATCATCTACGGTGTCGAATAAAAATTGGTGCTGATGCCATTCAACCGCGTAAACCATTCAAATTCACAAATGATGTTATCCATGATAAAAGGTTTTTGCCTTTAGTCAAGGATTTTTGGGAAAATACTGAGCCGTTATATCATTCCACTTCTGCGATTTTTTGATTCTCAAAGAAGTTGAAGGCACTGAAGCCACACCTCAAGCAGTTTAGTAAGGATTCTCTTGGAGATTTAATTAAAAAGGCAAAGGAAGCCTACACGCACTTATGCCAAGCTCAATTGGCGACATTTCAAAACCCCACCGAGCTAGCTATGAAGCAGGAATCAGTAGCATACAACCGTTGGTTACTTGTTTCAGGGTTAGAAGAAAAATTCCTCAAACAGAGGTCAAAGTTACACTGGCTAAAGGTGGGAGATGGAAACAACAAGGTTTTCCACAATGCTGCCAAGACTCGCTAACTACGAAATGCGATACGAGAGATCAAATGTGCAGATGGCTCCATTGTTGATACTCAAGAGGAGATCAAAGTTGAAGCAGAGAGGTTTTTTAAGGCTTTTTTAGGCCATAAACTACCTCACTATCAAGGAATTCCGAAAGCAGAGTTGTCATCCTTATTAAGTTACCGTTGTTCTGAACAAACTCGAGTACAGTTAGAAGCAAAAGTTACAGAAACTGAAATCAGAGATACCCTCTTCTTTATGCCTGCTGATAAGAGCCCCGGGCCTGACGGCTACACCGTTGAATTTCTCAAGTCGACATGGTCTATTGTGCAGAAGGATTTTACCAATTCCATTCAATCTTTTTTCCAGTATGGCTTCTTGCCTAAAGGGGTCAATGCTACTATTTTAGCATTAATCCCAAAGAAAAAGGAGGCTACTGATATGAGAGATTATCGACCAATCTCGTGCTGCAATGTTATCTACAAGGTGATCTCAAAACTTCTTGCTAGTCGATTAAAAAAGTTGCTACCTGCTTTCATTGCTCCCAACCAATCTGCCTTTGTTAAGGGTCGTTTACTCATGGAGAATGTTCTACTTGCCTTTGAAATCGTGAAAGACTACCACAAAGATATTGTGTCTCCTCGAAGTGCAATAAAGATGATATTTCTAAGGCTTTTGATTCATTCCAATGGCCATTCCTCCTATCCATCCTATCGACTCTACAAATTCCACCACGTTTGATATGATGGATTAAACTATGCATCACTACAGCATCATTTTCGGTGTAGGTAAATGGTGAGCTAGCAGGTTTATTTCGTAGTGAACGTGGACTTTGCCAAGGGTGTTCTTTATCTCCCTACCTCTTTGTAATCTGTATGCAAGTCTTGTCTGCAATGCTTGACAGAGCAGCTTCGGAAAGATGCATTGGATATCACCCACATTGCCACAACGTCAAACTCACACACATGTGCTTTGCTGATGACCTCTTGGTTTTTACTGATGGAGCCAAGAGTTCTGTTGAGGGTATTTTACAAATCTTTGATCAGTTTCCTGCATTCTCGGGTCTCAACATTAGCCTCGAGAAGTCGACTCTCTATATGGCAGGAGTCACACATAGTGACAGGGAAGCAATTCTAAGTTCCTTCCCTTTTGCCACTAGCACTTTGCCTGTCCGATATCTCGGTTTGCCTCTCTTGACTAAACGCATGACCACCTCAGATTACACGCCTTTAGTAGAACGAATTCGAGAGCGGATTGGAAGTTGGACTGCCAGACATCTCTCCTTTGCGGGGCGTCTGCAACTCATCACTTCGGTTCTCTACAGCCTTACGAACTTTTGGATGTCAGCTTACTGTTTACCTAAAGCGTGCATTGCAGAGATTGATAGCTTGTGCTCTGCATTTTTATGGTCTGGCCACTCACTAAATGCAAAAAAGGCTAAGGTAGCCTGGACAGATGTTTGTCTCCCAAAGGAAGAAGGAGGACTGGGCTTGCGTTCTCTGCACGATGTTAATCAAGTCAGTTGCCTAAAACTCATTTGGCGACTTATATCAGGTGACTCACTTTGGACCAACTGGATTCGAGCGTACCTGCTCAGGAAGGGGTCCTTTTGGTCGATATCTCCTAATTCCACTACTGGTTCTTGGATGTGGAAAAAGTTGTTGAAATATCGCAGGCTGGCTTCAGAGTTTGTAAAATATGAGGTGCATAATGGCAAGAACATTTCCTTCTGGCACGATAACTGGTCGCAGCTAGGTTGCCTGATTGATGTTGTAGGTCCGCGTGGGTGCATTGACATGGGTATAAGCTTACATGCCACTGTAGCTGAAGCTTTGCTGAATAGGCCGAGAAGACACAGGTTTGACCACTTCAACAAAATCGAGGAAGTTCTTGATAATTTTCACAACAGGGGGTTGGTAGAAACAGAGGACATTGTCCTCTGGAAAGGGAGACGAGATAAATACAAAACATCCTTCTGCACAAAAGACACCTGGGAATACATCCGAGTTGTTAACCAACAAAGAAGTTGGTATGCGGGTGTTTGGTTTTCCCACGCCACACCTAAGTACTCTTTCTTAGTCTGGTTAGCCATCTTAAATCATCTTACGACAAGCGATCGAATGCAGCAATGGAACACGTAAATTGATGGTTCTTGTGTCTTTTGTCGTAACCTGCAGGAAACACGTCACCATCTATTTTTCGCCTGCTCCTACTCCAAGGAAGTCTGGACATGACTCACCTCGACACGCTTAAAGATCAAATTCTCTATAGAATGGGAATTACTCTTGCCACTCCTAACAGACGCATCTCAAGGGAAGGACACCCTGTTTCTACTACGGTATGCTTTTCAAGCTGCAGTTCACTCCCTGTGGAAGGAGCAGAACAGCAGACGCCATGGTGAATCACCCACCCCACCCAATTTGCTCATCAAACAACTAGACCGCCAAGTCAGGAATCACTTGCTTTCCATACAAGACAACGGTCTTCTGATGGTTTGGCTCGCATCAAGATGAAGAAGTCCAACCTCACAACACTAGAGTTTTTTTCACTTTACAAAACTTTTTTAAACTTTTCTATTTAAAAAAAAAAATATAGATTACATATTCAAACCCTGCACTCTGATGTAAAAAAGTATTTTTTCGAATAAATTTTACATTTTGGTCCTGATTGGTAACGGCTGTTACTTTTGGCTGTAGAGACTTTGACTTTAAAATTTTAGCGGTAGAGAATTTGGCTGTAGATGCTTTGACTGTAAAAACTTTAAAAACTTTAACTGTTAAAATATGATTGTTTACCAATAACTTTTAAAGCTGTAGCTATTTTTTTTTTTTTTTTTTTCAACCAAACATTAATAAATTAAAAGAGAACTCCAAGGTTGGTTGCCCAAATAAATAGCTGTAGCTATTTTTATTATTATCATTAGATATTAATAATATAATTATCATAAATATAAAATATGTCAGAATTTAATCGATATAGCAATTTAATAACAAAATTTTATTTAATTAATGATACATTATAATTTTAAAAATGTAAGTCGATCAGATATATGATTTTGTTTGACAATTCTGGTTTTCTTTTGTTTTTGGTGACTGGTTTTTGAATGATTTTTAATTGTTTTGAATGTTTTTTTTAATTGAGTAGTTATACTAGCAGTCAAAAATCCATTAAACATGCATTGTTTTGAATGTTACATGAATTTCATAAATCTTTTACACCATTATTAATGATGATGATGAAAAAAATAAAAATTATTATTGAAATAGATCTTAAAAGAAAGAAAAAAAATGAGAATAATTAATTTGTAAAAATATAATATGTAAAAAATATACATATACTTTTGGAAAGCTTTTAAATATAATGGGGAAGAAAAAAAGAATGTTTTTAAATTTATTTAGTTTTAAAGCATGATTTTGACGCTTTAAAATTTTTGAGAAAACAAGGAAGAAAAAAATAAAAGTGACTTTCAAAACTTTTAAAAAATTAAAAGCAATAAAAGTCTGATTGGCAAAAATATGACTGTTAATGCTTTAAATAATTTTAAAGTCTTAAAAGTCTGTTACCAATCAGGGCTTTAATTCACAAAAAAAAAAAGAAAAAAAAAATCTAAACCCTAGCCACTCTTTTATAAACTCAACCCTACATACAATTTTGTTTAATTGTAAAATCTAAACCATAATCACTTTTTTGTAAAGCCAAACCGACATATAAATTCGTTTAATTGTAAAATATAAACCTTAACCACTCTTTTGTAAACCGAAACTGACATATAATTTTATTTAATTATAAAATCTAAATCCTAACCATTATTTTATAAACCCAAACCAATATATAATTTTTAAAATTATAAATTTAAACCCTAATCCTGTTTTATAAACCCAAACCGACATAAATTTCTTAATAAAAGATCTACATAATTTGTTTTCTTAATTTGTTTTGTCTTTTTATTTTAATTTTGATTTATTTTTTCAATATGACATAGTATATAGTTATATTTTTTCAACAAAATATATGTAAATAACTGTACTTAAAAGACTTTGGATGCATTTTCGTACAAAAAAAACGTGAATTTAAATTTTATGAAAAATAAATAATCTGTCGATCGAACAGAACAAATCTAGTGTGATATATATATATATATATATATATATAAATCACCGTAAATAAACTTTTTTTTTTACAGTTACATATTTTTTTTTGTCAACAAGAAATTATTTCCTACATGGCTGTGAGTAGTTTTTTTCTTGTTAACTTAATTGGATAATACCCTAATTTAAGGTTAGAAAACAAAATTATTATCCAATCTGATCACAGTTTTAGTCAGAGTCACTAAATATTCGGAACCTAGTACTTTGACTACCTCCGCTCTTATCCAAAAACTGACTGTTTTAAAATTTTGATCAAACCTTATAAGAAGACAAAAAAAAAAAAAAAAAAAAAAAAAACCACACATCTCTCTCCTCGTCTTCAATCGTTTCAATCGTTCCCCTACAATCTTTGGATCAAATCAATCAACAATGGCGGATCTCTCTCTTCCTCCCGATTCCTTCTTCCTCGGCTTCGACAGCTCTACCCAGTACGTCCCCCCTTCCTTCTATTCCTCCTATGTTGTTGTTATCTCTCTCTGATTTGATCATTTTGAAATTCATTAATTTGATCGATCTGAATCGTGGATTCCTTAATGAATTGAAAGGTCTTTGAAAGCAACTGTGTTGGACTCTGACCTAAACATAATCAAAACCGAACTCGTTCATTTCGATTCTGATCTTCCTCATTATAAAACCAAAGACGGGGTTTACAGAGACACTACCATCAACGGTAGAATCGTCTCCCCAACTCTCATGTGGGTTGAGGCACTTGATCTCATTCTCCAGAAACTCTCCTCTGATTCCAATTTCGATTTCGGTAAGGTCATTGCTGTTTCCGGTAGCGGCCAACAACACGGTAGTGTGTATTGGTCTAAAGGTAGTTCTGAGGTATTGAGATCATTGGATTCAAAGAGATCTTTGAAAGAACAGCTCGAAAACGTTTTCTCGGTTAAGGAATCACCTATATGGATGGATAGTAGTACCACAGTACAGTGTAAAGAGATTGAGAATGCTGCGGGTGGAGCTATGGAACTGTCTCAGATCACGGGGTCTCGTGCTTATGAGCGGTTCACTGGCCCGCAGATACGGAAGCTTTTTATGACTCAAGGGGATACGTATAAGAGCACGGAGCGGATTTCGCTTGTTAGCTCTTTTATGGCGTCTTTGTTGATTGGAGATTATGCTTCTATTGATGAAACTGATGCAGCAGGGATGAATTTGATGGATGTAAAGAAACGATCTTGGTCTAAAGCTGCTTTAGAGGTTCGTTGTGAGCCTATACAGTTAGACACCAAAAATGGCTTTTAACTGATAGGGTTTCATTTGCAGGCTACAGCTACAGGTTTGGAGGAAAAACTTGGGAAGTTAGCACCAGCTTATGCTACTGCTGGTTCCATTTCTCAGTATTTTGTTGAGAGGTTAGTATTGTTTGTATCCGGATTGTTATGTCGTATCCAGATTTGTAGACTTACTAAAAAGATGATAATATTCTGATGTTTCTGTAATGCATTTAAACAAAACTTTAGATTTTTGCAGTTTTACATGTTTGATCCAGAGCTTCTTTTGGTTTTGTTGTTGCAGGTTCGGTTTTGCAAAGAACTGTGTGGTTGTGCAGTGGTCAGGAGATAATCCTAATAGCTTGGCAGGTACATATTCAACAACAGAAGCTTGGGGGGGGGGGGATCCTATACATTATCATACTTAATATATTTTGCTTTTGAGTAGCAAAAGCAACACTTATGATGATCTGGAAGTGTATCTTGCGATTGGATTCTGTCTGTATTCGTATATGAAATACAAGGTTCTGATGATGAGGTTATACAATGTTATGAAATGTTCTGCAGGTCTAACTCTTAGTACTCCTGGAGATCTGGCGATCAGTCTTGGGACCAGTGACACGGCATGTCTCTTGATTTTTGTCGAACTTTATAGTTAGCTATATCATAAACGTACTAGTGGTCTTACCATTTCACATGTCAAACATTGTAAATTTTTACAGGTATTTGGGATTAGCAAAGAACATCAACCCAGTCTTGAGGGCCATGTGTTCCCTAATCCTGTGGACCCTGAGAGTTATATGGTAATGTTGGTTTACAAGAATGCTTCTCTCACCCGTGAAGGTAGTCATGACTGCAAACTCCAACTCTTATCTGTTCTTATACTTTGTTTGATCCTCTGAGACAATTAAGAATATGTGACTTTCCGTCTCAGAAATTCGTGACCGTTGTGCTGAGGGATCTTGGGATGTTTTTAACAAGTATTTGCAGCAAACACAGCCACTAAACAGTACGTTGCTTCTTCATAATCCTTCAGGTGTCCCCTCTATAATATACTCAGGTTCTTTGTTTTCTAAATACACCACTATTTCCATTAGATGGAAAACTCGGCTTCTACTACACTGAAAATGAAATTCTCCCACCACTCCCCGGTATGTTGTTGAGTTATTCTCCTTTCCATGCCATTGCTCTTGGCAAAAAGCTATAAGCTTCCTTTACTAATGTTATTACCAATGCTTAGTTGGCTCCCATCGTTACATTCTTGAGAACTTCTCTGGTGAGTCTCTTAATGGTGTGAAAGAACGAGAGGTCGATGAGTTCGACCCTCCCACAGAGGTAAGCAAGTGCACACACACATATACACTCTCATGCACTGTTCTATGCAGTCACCTAGTTGCATAGTTTGTGATTCATCTCAATGTATTGTTTCCTGTCAGGTAAGGGCATTGATCGAAGGTCAGTTTCTTTCAAAACGGGCTCATACTGAGAGATTTGGTATGCCTTCCCCTCCGATCCGAATAATAGCGACAGGAGGTGCATCCGCTAATGAGAACATCTTGAGTTTGATCTCAGCAATCTTCGGATGTGATGTATATACTGTCCAAAGGCCTGGTAACACTTGAGACATATCAACAAAGTTGCAGCTTCCTTGTTTACTTGCATGATCTCCTTACGAATTAAAACAAAATGTCTGTTTTGTCTGTTTGTGTGCAACAGATTCAGCATCACTAGGAGCTGCACTGAGAGCTGCTCATGGCTGGCTCTGCAACAAAAAAGGAACCTTTGTGCCAATCTCAAATCTCTACGAAGGGAAATTGGAGAAGACGTCTCTCAACTGCAAGCTCAAGGTAAAAGCAGGAGACGCTAACGTGGCTTCCACCTACGGTCTGTTGATGACTAAGAGGATGGAAATAGAGAATAAGCTTGTGGAGAAGTTAGGCCACTTCTGAGAAAAAAAAACTCCCTAGTAGTACTCTACTTATAGAAGAGTTTCAATAAATAATTAAATCTTACTAAAACAAAAACAGGTTTGCTTGTTACACGGAATAAATGGACTGAAAGCTCAATTGCTCTTATAAGATCTCTGAGAAACTTATGATTCGTAATCAGATATAACAGTGTATAGAATGAGAGATAGAGATGCGCACACAAACAAAATCAGATGCGCACACAAACAAAATGAGAAGAGGTCATAATTGTATAGAAATAATAAATCTCATGTTAGTCTTCACGAGGGAGACAAAAAGTTGAACATAAACACGACGAAAAATGATTTCACATTTCACTTAAATCTTCTTCCCCATTCGAAAATGTCACCAGGGAAAAAAAAAACACAAAACACAAAACCCAGAAAAGAGCTTTTAAACTTGTGTTTGGTTTTAAAAGATTATTATCAAAATCAATTCATATGAATATATGATAATATAGAAAAATAGATTATAGTATTTTGCCTGGCTCCAACCTGTCTGCCTTTTTCCCCCAATCTCAATCTCTCTCCCTGTCTCTCTGTCTCTAACTCAGTCTCAGTCACTGTTCGCATACATCAATGTTGTCGGAAGTATTATACAGAGAGAAAGTGGTGTCTTATCTTTACTTATTCCAGCACTGTTAGTCCGGTTGTTGTTACCGCTCGCCGCCGCCGAATATGGATTACGACGACGGCGTGCGGCGGGCGGCGGTGAAATCGTAGCTTTTTCTCAGTTTTCTTGGGTTTGATTGAAATAGAAAAAAATGAGTATTGACGGACACTATCGAGGAACGGGTTTGCTTAAAAAAAGCAACGGCTAAGGAAGAAGAGAAGAGAGAGAGGAGAAGGTTGTGGTAAGATGAGGAGCCATTTTCAAAGTTGCAAACTTTTTTTATTGTCTGTTCAATTTCGCTTTCCGGTTCGAGACACCGTTTTGTCTTCCCCTAAGGAAAAAAATGTTAGCATTATTTCAAATTTTATTTTTGTAGTCTCTTCTCTTTACGGTAAAGAAAAAACTTAATTATTTCTCATTAGCCAAATTATTTAATGTCCCATTAATTTTGATCTGTATCAGCCTGAAATTAAAATTAATACTCTAACCTAGTCTAAAGTCTCAACTTGAAGAAAAAAACAAACCTAGGCTCTGAAGTCGGTCATAAATTTTGTGAGCTAATCAGAATAACAATTTGAAAAATATACTTGTTAAAAAAAGGTATTTTATTAATATATACAATTAACATTTTCTCTCCTACAAAATGTTATAACACTAGGCCTTTGATTGGTTTCACTAATTAAGATCGTTTGCAAACGAACCGCTCCTATAATCACCAATTAACATATATTATTTGGAGATAGCGGTTGGAGATCTTGGTTGGAAAATGTGGTTAAACCTTACTTTTGGTGGTTGCAAACACCAACTTGAGTCACTCGATGAAACCAATGTTTGGTGAAGTTCAAAAGTTATGCAGCTTTTTTTTGGCATTTTGTTTTTTTAGTTTAGCATTTTAACATTTTTAATTTAGTTTTGTTCATATATCATATTATGAATTAAATAATATTTTATTACTCTAATTTTTCATTTTCAAACTAAACTAATTTATTTTTTATTATTTATTATAATTTATACTATTCAACTGTTAATGTTACCAATCAAACTAAATACTCAACCGCTCTTTTTAACCGTACCTTCTTTTCCTTCCGCTATTTTTAACCGCATTCTTTTTAACCGCCTTCTCTATAAGCGTTTATGGGTCTGATTGGTGACCACATTTAAAGAAGCGGTTAAAAAATTTTGAGCAGTTGAAAAGAAAGCGGTTAAAGGTATCGGATAGAAAAGATGGTGGCTTTGATTGGTAGCACTCAATCGTTTCTTTTGGAAACGAGATGTTCAAATGGCTACCAATCATCATGTCGGTTGGAGATGGTGTTTGGGATAAGCGGTTGGAGTCGATGGAAGGAGTGAGTGGTTGGAAGTGATTTTGAGCGGTTGAGAAGATGAAAATCAACCACAAAAATATGATTGTTTGGCAACTTCGGTTGCAAACAAAGAAGATCATTAAATATTTGTTCATAATGATGGTTTTTTAAAAAACTGGAAAATATTAATATGTCTGTAGTAATACATGTGAAGAAGTTAAGTTTGATTAGATTTTCAAATTAGCCCGATAAACATTTATTTTTTGTTATTAATTTCGGCTTTAAAAATTTATACACAATTTTAATTTAATGACAGATTCACTTGTAAAAACTTATAATTAGCCTAATTGTGGTACTAAATTACAATTATATGTTTGAAATTTTTAGATAATCATCACAACCATTAATATTTCAAATTAGGAATTTTAAAATTTATTTATTATTGCATACGATTTTTATAATATATTGGTTATTAAGTTTTCATGTTATAAAATATAATATGTTCTTCCATATTTTATTATTGAATTAAATTAATTTAATGTTTTTATAATTTATTATAATATGTAACTATTCAACCGCTATAATGCTACCAATCAAGCAAAATACGCAACCACTCTCTTCTACCATACCATCTTTTCTATCTGCTATCTTTAACTGCTCTCTTTTTAACCGCCTTCTTTTCAACCGCTCAAAATTTTCTAACCGCCTCGTTTAAACGTGGTCACCAATCAGAACCGGTATGGTAGAAAAGAGTGGTTGAGTATTTTGCTTGATTGGTAGCATTATAGCGGTTGAATAGTACATATTATATTAAATTATATAAAAAATTAGTTTAATTCAATAATAAAATATGTAAGAACATATTATATTTTATAACATGAAAACTTAATAACCAATAATAAATTATAAAAATCCTTGGCAATAATAAATCTATTTTAAAATTCATAATTTGAAATATTAATGGTTGTGATGATTATCTAAAACATTTCAAACATATAATTGTAATTTAGTACCTCAATTAGGCTAATTAAAAGTTCTTACAAGTGAATCTCTCATTAAATTAAAATTGTTTATATATTTTTAAAGCCAAAATTAATAACAAAACATAGAAGCTTATCAGACTAGTTTGAAAATCCAATCAAATTTAACTTCTTCACATGTATTACTACAGACACATTAATATTTTCCTCTTTTTTAAAAAAACCATCATGATAAACAAATATTTAATGCAAAAAAAATTGCTTAATCTTCTTCGTTTGCAACGGAAGTTGCCAAAAGCTCATATTTTTTTGTGGTTGGTTTTCACCTTCTCAACCGCTCAAAATCACTTCCAACCACTCACTCCTTCCATCGACTCCAACCGCTCATTACAAACACAATCTCCAACCGACATGATGATTGGTAGCCATTTAAACATCTCGTTTCCAAAAGAGGTGGTTGAGTGCTACCAATCAAAACACATAATTTTCTAACCGCCTCGTTTAAACGTGGTTACCAATCAGAGCCTATAACATTTAGACCAATTGAATCGCTAATGTGGCATGGTGAATAAGATCACAGAAGACACCTCTTCCAGAGACCATTGCTAACAATCTTGTTCTCTAAATCAAGAACGACTAGACTAAGGAATAAAATTTCAACCTTCAAGAATATAACAGTGAATCTCAATATTAGGCTTATGAAAAAGAAATTAAAAGGTTAAACTAGATCTCTAAACCACACCATAGGTTATAAAAAAGAAAGTCAATATTGAGTCTATTGGATCAGCGTATCCTTCCACCATTTGGGATGGTTCTTGATACGGTTAGAAATGGTAACTTTCAATGGAATTGATGTTGAAGATGGTGTTGGTGTTAAAAGGATAATTTAGTTCAAATAAATGGGAACCATGTTGACGGTTGTGATATGACTTTAAGAGATGCAGCTAAAACTTATGAAAGGTTTTTAGGCATTGATGTTAAATTTGACGATTTTTTGAAGGATGAGCAAAATATCAGTTCTTTTTTTCTTTCATATTGATTGTTGATTGTGACTGATATAAAAGGTACCAAAAATACAAGAAGGAGAATTCTAGAAACAATATGAAGAACTGAACTATGTTGGAGGGCAAGGAGGGCATCAACCAAAACTATTCAACTAACACCTAAATAAACTTTCTCACCGCAAACAATATTAAAATCCTCACCATCAAGTATACCTATCTAGAGTACGCCGATTTAGGATACTTAATGGGAGGAACAAACAAGAAACCTTTGCTCAAATATATACATCTATTCAATCCCAAATACCACTACTTTTATCAAACTCAAGTGAACTCAAGTTTTCACGGCCTAGGAAGCTCATCTACTCATCCTTTTGATGATAACAACTTGGAACTTATGCCCAACAAGTGCTAGAAGGAAAAACAAAGAGCAACTTGGACGTTAGTTAATAACATACCTTTTTCTAATCGATTTTAATTGGTCAAACTAAGTACTCAGATATCATATTCAACACTAGTCACCATTTACAGAAAAAATCGATTGTTGATCAAAGAGATTTTCAAGGGATATCCATACATCATTGGTTGTAGATTCAAATCCCATTACATGTTTTTTATAAATTCACAAAATGATCTTGACTTCACTAGGTGATTAGATTGAATCAAACCATACCTCATAATTTATGTGAGTTACCCCTCTAGTTAAACACCAAAGATTCAAACTTACTCTTTCATAAGAGGTAATTCTTACCATTTACTTTAATTGTTAAAAGTATATTTCTTATACTTCTTCATCAGAAAGATTCATAGTGATCAAAGTTCAAGAATCATGTTCATTATATATTCCTCATCAGCTTAGTGTATATATATATGTATATATATATATATATATAAATAAATTAGAGACCAAAACATGTAACATACTTTGGTTTGTAATAACTCAAGATAAGTTATTACACTTGTGGATATGAACCACCAAGAATCTCATTTTGAGTTTATTAGTATTTGATGGGTCTGTCTTTTTTTCCTATGAAGCTTATTCCACTTTCAAGTTCTGAAGTCATCTCTTGATATTCCATTGAAATTGATCAAGGTTCTTTCTTGTCTTTTATACCGTTTCTTCTTTCTTTTATACTCATTGATGGAGTGCCCCCACTAATTTCACAAAAGATGTAAAGAAATTTTTTTAAAAAAAAGTGATGAGAAGACTTTTCAATTTTGTGAGAGTTGCTTCAACGAATCGTATTCGTCTTTGTGTGGACCCTTAGAGCAACTTAGTAGAATCATATACTCACCACCACGATTCATTTCCGAGAATCCAAATCAATGATCAGCTCTTCAAGTACAATAATGATTTATCCGTTTAAAAACTATAAATATTTTTTTGTTTTTCTCACTAAAATTTTGGTAACATTACTTGTGGTGGTTACTTCATTTAGCATGACTGATGACTATAAATATTTCCTTTTGGTTTGTGTTTTTACATTAAATAAAATAAAATATTCCCCATATTGAGATTCTAAGATA
Source organism: Camelina hispida (assembly GCA_023657505.1). Lineage (NCBI taxonomy): Eukaryota > Viridiplantae > Streptophyta > Magnoliopsida > Brassicales > Brassicaceae > Camelina > Camelina hispida. The sequence continues at coordinate 16,877,629 of CP094636.1, forward strand.
GGCTATAAAGGGTGAATTTGCAGGAATCTTGGACAAAAATGGTCACACTCCTCCAACTTGAAGAATGAAACTTAATTTAAAATGGTCACACTCTCCTCTAAAATCTTTTTTCTCTTCATGTATATGTCTTATCAGTGTTCGAAAAAGCGGTCTAAGCGTCCGCCTCCGCCCCGTCTAGACATCATATCTAATTCACTGCCCTAAAATTTTTACTTAACTGGACTTATTCGTTGGAAGACAAAATAAAAACATTTCTTTGACTATTAGAATCTTATTATTCAAATTAGTCTTTTGACATAAAACCCAACTGTGTGTTTTCCGAAAATGAAATTGGAAATACCTTTTAACCTTAATCATATATTGTTCAGAATATTTTACATTCTATACTACAAACATTTATCGGATAAAATTCTGTTATTCACTAAAATTATTCTTCAGTAAATTTGTTAACCAAAGGGAGAAGAACTCATTTACATATCAACCAAAATCGTTGTTACAATAAAGCTATCATATTATGGGTGTTCACTTCTAATGAGAAGATTTATGGCTCATCATTTTTTTTTTGTAACAGCTTTTTTTGTTTTTGTAAAAATTTATCGATAAAATTAATATTTTCTCTATTTCACAAAAAGTGTCATTCTATTTTTTTTTCACAAAAAATATATCAGATTTTTTATTTTACCCTTAACGCAAAGCTCCTTTTATTAAATTTAAATGATTAATTATTTATTAAATAATATGTATAATTCAAGTTTTTTTAATTTTTGTGCAATGTATCAAAATGACACTTTTTGTAAAACAAAGGAGATATTATTCTTCTTTTGGAATAGTATAAATACATAATTTAAATTTAATAGAAATTTTGAAATCTATACAAAACTTTTTTAAGTTTTTGAAATATACCTTAATTATGATAAAGGGCTTTCTACTTAAATTGCTTATAAAGGATCATAAATTCATATTCTTTTGTTTCGAGTAAAATGTGTTCATCCATTTTCCTGATCTACTTATTTTTATTTCTGATTTATTGTTGTTATCTCTTCATGAGTCAGCTTTATCATCATTAGAGCCTCCTTTAAAGTTGCCTTTAACTTGATAATAATTTATTAAAAAGGTGCTATTCAAACACGTTTGTAAAACTTGTTAAGACAAACCATTATGCTACGTATTTAATTAAGAAACACACAATGGAGGCATTATATATGCAAAGACACAAGTATCTATTATAGACTTTACTCGAAACATGAAAGGCCCGTAGGTGGAGACTGTTATCAAACATTACATAATGGTTGGCATATTTATATTGTATAAATCAATGAGAAACAAGTGACATAATATACATAAATCCATATCTATTGTTTAGGAACCATTGTTTGATTGATTAAGAAGTGATATAACTCCTATAATTTCCCTATCGCATGTTAATAGAAATTTTCAAACAATTTCAAATATTATAATTGAAAAGCATGACTGAATAAAAAATATGAGTCTCTTGCTTTTTCTTCTCCTTTGTCCCTTTGTTGATATATAGAGACAAATATGACGATGCGACTCATAGATCGATCATACGTATTCGGATCATACTGATGAATATATATAGACACACACACAAGTATATAGCCTATATATTTTACTTTTTCCCTTTTTTAGGTTTATAAAAATGAGAATCAAGAATCCACTTCCATGCCATGCAATCGAAAAAGAAGTTCCACTCACTGATGAATAAAGAAGAATGACGAATTAAAAGTCCACAAAAAAAAAGAGCTTGTGAATTATCATGATTCATTTAGTGGGTCTACTACATATAGACATTCAGATTCTATGCGTTATTATGAAGCAGCTATAAAATTCTAGTCTGAATGATGATCATCGATCCATATATAGTATTCTTGCTTACATGTTGATTAGAAATCGGAGAAGCAAAACCGGAAATAATTAAAGTCTTTAAAGGATAGATGTTAAAATACTATATAAGCAGTTTCTTCTATGATATATATTTAAATACAGGATATCTTAGAAGTTATACGAACTGTTGCTACACCTCTCCATCAAGAAAGCATGAGACTAGAGTCTTGTTTGTGTGAGATGATCTGATGATAGTACTAAATCTTTAATCTTGGTTGTGGATTTAGAGGTCATGTCAGGTCCTCCTTGAGGCGCTGCGTCGATGAGAAGCTGGACGACTTCGTTCATGGTAGGACGGATTGTTGGAGTTCTGCTGGTACAACGGATAGCCACACGCAAGGCGTTTATCATATCGGCTCTTGATGATTCGGCTAATCTCTTGTCTAGTGTCTCCATCAATCCTTCTTTTGTGTCAATCTTTGTTGACACCCAGTTCACTATGTTTTTGTTCTCCCCGAAACATGAATCCACCGGTTTTTTCCCTGTGATGAGCTCCATTAACACCACCCCGAAACTGTATACGTCGCATTTGATCGTTGCTTTGGATGAGTACGCATATTCTGCCATTTCCAAATGCATATCATATATCAATTGGTTAGTAAGGATAAAAAATGAACTACATTTTACAACAAACAACAAAACACAACCAAATAAAATTTTGGACTTCTTGAAAAATAATGAAATTTAAAAGAAACTAAAAAAAATCAAGAAACTTTATCATATCTAACACCATGAAAATAAAATGATCAAATTTAGCAAAATCGTTTACTTGTAACAAATTAAAAAAAAAAAACCATTCTAGATTTTTTTTTCAAGTTATTATGGCTATCATATTTAGCTTAGGTCTCATTGTTTTTGTATTTCCATTGTTTAAAAGCATTGTAATGTTTCATATAAGGTTTAAAGAGGTATTATATATCACCTGGGGCCAAGTAACCATAGGTGCCAGCCATAACTGTCGTGGTTGAATCTTTCCCTCTAGCTTGTAACACCTTTGCAATGCCAAAATCAGCAACTTTAGGCTGATAGTTTACATCCAACAAGATGTTTGTGGATTTGATGTCACGATGAATGATTGGCGGTGAGAGATCATGGTGAAGGTAAGCCAATCCTTGAGCGACTCCAACCGCGATTTGATGACGAGTACGCCACTCGAGGTGAACAAAGCCTTTGTGAAGAGCGTCCCATAAGTTACCATTAGGCATGTACTCGTACACCAAAAGACTACAATCCAAACTTGAGAAATAGCTGAAAAGTTTCACAATGTTCTTATGGCGAATGCTCCCGAGGGTCTCAACTTCGGTTTTCAACTCCTTGTTCAAATGCATTTTGTCTTCAGAAGCTGAGTCTTTGCTGCTTTGGCTCCATAGTTTCTTCACCGCAACTACTTCTCCGGATTTAAGCTCTACTCTGTAGACCGTACCCGAACCACCATGACCTACAATGTTCTTGTCGACAAGAGATTCGAGAATCTCCCTTTGGTCGAAACTTATGCGGTGGAAACTCTTGACGTCGTAAGAGAAGTAAGAAGACGCTAAGGTCTCATCTTGCTCTATCACAGCTCTGTTTTTACTCATCCGCTGTCTCAAGTAAAACATGATGCACCCTAGGACTAGGAGGAAGACTGAGACAAGGATTGCCCATATGGAGCTCAGCTTCTTCTTCCCGCGAGGCTCTTGACACATTGGAAACTTCAAATCCGATGAACCAGCGGTTGGAGGAACACAGAGATTAGGGTTGTCCGAAAAGCTTTCTACAAGACCTCCTCTTATTAATGAGACAGGGATGGGACCAGAGAGCCGGTTGTTGGAGAAATTTATCGAGGTTGGGAGCAACTCGGAGAGGTCTTCAGGGATTCTACCGGTAAGGAGATTACTGGAAAGATCAAGAACGTTGAGAGATCTGAGATTAGAAAGCGATTCAGGTATGGAAGAATCAAGATGGTTGCCTTGCAGCACAAGTAAGTTCAGTTTCCTTAGTCTTCCGATCTCGGACGGTATTGGACCAGACAATTGATTGTTACTGAGATCAAGCTTCACAAGATTGGTGGCATGAGAGATCTCGTGAGGCATAACACCGGAGATTCTGTTACCCTGCATAAAGAGCTCTGACAAATTCCAAGCGCCTCCAATAGCATTAGGTATTGGACCAAACAAGGAGTTGTAAGCCAAGTCGATGATGGAGACATGAGGTAGAGACATAACTCCTTGTGGTATGGTTCCCACGAGGCGGTTGCTCGCAACACGGAACCGTATGAGGGTCTTGCAGTTCCCATAAGTCTCAGGGATCGAACCAGAGAAACGGTTTTCTAGGACAAGAAAGTACAAAAGCTTACCGGATTTGCAAACATGAGCCGGAAGAGGACCTGAAAGGCGATTCTCCGAGACATCAAGAGCGACCATAGGCGAGGAATATCCAAGATTTGGCGGGAGTTCACCGGTTAAGTAGTTGTCGTAGAGAGACAATATTTTCAAGGTTTTTGAGTTGCCAAGTGACTTCGGAATCTCACCAGTCAAGCTGTTGTTGTAAAGCTGAAGCACTCGTAGTTTTGGAAGACTACAGATTGAATCCGGTATGCTTCCGGTTAACCTGCTAACCGAGATATCGATATCCGTAAGGTTCTTGAGTTTACCGATTTCCTCTGGTATACTCCCGGTTAAGTGATAGTTGTAGTAAAGCTCAAGCTGCCTTAGGTTGGAAAGGTTCCCAATTTCTTTTGGAATCTCACCGGAAAGAAAGTTTCCGCTGAGTTCAAGATCAACAAGAGAACTCAAGTTACCAATGGATCTTGGGATATTACCATGGAGCATACACGTCATCAGAAGCATGTGTGTGAGCTTCGTGAGCTTAGAGACAGAATCAGGTAGAGTCCAGAGGTCGAGCTCTGGATTCTCATTGAAGTTGAGATACTCTAGATCAGTGAGATTGAAAATCGAGAAAGGGAAGCTACCAGTGAAGTGGTTCCAAGACATGTCGATGACTCTTAAAGCTTTCATTGATGAGAAATCAGGGAGAGTTCCTTTGAGATAAAGAGAGCTCATGTTTAGCTCTCGAAGCAGAGAACAGCTAGGGATGGTGCTGAGAAAGCTGCTGCTTCTGTTGAGATGGTTGCGAGAGAGACGAAGAACACGAAGGTTTGGGAAGTAAGAGCAAATCCCATCTGGGAAAACCCCGGAGAGCGACCAACCGGAAAGGTCAAGATCGGTTACTAGCCCTTGACCGTCGCATCTTACTCCGATGAAGTCACAGTAGTTAGTACCAACGTCGTCAGAAACATTCCAAGAGGACAAAGCGTCGCCGAAGAGAGAGTTTTTCATAAGCTTGAAGAACTGAGGTTGTTGGTTCGAACTCATCAAGCCCCATGATTGGTTATTGCTGAAGCAAAAGAAGAAGAAGAAGAAGAGAACAAAAAAGGTGAAAAAATTGAGATGCATTTCAGGGGAAGATCAAAAGTAAACCTAGAGAAGCTACCTTAGGTTGCAAGAAAAGAGAGATAAATTATTTTGGGGTTGGGAGAAAAAAGAGATCAGGAAGAAGAGAAGAAGCTTACAAGTTGAAAGACTGAAATTATTGATAGGCTTATAAAAACAAAAGAAGGGTTCATGTTTTTTTGTACACGATCAAAAATCAGAATCAGATAGATGCATTATACGAAAAGAAATATATAGTTTAAATAATAATATCATTGAAGAAAAGGAACATACATATCTTTCTTTTACATAAAGAAGCTTTATGTTTTATACCCACTAAGTTTATTATAGAGAGAATAACTTAGAGGTGTATGTAGCCAACTTTATACCCTATAGAAAGCTTTACTTTTATTAAAAAAAAAAAAAGATTGTGTATTAGGAAAAAGAAGAGTTGAAATATCACTGAATCTGATACTAAAGAGTGCATGATCATCTGTCCAAGAACCTCGCTCTTGTCTCGACATGTTTTTTGCTTGTGCTTTTTTGGATGGACATTGGACACAACCATGCATGAAACTATATTAATTATATAAAACATTTTCTCTCGCCATAACTATACTATTTTTATTTCTCTCAAATAGATTTTGAGCTTTCTTCAAAAATATGTTCTGTGGAATCGAAAATACGTATATTTAAGTGCAGCATTTGAAAATGTTCATATTTTAAAATTGATTAGGTGTAAATAAAATTAGTATAATTTTCTAAAGTTTTAGTTTGATATATGTGAATTGGATAACGAATACATGACCGTTTAAAGTTTATATAATTTTTTTATCACAAACACACTTTATTTATCATTGAAACAAATATACGCTCTATTTAATTTTAAACCAATTAAGAACATAAGCGTAATAAAACAAAATAATGTATTCCTCTTACATAGTGTTGCTAATTCACTTAGTTTATAGGTAAAAGTAGGCCATTTATCCGGTTTAGAAATTTCATAAACGTTTTTACTTTTCAACCTAAGTACACTTCCATATAAAGAGAGGATATACCTCATCGGTATGAGACTATGTACATACAGTTGCTGCTTTCCGTCATGACAAGCATAGTCCATATGAGGTCTGTGGACTTGAGTCGTCAAATTTTTTACGTAAAATATTTGGATAAACCCGGAGGTATGCAAGTGTAGAATAACTAGTCCAAAGAATTTATATATTCGATTAGCATTTACCTTGGAATAGTTTGATATAATTGAATAAATCATTTTTGTCTTTTCTTGAGAATGAAACAGATTTAAATTATGTTATAATTTATTTAAATTATTGACAATATCAACAAAAACACATTCAGCTTCAGAATAACAAAATTTGGACTATGATATGTAGTAGTTTAATGATTTGTGCTTATATTATATGTTGTTTTGTCATACTCTATATTAGTTCAAATCTTCATCATAATGCAATTTTATTTAGTGAAAAATAAAAAATAAAAATAAAAACAAGAAATAAGTAAATAACTAACAAACTTTCTAACCATGAATTATATTTTAGTGATTTGTACTAGTGAATTCTTAGTGTGTCACCATCCGGATTTAAACCTGGCTAATATTCTTAATTTAATTAATCACTATGATATATTCCGTGTTTAAAACATGGATCAAAATTTTTAAAAAATTATAATATAATAATAAAAATGTGATATATTTTTAAAAATATTATTTTGTTTGAGATAATATTTATTTCTAATTTTTCTATAAATATAATGATGTCTTTTTAATACTAATTATTTTAGAATATTATAGTATTTTATTTTTTTGATGTATATTACAGTTTTATATTTTTTGTTGTATTTGCATCAATATTTTATGAAATATGAACTAGTAATTTTAATATTATAATTGTGAGCAAATAAAATTTATTAATTTATCAACTATACAAATTTAGTTTACCAACCGGCTATAAAATAAAAGAAATATGATAGGAGAATCATAATGTGAAATCTTAATAAAAATCTTCGAAATCTAGTTATTAAAAATAATTTTATTGTTTACTTGGATATAAAATCATAGTTTTTGAAATTCTGATTGGTTGATATTTAAAAAAAAAATTAGTAATTTTCGTCCATAATTTTATTAGAGAGAGAAAATATTTTTTTTAACTAATAATTATCTGTATTTTTATGAAATCTTAGCTGTTAATTTTTATTTTTTTACTTTTTTTTCAAGTGCAAATTAGTTTTGATTTGAATAGATTTTTTTTTATTTTTCTAAATTTTTTTATTTTTGATCTGTCAGCGTTTTTATTTTTAATTAATTTATTTAACTAATTAATCTTAACTAAAATTTTCTAATGTAATTTTTTACACATTTTAAGGTTAGTTTCATATTTAACCTTTCCAATTAATATAGTAGGATATTATTAAAAATATATATATCCAATTCCAAAGTCAAATCAACTTTGTATTAAACCCAATATTTATAAAATTAATAAACAAACGAATAAAAAACACCATATTATTATCTCAATTCTCAAGTTAACCAAGTTAATTGGAATATTCTTAACCTTTAGATGTTATGTTCAACTTTCACCGGACCAGTTAAATAATGTCGACGGTTTATTGTTAGTTTACTAAACCGAGACCGAGTAACCTGCAACCACCACCATTCCATTGTCGTCGTTTTGTCGCTTAGCACGCATATCAAATTGTACTACCCGAGACTCTCCCTAGTCTCCAACACTTTCCATCTCCTCTTTCTCTCGATCTCAGTTACGCAAGGTTTCACCCAGTGCCGTGTCATTAGATCTGAGGGCCCTTGGAAAACCAAAAAAATTAAAAGTTTCTTACTAAAATTTTTTATCCTTTTCCCTTGAGAAATTTTTTAAAAATTGAGTTGCCTATATAGCCTAAGACGGGCCTGGTTTCACCACAAAACCAAAGAAGACTTCTTTTATGTCTGCTTACAGTTTCCCAACTCACCTCTTCCTTAATTCCAGGTTCACTCTTTGGATTTAAACCTCATCAAATCGGGCCGGAGAAGAAGTCTACCTTGTTAAAAATACCCTCTTTCTATGCTGCTCATTCACCGTTGTTCATTGTTACGGTTGGTTCAGAAACTTGAGCACTCAGACAATACTATCCTTCGTCCACCGCCATGTTGATCCAAAACATGGGTACTTGGTCAAGGCGTTGATTGCCCTTGAAAAGCGTCCTAGCGGTCAAGTGCTGGGAAAGTTTGAGTGGTCTAACGTTGTGTACTTGTGCTTTTTTTGTGCTTACGGTTCACAATTCATACGTTTTCTTGCGTTCTAATGTGATTGCTTTTAGATATCTTATTATAATATGTAGTTTACAATAAAGTATTATGCTAGCTGTAGTCTAAACCTAAATAAGTTTTTATTTATTTTTGGTTGAAAATTTATAATTACAATGAATTAACCTGATAATTAACCTTCGATTAAACTAACGACATAGAGGGATTCTGTTTGTTGGAAAAATAGAAGAAGAGAAAGAATAACCAAACAATTTAGAGGAGGGTATTCAACTTGATGTTTTAAGGATTTGGTAGGATTTTAATATTTTAGAATTTTGAAAGATTTTAGTAAGTTTTTAGGATATTTGATTGTGTTTTAGAGTTTTTCTATTTTAAGAAAAGAAAATAAAATGTGATTCTATGAGATTTGGCTATTAAACTTTGGGTGATTTTAAAATATCTATATATACATTTTTCAAGTACATTTAACAAATAAATCTTGAAGTTGCCACTTACTTACAAGACTGCCATTGACAATAATTATTAATTTGTTTTTCATTTAATTAATTAATATTAAGTTTCTATTTTTGAAAACAAGATTTCTCATCCTAAATAAATTTTCAAAACAATTGGAACCACTCTCTTTAACATTAAGTATTAATTTTATAATTGATTTAATTAATATTAAGTTTCCAATTGTACAAAATAATATTTTCTCAATACACAAATTTTCTAAACAATTGGTCTAACCAAGAAACGAATTGATTTTCGATCTTGGAGGAGGATCCGTGGACGAGATTTTTGATCTCAACGCATTGATTTCCCCCTAAAATAAATGTTCAAAATCAATTATAAAATATATCATTCAGAAAAACTAACGGTATGATTTTAAAAGGTAATAAACATATTTACCATTCAATTTGATATCTTATTCAAAGAATAATAATAAAATATATTTTTATTTTGTATTACGTATTTAAAAATAATTTTTACTTTCACGGGTTTCATATGATGAGTTTTTGCGGATTAAAAATCTTTAAATATGTTGTCTGACCCGCCTAGCATGGCGGATTTGGAATATAGAACCAACACTAAAACTATTAGTTTATCTCATATATATATATACTATAGATTTGTAATCATAGTTTTGAAAATTATCTTATAAATTATTTAGTATATGAACTACAAAATATTACACATACTATAACACATTCTTAATATTCCAAAAAAAAATACACATAAAAATATACACTAACATACTATATAGGCATATACCTCTGTTAAATTTTAGAGAATAAAACAAATCTAGAATTTTATATTCTATCTAATAACAAATTTAATGTAATTATGTTATAAACTTTATAAAACGTAAGAAGAAGAAAACAAAATCTAAACAAAATTCTAAATTAATTAGACAAAAAGTTAATTAATTACAATTTTGAAAACTAAATAAATTAAAAATTATTATTGAAAATACAATAATTTATAATTTAGTCCCGCGGTGTACCGCGGGTGAAATCCTAGTTTTATAACACAATACCAAAAGAAAATCTGATCAATAGTTGGAGCTATGTCCTCAATTCATGTACGATGGTGATGTTTTTTTTTTTGTGTCCAAATAATAATCTGATCGAACTCTCTATGAGCTCAAGGAAGATTACTTATACCCAGAAACAGATCCAAACCAATAGAATTCATTATCCCTTTACTCTGCCTCTTGTGATGCTGCAGCAAACCCAGAAAACTCGACGGTTCAGGCTGAGACCGGTAGAGAAGGTGGCTGATGATTGGTGGGGGTTTTTGGCTTCAATATCTTCAGTCTCTTTTTTTTCTCTGAAATCTTTCAAAATTCCACCTCTATAGGTATGATTTTGGTTGTCATACTTTTCAACTAAAAAACAAAAGAAAGTCTCTTCAAATCATTCAAAGTAGCAAGTTTTAAAAAAGTTGTGATATATTGAATAACAAGAGATTTCAAGTAGGTTTTAAAAATTACGGACTGAATAACAAGAGATTCTGTATTATTTTAAAGGATTTTACATAATTTTTAAGTTGAATAACATAAGATTTCAGAAGATTTTTAAAAATCTTCAATTGAATAACAAAAGATTTTAAGAATACTCTAAAATCCATGTCAAATTCAAATTATTCAATACCCCCCTCTAGATTTTGTCAAGAAAACATATTGTAATTTGAAAAAGGTTTTCTTGTTTATTATTAATGGCCATAAAAAATCTATATATACAAACAGATATACCCTTAAACGATAGCTATAAATCTTCCTAATAAGGGCCAATCAAATCACCTATTAAATGATTAAGATTTTTTCTTGATTCTCAAACTAAGAGATATGAGTATCTATATATACATTTTAGAGACATATATGAAATAAATCCTCAAGTTCAAACCTATTTACAATCATGTCATTAGCATTAAATATTTTTAATTTTAATCTATAAATATGATTTGATTATATTTTTCTCTCTTATAAAGGCCCAAACTCATGTCTCAAAGACTCAAACTAATACTTTTAGGAATAACAAAAGATTTATCATATTTTATGTTTTTTGGATTGACAATTCCTATGTTATAATAAGCTTCCCGATTTTTTTAAACAATTAATCACTACCATTATCATTAAAGGCTCTTATATACTTTAAGTTAACAAAACTCACTTAGAGTAAACTCTGTAAAGTAAGACTATGTAAAGTAATGTACACCAACGTAAAGACATTTAGATGGTTCATTTGATCTACCAGATCCTATAGGTTATAATTTCATGTTTTAAATGCATTTACTAAATTAAAAATAAAAATGTGACATGTAAATGTAAAAATTATCTTGTGGGTTACTAAAGTAATTTAAGTAAATACTAAATTAAATGCTTATGCCAAAAAATTGTTTTAGAATAATTTTAGTTTTGAATATCATGAGTTATATAGCAGGACAGATTTGGGTTGATATATATATATATATATATAAATTAAAATACTATTAATTTAGTGAGTATCTTATTATTATTTTATTAACCCCATCAATATTAGAATATTAAAAAGTTTAATTAAATTACGCTTATGTAAACAAAAATGTTATGCAAATAAACACAGCTTAAATCCTAAAATTAAACAATTATACAATTTTAAACACTAAATAAAATCAACAAAAAACTATAATTTAAAATTTAAAAGTTTTCGTTCAAGAAAATATTGTCCTGCGATATACCGTGAGTAAAAATCTAATATCTTACAAAAATATCCTAACAGATTTCTCAAATAAGTATCTTAATACGTTCTTTAACATCTCCTAGATAGAGAGCATTGTGAAACTGTCACTAACATCTCCATGACGTTACAAACGTTATTTTATGGGCAATTTTAATAAAATGATAGAAAATTCAAAATTGTGTTGTTGACACCGGGTCTTTACGTGTGAACTAGATAATGAAGCAGTTTTTTGTTGTTAAAGAGAGATGGGCTTAGTACATACTTGAACTAAAATTAAGGCCCATTTGTTTGTTTTTTTTTCGCAAAACGTTTGTTTTTTTTTTTAGTTATGTTGGAGATTTCTTTACTCAATCCTACTTTTAGAACCAACTCTACTTTTTTTTGGGCATTTTGATTTAATTTTAATATTTTGAGTTTAGAAAAACTGATTTAGAAACTCTTAGAATCACCATTGGAGATGGTTTAGTCTCTACCAAATTGCACAAAACTCAATAAGTAAAATATGGTAAATTGATCAAATCAATTAAATTTATTCTCATAAAATTGATAATATCTATAAGTTTTCTAAAATCGCTCTAAATCTATCTACCAAATTAATAAGGTTTCTGAAATCAACAAAATATCATAAAGATACAAACAATTTAAAAAAAAAACTTTCTACCATCACCTTAAAAGTTTGACACAAAACCAAAAAAAAGTAGATTTCGTTAAAAATAATTAAATTCTCATAAACAAACATAAAATACAACCTAAGTTATAAATTATTTAAATAATTTTTAAAATATATGTCAGCAGTGTACCGTAGGTTAAAATCTAATAGAAAAGCATTATAAAATGATCTTTACTAAAGTCATGATAGATGTGCTACTTTGCAGTTGGAAAAAGGTACAACATGATCAGACAGTACAAATGTTGTTCATTCATATATAATTGATATTGGATTCTACTTGATTATTGTGGATTGATATAATATACTCGATTATTGATAGCAACAAATCTCTTAGTTGTGAGATATTTCAGGCTGATATATAACTAATCTGCTAAACTTATAGAAATTAAGAGAATTGAGACCAAGATAGTATAGGCACATAAAACAAAATTATCTAGAGATACATTCATATTCATCATTTTATTAAGTAGAAATCTTCATTTAGGAATTAGGATCAAATTATATCTCCTAACCCTAAAAATAGATATATCTAACATTTTCAAATTTGCATTGGAAAACTTATAAAGTGGTGTTCATTGAGAAGCAGGATAAGCCAAAATTTTCAGATTCTTCTCTGTAAAATCACTGTTTGGCATAAGTTGGAGAGATAACACCTTTAGTAGTAGAACCAAATGAAGCTACTGGATTGCCTTCATCATGAAACAACCCTTCCTTTTTTTTTTTTTAATACTTTAATTTACTAGTGGTCCCATACCCACTAACATCCTAACAACAATCAGTAACCGCGGAATAACCAAATAAAACCAATTCCAATAAACCAAAGAATTCCAACAACAACAAACCAATACTCAATAGCAACATAATCCAAATAGGAAAAATAACCAAAAGCTAACAACCTACAATGTTCCATTGACTTAATCTAGCAACCTAACAACAGCTAGATCACAATCAATCAAGCCTCTAGAACATCCCTTCCTCATCGCCTTGATTCCACGATCACACTTTGCCTTTACCTGCACCACAAACACATATTGCAATGCATGAGTATTTTACAAACACTCAGTAAGGCAATCCTCCCATCTACTGGGCTATACAGACAAGCAATAGAGTAACCAATAACCACACACAACAGTCAACACACAACAATCAACGAACCAGGACACAGCATCGACCGATGCCAACATGCATCGACCGATGCCAACTGAGGAAGCATCGATCGACACAGAAGCTGCATCGACCGATGCAAGTTGCACTTGCATCGACCGATACCCAGTCTGCATCGACCGACGCATGCTCGACGCAACACGAAAACCCTAAAGTTTATCGCGCCGTCCTCGCACTTGCATCGACCGACGCAAGCAATGCATCGATCGACGCAACGTCGAGCACCGTGATTTCCCCGAAGCTTCTCGCCGGATCTCGTTCCTACAACCACAGAAACTCGTTCCCAAGCCACAAGAAAGCTTCCTAACATCCTTAACTACGATCTAACACATCTAACAACACCAAACAAGCAAGTTAAAGGTTCCTCTAGCTTAGATCAGCCATGGTCATGCACTTACCTGTGCCAAGACGAATCTGAACAATAAACACGCAAGAAAACGCTTCTAGGAAACTCCTACAACGATCCCAGCTACAGATCTCTACAGGAAAGCACCAAATCTTCAAGAAAAATCTAGAAACTCTCAAGAACTCTTTTTCTCTCTCGTTCGCTCTCAAAAACGGCTGAAACCCCTGAATGAAACCAAAACACGACTTAAGGGTTTCCTTTTCCCTTTGCCCAAAACGCAGCGTTTGACTTAAGTCAAAACGCGCAGAAACAACCTTGCATCGACCGATGCACAACCTGCATCGACCGACGCAGAACCTAAACCGGGATTTTGGTTCACGGGCGTTACAATTCTCCCCCACCAATAAGGATTCGTCCCCGAATCCCGCAATACCGTCCCTCTGCCAAGGACCTCCGTGCCACCGTCATCACGGCCCGCACGTCCCCAGACCGGACTAAACATCATCAGTCAAGGTTTCCCGTGCCACTGTCGCAACAGCCCGCACACCTCCGACTGACCCTCGAGGTCTCCCTCTAGCCAATATACTCGCATCATAACACTATTTTCTCACAACTCAGTGCTTCCCCCGTCCGTGGTCGCAACCAACGAATCATGCCGGCTCGCTATCAGGCCAACCGCCTTAAGCTACGGCATCCAGGAAGTCACTCACACCCACTCCCCCCGCTCTCGGGTCGCAACCCTCGAGACATACCGGCTCACTGCCGAGCCTCGGCTCACAGCTACGGTATCCAGGGAGCCTCACATATCCCGCTCTCGGGTCGTCACCCTCAAGCGCGCCCTCGGATCGTCATCCGAAGCAACATACCACTCCCACTCTCTGGCCACAAAGTCCATCGAGCTATCAGTATCACGTGAGTTGGGCCCACACGGCCTAGAGCAAAACAAAATCTGATGCCATCGAGTATCTCCCGGCTAGATCTACCTCAACACTTCCCACAAAAATTCCCTTTTAGAAACTTTCTAATTCTGGAAACTTCCTACAAACAATTCTGAACACGTCTGAGTCCTATCCCTATCCAGGTTTCCTTCCCGTGGCTCGCGTAAGACATCTCAATATCCTACCAACCACATATCCCCTCCTCGGGATACCCCATGACCACACAAGGATCATATACACGCCACAAGGGCCGCCACTAAGGCCAAATAAAATGTCTTAAAGAGGACCGCCACCAAAGCCAAACAAAATGTCCTAAAAAGGACCGCCACCAAGGCCAAACAAATGTCCTAAAAAGGACCGTCACAAAGACACTCTGGCTAAAAAGCCCGCCACAAAGGCCATCTGTCCCGAAGGACCGTCACAATGACACTCTGGCTAAACAGCCCGCCACAAATGCCACAAAAGCCCCCTCAAAGGCTTCCCACCGCTACAATGAACAAATTCTCTCTCCCGAAAACTTTCCATAAATAGCACTTTCCATTTCTGGAATCTTTCCACTTTAGGAAACTTCTAATTCGGGAAACTCTTCCCAAATCCCGCCTCACAGAAAACTTTATATCCCGAGCACCACCTCATCTTGTTACTGAGTCGCACAACCAACCACCCCAAGCGACCGAGTAACAAGAGAGATGGGCTGGAATACTCCATTCCCGCTCCAGCCACGGATTACAGACGGAACCAGACTAGGCAAGCTCAAGTCGTGGTTGCTTCTCATACCACTTCTTAAACCTTGCCTTCATCCTCGCCTCAGGCTCCCAAGTCTGCTTCTCCACACCATCACAGTCCCAAAGGACTTTCATCAAAGGAACCTTCTTCTTCCGAAGTTCCTTGATCCTCCTCTCGAGAGCCCTCACTGGTCTCGCCTCCAAAGTCATGTTAGGCTGAAGATCTTCAGGAATCTTAGCCAACAACTGATATTCCTCACGGAGACACTTCCGCAATATAGACACATGGAATACCTTGTGGAAAGCTCGCATAACCTCAGGTAACTCCAGTCTATATGCCACTGGTCCGACTCGCTCAATCACTCTGAACGGACCCATATACCTCGGACTCAACTTAGTCTCAGTCAATGACCTGTTTGGACCCCGCAACATGGCCATCTTGAGGTACACTCTGCCTCCTACCTGAAACTCGAGATCTCTCCTCCTCCTACCAGCATAACTCCTCTGCCTATCCTAAGCCTCTTTCATGTTCAGCTTGAGAACCCGAATCTTCTCTGAGGTTTCCTGAACAAAATCTGCCCCGTACATGCTCCTTTCCCCCACCTGAGTCCAGCATAATGGTGTACGACACGACCTCCCATACAAAGCCTCATAAGGAGCCATACCAATACTCGCCTGAAAGCTGTTGTTGTAAGCAAACTCTACCAGGTTCAGGTGATCTGCCCCAATGGCCACCCCAATCCAAAACACACATCCTCAGCAAATCCTCCAGCGTCTGGATCGTCCTCTCTGACTGTCCATCAGTCTGGGGATGATAAGCTGTACTCATATGCACCTTAGTGCCCATCTCTGCCTAAAATGCCTTCCAGAACACCGAAGTGAACTTAGAATCTCTGTCAGACACAATGCTCGCTGGCATCCCACGCAATCTGACTATCTCTCTCACATACTTCTTAGCCAAGACCGCTGCTCCATCAGTCTTCTTAATGGCCAGAAAATGTGCTAACTTAGTCAACCGGTCCACAATGACCCAAATAGCATCAAAGGTCCGTGACACTGGCAATCCTACCGCAAAATCCATAGTGATCATATCCCACTTCCACTCAGGATTGGGTAAACTCTTCAGTAACCCGCCAGGAACATGATGCTCAGGCTTCACTAGCTGACACACATCACACCTCGAAACGCAACCCGCTACATCCTTCTTCATCCCAACCCAATGATAGTACCTCTTGAGATCACGGTACATCTTAGTCGCTCCTGGATGAATGGATAACTTGCTCGCATGAGCCTCTCTCAGAATATCCTGTCTCAACTCCTCATCCTTGAGCACACAAACCCGACCGTGCACCAAAATAGTACCATTATCTGAGACCTGATACTCTGAATCAACATCCTTTGAGGCATTCACCAGCCCCAAATCCTCCTCCTGTGCCAACCGCACCCTACTCAGAAGATCTGCTATGTCAACTGCTTCCAACCCAACGGTTCCAGTGAAACAGCACAAAACTCAAAGCACTGATCTCCCCTACCAAAGACTCCATCTCCTGCTCCTGAGCTGAAGCTACCCTCTTCCGGCTCAGAGCATCTGCAACCGTGTTAGCCTTTCTAGGATGATAGGCTATCTCCAAATCAAAATCTGCCACAAGCTCCATTCACCGCCTCTGTCTCAAATTCAACTCAGGCTGAGTGAATATATACTTCAGACTCTTATGATCTGTAAACACCTGTACCTTTGCACCATAAAGATAAGACCTCCAAATCTTCAGGCAAAAACTACAGCACCCATCTCCAAATCATGAGTAGGATAGTTGCCCTCATGCACCCGCAACTGCCGCGATGCATAGGCTATCACCTTCCCATACTGCATCAGAACACACCCCAAACCAACTCTAGATGCATCTGTATAAACCACATAGAGTTCTCCCTGCTCAGGCAAAGCCAACATTGGCGCAGTAGTCAACATCTCCTTCAGGATTGCAAAGCCTTCCTCACACTCTTCTGACCAGACAAAAGAAACATCCTTTCCTGTCAACTTAGTCATAGGACGTGCTCTGCTTGCAAACCCCTGCACAAATCTCCTGTAGTAACCTGCCAATCCAAGAGAACTCCTGATCTCTGTGGCATTCTGCGGTCTAGGCCAATCTCTGATAGCCTGAATCTTCTCCGGATCTACAGAAACCCCCGCTGCAGAAACAATGTGACCTAGAAAGCCCATCCCACGCTGCCAAAAACTACACTTGCTCAACTTGGCAAACAACTTCTGCTCCCGAAGCTTCTCCATAACTACCCTCAAAAGCACTGCATGCTCCTCAGGACTCTTAGAATAAACCAGGATATCGTCGATGAAAATGATGACAGATACATCCAGAAACTCCTGAAACACACTGTTCATCAATCTCATAAACACTGCTGGCGCGTTAGTCAACCCGAAAGGCATAACCACAAACTCATAATGCCCATACCTCGTCCTGAAAGCAGTCTTCCTCACATCTGCCTCATCAATCGGTATCTGATGATAACCCGACGCCAGATCTACCTTAGAGAACCAAGTAGCACCCCTCAACTGATCCAACAACTCATCGATCCTAGGAAGAGGATACTTGTTCTTCACAGTGCCCCGGTTCAAACCCCAATAATCAATACACAAGCGGTAACTCCCGTCCTCCTTCTTAACAAATGACACTGGTGCTCTCCACGGTGATACACTAGAACCTATGAATCCCTTGCTCCATAAATTCTCTAGTTACTTCCTCAGCTCAACTAAACATATACTTAAGTATGCCGACATCAACTCGCTGCCACCTGAATATCAATCCTCTTTTTCGTCCAAGAACCTCTAGTAACTTGCCTCTTAGGGAAACTTCCACAAGATAGCTTAATCCAAAATTAGCTTCCCGCTTAGCAATTCTCCACCGAAAATCATCAATACGAATGTAATAAAACAAACAAGTACCATACGTTCGCATATTCTGATTCACCGCTTCAAATGCTTTGCAAGCCGCTTACTCAAACCACTTGACTTATTCCCTTCAACAAGCTTAACAAAACCTTGAATCTAGCAACCCTGTCCATCTCCAATGAACTTCATCCAACATCGTCGCAACGATTAGTTTATCCTGCCATGAAGGCTTCTCGTGAACTTATGTATCTGGCAAACATGCCTTTCCCGGCTCAAACCTGCTGTAACTCCCCTTCTCGGGACTCCAGCACCACCGGCCTCACAATCCTGACAAAACAGCCACACCTTCATAACCGCTCTGGTTCATAAAACCCTGACCCATTGGTCAACACATCTAAACCCAAGATTAAACCACCGTCAATCTCTTGAGGTCTACATTCCGTCGTTATGTTTACACTCACGTTCTATACATTGCTTGCTCCCAACTCTTCCACTCTTAGGTCGCAACCTTCGAGCCATACCGATCTCACTCTCAGACCAGCGTCTTCGAGTTATACCGTCTCACTCTTGGAACACAATCCTCAAGATCTCGGTATCAGGGGAACTACTCATCCCCTCAGGAGAACAACATCCCCTATGCCACTCTCGGAGCCCTCAGCCCCTCGAGCTATCGGTATTCAGGGGAATCACCATCCCCTCAGGAGCAACAATCCTTAACGACTATAAACATCTCTCGACACAAGTACCTCCTGTGATCCGAGTATAACATTGCAATGTTACACTTGCCCACTCAACTTACATTGTCCAACTGGATTAACCACCAAGCAGAGAAATATCTACTCCAACTGCATATGTCACCTATCCGCCTCTCTAGGCCCGATACCCCTTGAGAATAATCTCATACCGGTCATCTACAACCGCTCATCCTCTTAACATAAGATGGAAACTCCTCAACATCCACAGCCCTTGGCTGCACCCCGCCACATGCGGTACAACTGGAGCCTGCACTGGTACCCCTCCCGGTAACCGCTCCCACAGCACGCCAATAGATCCGCCAAGCGATCATCTCGACCCTGGCTTCACCTGCTGCAACCCCACACCTGGGTTCCCAGCACCCCCGGCATTCACACCGGCTAACCCTCTCTGGTCCTTCCTGATACGCTTGCGACCCTCCGACGTACCTCCTCGTGGAACTCTGGACCACACACTCGCTGGCCTCGGGACCCGCCCGACCATGACCACGTCCCCGTCCACGACCAACAACTCAAACACCTTTAACCACTGCACTTCTAAGAACAGAGGCTAACAAGCAATCTTAACAATACCACACAAAGAAACATAACAATAACTCACCGTGGAATCTCATTGAAGGCTCTAAGAGGATGTTCTAGGACTTCATGCCACACACAAATGACCCAACTCATACAATCAATCATAGAAAGGAATCCTAAACATCAACAGCAAAAGCACAATGAACCCTAGACCTAGAACCGTAAGGGCTCTGATACCAAAATGAAACAACCCTTCCCATTTTTTTTTAATACTTTAATTTACTAGTGGTCCCATACCCACTAACATCCTAACAACAATCAGTAACCGCGGAATAACCAAATAAAACCAATTCCAATAAACCAAAGAATTCCAACAACAACAAACCAATACTCAATAGCAACATAATCCAAATAGGAAAAATAACCAAAAGCTAACAACCTACAATGTTCCATTGACTTAATCTAGCAACCTAACAACAGCGAGATCACAATCAATCAAGCCTCTAGAACATCCCTTCCTCATCGCCTTGATTCCACGATCACACTTTGCCTTTACCTGCACCACAAACACATATTGCAATGCATGAGTATTTTACAAACACTCAGTAAGGCAATCCTCCCATCTACTGGGCTATACAGACAAGCAATAGAGTAACCAATAACCACACACAACAGTCAACACACAACAATCAACGAACCAGGACACAGCATCGACCGATGCCAACATGCATCGACCGATGCCAACTGAGGAAGCATCGATCGACACAGAAGCTGCATCGACCGATGCAAGTTGCACTTGCATCGACCGATACCCAGTCTGCATCGACCGACGCATGCTCGACGCAACACGAAAACCCTAAAGTTTATCGCGCCGTCCTCGCACTTGCATCGACCGACGCAAGCAATGCATCGATCGACGCAACGTCGAGCACCGTGATTTCCCCGAAGCTTCTTGCCGGATCTCGTTCCTACAACCACAGAAACTCGTTCCCAAGCCACAAGAAAGCTTCCTAACATCCTTAACTACGATCTAACACATCTAACAACACCAAACAAGCAAGTTAAAGGTTCCTCTAGCTTAGATCAGCCATGGTCATGCACTTACCTGTGCCAAGACGAATCTGAACAATAAACACGCAAGAAAACGCTTCTAGGAAACTCCTACAACGATCCCAGCTACAGATCTCTACAGGAAAGCACCAAATCTTCAAGAAAAATCCAGAAACTCTCAAGAACTCTTTTTCTCTCTCGTTCGCTCTCAAAAACGGCTGAAACCCCTGAATGAAACCAAAACACGACTTAAGGGTTTCCTTTTCCCTTTGCCCAAAACGCAGCGTTTGACTTAAGTCAAAACGCGCAGAAACAACCTTGCATCGACCGATGCACAACCTGCATCGACCGATGCAGAACCTAAACCGGGATTTTGGTTCACGGGCGTTACACATCACTACAAGATAATATTTATATCGCAATATATTATATTATCACAAAAAAACAATATTTTGTTGCAAACAAACATTGGATTCACTATAAAAGCTTGACAAATCTTATAATGTTGCTAATTAGGCGTTGCAAATTCATATTGTCGCATAGATGTGGCAGTTTTAGCAATAAATCAATTCCTTGTTAATTTGTTGTATCAATGCTACAATTATTTTGCAGCAAACTTATTGTTGAATTACAATATTTGCAATTTTAAATTATCGTAAATCATCGCTACATCAAATTTATACACTTGTTGAATTACAACGTGTATTTCGCAAAATATCCTTATTGCAAATTTGATGGGACGACAAAAGCAAAAAAAAATATTATATTGCAAAAAAAATTGTCGCATATGCTCTTATATGAACAATTTTGCTATAATTTTGTTTTCCATATATGTTATTTAACTACAGCATATATTAATATTGAAATTGATTATTAAATAAATATTACAAGAAAAGAGGAATATATTAACCAACTAAATATTGCAATATCTACCGGTTATAGCAATAAATATTTACAAGTATAGCAATACATAAGTGATATTAAGCGAGTATATCGAATGAATGGTTGTAATAACAAAATGATCTTAAATGAGTATATCAAACGAATGGTTGTAACGAGTAAATGTAACTTTGGAATAATATAATTATAAATAGAAAATATATTTAATCTTTGGTGAAAATGTATCAAGGAAAATTATAGTAAAAATACACAACTTCTAAAAATAAAATACATATTCTACAAAGATTTAAGATAAATTGACACAACTCTAAATTATATATGGGCAATTGACAAAAATAGCACAAAAATATGTTTTCTTTCCAAGTGTAGCACTATATTTATAAAGTTCCATAACTAGCACCCTTTAAATTTAATTAATTAATATAATATAATTATTCTTTCTTTTCTAAAGCAGTAAAACACAATCGTTTTGCATTCTTCTTCAGAAACGAAATCGAAACTGAGCTATCGAATTCTCTCCGCCTTGCCAGATTCACGTCGTCGGTCTCTCGTTGCCGGTATGGTGTTTCGTCGCTAGTATCTCGTTGCCGGTATGGTCGTCGTCATCGGTCTCTGATGCTCACGATTGTGGTTTCTGGAGATTTTGATTTGTCTGTTTAAAACTTAGGATGTAATTGATTTGTGGTAAAATTCTCCTGGTGTGTCTTTTGCTAAATTGGGGATTCAATATCTCCAAAATTGGGTGTTAATATTGGAGGGGGGGGAACTTTTAATTGTTCATCATACAATTTCTTTTTGGATTGTGATTTCTAGATTCATTTGATAGTTGTTGGATTGTGATTTTGGAGATCTCGGATCACAATTTTGGCTAATGTTATGCATTGTAATCGACATCTTACAATGTGATCCTCTGATTTTTTCTGACTCATAGAGCTTGATATATACACACAAGTGTGTTGTTATGAAGATCGCTTTTTGATTTGGGATATGTATGTGTTTATAGGAGGAGGGTGAGATCAAAGAGGAGGTTAAAAAAACATGGCGCAGAGGTTAGAACAGGATTATGATTATTTGTTCAAGATCGTGTTGATCGGTGATTCTGGTGTCGGCAAATCAAACATCTTGTCTAGATTCACAAGGAATGAGTTTTGTTTGGAATCTAAGTCCACCATTGGTGTTGGATTCACCACTAGAACTCTTCAGGTGATGCTTTCTAAGTTTATTTTGAATCTTTTGTTTTTGCTTTTTGGGAGAATGAGCACAAAGGGTAGTTTAAAAATCACAAGTGGATCAGTATCAGTATCAGAGAATTTTGAACAAGTATCTTGTGTGCGTCTGTGATCTTTTGCCATGTGTGTCCATGTCAAGCTCTATTTTCGTTTTTCACATGATCTCTATATGGTTTTGATATGTTACGTGATCTGAGATTTGAGCCTTTTTGGTTTGCTAGCTTCTTCATGATTTCATCATTAGGTCAATGTTAGTTCATTTGATGCAGTTGTGTTCTTATTTTTTACTCTTTGTTCTTTTAAAGTTGCATCCTTTACATATCCTTTTTGGTTATTCTCAAGAACATGCTTATATATTAGGTAATAGAAAGTGAGAAGGTCCTCTGGTTTCTTAAGAATTAAATAGTTTTGAAGTATTAACGTTTGGAAACTGGAAGTATTTTGGTGCATTGTTTTCTTAAAACGTTTGTTTAAATTTAGTAAGGATTTCATGAAATTTATGAAGATTTTCCTAAACATATTTACTGGTTTCAATTTTTATCATAGGACATGAGAGATTTTTTCCCACAACGACATTGAAGATTCAACACTGTTATAATAAGATGGATTCTACTAAAGATGGTTGGATGACTCTCGATGGGAATTGAATGTTTTTGCACCATAAGAGTGTCAGATGTTTCTACTAGACAAGTTAATTGTTGTTGAAGTAACTGTGATTGAGTTTGCTATATGTTCTCTTTAATTTCAAGAAATTTCAAGAAAAATCATGTGAAATTCATGAAAGATTTCTTCAATTTCAGGATGGCATTCATAAAAGTTTGGAATTCAGGATGAACTTTAGGAAGACTTTCATAAAAATCTAGACATTAGTAAACACAAGGGGTGAGGCTTTGCTAATGTCTACTCACCTGATCCCAAGTCTTGTCTCTGGACACAAGTGTATGCTAGTTTGCTTATCCACTCTTCTTTCAATTGCAACAATATTAGCTTTTTTTTTTTTTTTTCTTCAACTAAAAACATTTTGAGACGCAAGCCGTGTTAAATTCACCAGTATTGTGGTTTGAAGGGCTGAGCAGGAGCCCCTGCTATGTCTTTTTCCGACAGCAATTTCAGCTTCGTGATGTACTGTGGGGGATTGTCGAAACTAGTGTAGCCTAGTACCACTTCTCTCCTCAAACTGCTTGTCAACTTGTGGCAAACTTCGGAGCTCGGATCGAGTTGCCTTACCAATAATGAATACAAAGATGTGTTGCCCCAGCTTCTTGAAGTCCGTAGAAGCACTTTTCAACACTGAGTCACTGGAGTATCCATCATCAGAAGTCTAAGGACGCGCCCATGTTGCAGTTCTTCTTGATCTCATAGAATGAGGGGTGGCTTTTCGCTCTGGAACCGCTGCAGGAGCAGAACTCTTCCTTACTGATCCTGTTTTTGGTTCACTCTGGTTCATACATAGATAGTCGCTTTTAGATAGATCGCCTTTCACGAGTTTCTCAAGCAGCTCCTCGATCAGGGGATAAAACCGGAACGGTTGCCATGTTTCTTCTTCACCAGATCGATCTTTCCCGTTTGCTTGTTTTATCTTTCCAGCGTCAAAATTTATTAGTGGATAAACAAACAAAATTTGAATTACTTTATAAATGATGAAGTCATTATCATCTTCTCACAATAAATCAGAATCCCTACTGTACTGTGTTATCCCTAAGTAAAAAACACTCTGCTTTAAAATTTTAAGAAGGATTCAATAATATTTGTGAATGATTCCTTGCATTTCAGGATAGTCTTCACGAAAATAATGTCTCATAAGATTATATGAAAATCACATATTTAAAGTGTTTTCTAAATAAATTTCATAATGGTTGAAAATAATTAAGGAATGACTCAATTATATTCAGGATGGATTCAATAACATTAACTCATATATCTGTCATATAAACAAATGTTTTAGGAAAGATTCAATAATATTCATGAAGGTCTCTTTTCAGTTCAAGAAAACCTTCATGAAAAAAGGGATTAAAATTCAAATAACCGGCTACAACCGCTTACAAGAACTCGATCTCGTGTTCCTTTAGTATTTGTAAATAGAGCGTGTAACTAATAAGCCAAACTTTTCATTAAGTGAAAATATAGCAATAAATATCTATATACAAGAAAGGTAAACATTATAGTATGCAAAAATGTGTTTTCAAGTCCAACTTTTAGGAAGGTCTTCCTATACTTTAAAAAGTCATTCCTAAATTTCAAGGAATGAGTCCTTCCTAAATGTTCCTAAATGATAATGAAAAAATTCTTAACATTTAGGAAGACATTCTTGAATTTTAGGAAAATTTTCATAAATATTTATAAATTCTAAAAAGAGTGATGACCAGAAACAAACTTTAGGACAAACTTGTTCATTAGCTTCATAACGTTCTGCAGTGACTGGCACTTTCATCTTCTGCAGTTTGAAGAACCTATCTGTCTTTCCTCCATCACCACCACCATTACTCACATTTCTCTGTCTTTCACACAGTAATAGAGCTTTTCTCACACATCTGTTACTCCAATTCCATCAATTCCACTAGATGTTTTTCCGCAAAACAAGTGACATCACCACAATTAGACCTTGCACTGATGGATTACTCTCCAAATGAAACTCTTTTTTTTTTGTACAACACATCTCCTGCAAAGTTCCAAAGAAAGCTTTAAAAATCCACAATACACAAACAAAAGAGATAAGCTATAAGGATGAAACAAAATATGTGAATCGTCAAAATCATTTCTATCATGGTCGTAAAATTTTATAAGCATAATTACGGTTTTGGAACATAAACAACCAAAATCAATCACATGCAATTGTGGTGTTATCTCACCGTTTTAACAAGTTGCCAACAGCAGAAGCAACAACAACAAATACAGCTCCACTCATAATTTCGTCTTATCTTTTTCAAGAAATCTGAAGTGAATTTCAGAAAATAAAGTTATTAACCAACGATGAGTGAGACAAAACCTACATGAAAAATCGAAATCATATACAATCACTGGTGAGCTAAAAGATAAAGAGAGAGGTAACACCAAAAAAGCAAGACCATCTTAACTTCATGATGCTCAAGAGATGTGTAAATGCTTGTCTAAAGCCTAGAAAGAATTCCTTATTTCGAAGTCATATTGAACCAACAAACCATCTAAATCTCTCACCATCAAGCCCCTTAGCGACACTCTCCTACAAATCATGAACCACATCTTCTAAAGCAAAAACGATTCACATTGCAATCAGACCCAAATACAACACAATTGAAAGTCTATGTTCAGTCTAATTCCATCAAAAGCTTAGAAACATTTCTAAACTAGGTTATGTTCCGATTTCTTTCTTGTTTAACGAATTAAGCTAGAATTGCATATCCTTAATTTGATTCACAAACTAATCAAACCAAGTTCAGAGTAAACAGAAAAATCAAAGATTTAGGAAAGTAATGATGAATATTGAACTGTGGCTCACCTAGATGCGTAGAAGTGGTTAATCGATGATGGAGCAAGAGATGGTAGAACTGTGTTCCGACGAGAACACGACGACGGCGAGAGATTTTTGATATATTAGATTCTCATCTATCTTATTTCTTTTAATTAATTTTAAATGGTAAAAGGTTATAAATAAATATAATAATACTAGTTTTGGAATAATATAGTATGTGTGCTAACTTTGGAAGAAAAACTTAGATGTGTGCTATTTGAGGGTATTTCTCATTATATATTTATAATTGTATTAAATATTTCTATATTGCTATAATCATTTGAAAAATCTTTAGTTAGATTATA
This sequence comes from Camelina hispida, assembly GCA_023657505.1. NCBI lineage: Eukaryota > Viridiplantae > Streptophyta > Magnoliopsida > Brassicales > Brassicaceae > Camelina > Camelina hispida. Next base: position 16,904,411 of record CP094636.1, read on the forward strand.
AAATAACAGTGGGTATTGGATATTAACATTCAAATGATTTTGATTCAACAAAACAGAAAATATGTTTCAACGAAAGAGACAATATATATAGAGTTTCAAAATATATGAATATTAAATAGACACAACTATTAAAACATAAAGTAGTGATGAAAAAAATGTAAATAAATATGGTGGAAAGACACAACTCTACAATGTACTGATGTAACCGTATAAATTATTTTTCAGAAAATTACAACCTGTTCTTTTTTAAAAAGGTACGACAAAAAATTACAGTTGTTGGTAGCATTTATTCAAATTATTATTATTATATAGATTAACTATAAAATGAAAGGTGTACATGCTAAGTAAAAAGAAGTTCAAAAGATTCAAATATCAAAAGCAATTAGGAAAAACAACAACATTCCCGTATCTATATCTAAGAAAACCAGTCTTTTTTTTTTTATGTTTATAAGTGTTAACCATAATGACAAATGACAATGATGATGAACAATATTATTAATAACATAATAATAATAACAACCAACAACTGCAATAAAAGAAGGAAATTATTTGTTCATGATTTCAAAGTCATCATTCATCCACCAGCTTCAATTATGATCTAGCCCCTAACTTCAACTCTGAACTCTCTCAATCGGTCAAATCCTAATTCACCTTTCATTATTACCTTATCATTCATATATGGTTTATGTGTTCAACACGTCGCTTTGAGTTGGAATGTAACTTTTGGTAGGACTGTTAAATCGAAGTTACAGGATCATAATGAATAAGAACACACACAAAATACATAAATTCGTTTCAGCAATGCGCAAAGACGCAGTGATTTCTTTCTTTATTTTTTCTTCATAAATTCAAAAGAATCGATCAAAACAACCCACACAAATTTCTTATATTTCTGATTAAAACTTTTTTTTTGTGTGCACCCTTTCGAATTAAAACTTAAGCATGTTTAGTAAGAACATAAACGTAATCTGAAAGCTAAGGATGAAACAAAAAATAATTTAATAGTTGGTCTTACAAGCTATGTTGGTTTACAAAAATGGTAATTTTAAATAAATTCCTAAAATGATAATGAATATAGTTACAGTAGTTATTAATTAATATTTTATGTTTTTTATTAATTCAATTTTTAGAAAGAAAAAAAAAAACTATTTCTAAAAAATACTGTACTTGTTTAAGTTTTTAATACAATACACTTTTATTACTACTAGGTTGGTACCCGCGCTATGCCGCGGGATTGGTTTTTTAATTTTATTTTTGTTTTAATTGTTATTTTATTTTTCATAATTTAATATGTTAATTGGAATCAATTCATAAGTTTTTTTGATAATTTCAATAGTATTTTTTTTTGTTATTATTATTTACATCATCATATGATACTTGAACTTTTTATAACATAAATTTAGTTTTTGAATATATTTTAAATTTATTATCAAATAAGTTTAGGAATTACAAACCATTAATTCTTGATTTGTTTCTTACTCACAAACCCTCTAGAACAGTAAGAGAGATTACTCTTTGATGTCTACATTGTAAAATTTCTTGATGTATCTCTTAGAGTACTTTAAGTTTAGGCATTTCAACCTTTCTCTCCTAAATCTCACATAATTTATCTCTTACAACATTACAACATATTTATACTTGTTCTTATTTTAATCTAACACCTAAACTGAACAAACTTATTTAATCACTTCAAAAGCTTAGGATCAAGTTGGAAGCTATCAGTCACTTGACAAGCTTATGATTAAGTTCTTCAAGCTATATATATGTTAATCTACATCTTAAAATAAATTAATACTTTTGCTATTTATTTGCTCAGTTATAAATAAATTAGTGTTTGACGTAACATCAGCTTTTGTATAAAATAATTTATTTGCTCAGTTATAAATTAATACTTTTGCTATTTATTCTTGAAAATATGTTTTGAATTTACATTTCTAAAATATCACAGAAAATTAAATTCTATATGAAATAAACTGCAAATTAGATGATACAATGCTTACTAAGTTTCTCATTTCATTAATATGTTCTTAATTCAAATGTAATCTTTACAGTTTAGAATGATGATACTTTTTATAAAGTTAAAATATAATCACAAGGATTAAAATAGAACTGAATGAACCTAATTTATTTGAGAGATAATAAAAAGAATATGTAAAATGTATCGATCATAATGAAGAATAAAAACATGTGGGAAAGAGAAAGACACTTGAAAAATGACCTAACAAGTGGCAAACAAAATAAAACGAAAAAGAGAAAAAAAAATTCAAATAATCTGATGCAAAGAAGGGATTTGAACTTGGCATGGGCCACAATGTAACCAACCGAGCTAAGGGATAATAATATTAGCTGATTACAAAAATAAATTTTTATGTCGTTTAGGCACGTGCCCCACCCATGATGCCCTAGATCCGCCCTTCCGCCGTCAGAATGAAACAAGTCTCCGATTTAAAATTTTATATTTGTCTAATTTAGTGAACGATTCCTATACTCTCCTTTTGAGCTAAGTGAACGATTTTCCGAGCTTTGTTCCCGTCTTTGAATTCTCAATGATGACCGCAGAGACGTAAGTCTATGATTGCCTTATTTAGATCTCGCGCTTATGCAAACCTCTCTGTTCTTATTTCAACGACGATGATTTATAAGGTGAGAAATAGAGAAATAGTGAATTTACAAAACTACATAGGAAGAGATCTACTATAATCAGATCCAAGAGAAAACATACTTTCCTCACGAATACAGAACAATATTCTTGAAAAAAAAAACCAATTCGATACGAAGCACACAAACAAATTTTTGATAAAATGTTTAAAAAGTTTGGTGCTCTTCTATTATAGGAGGGTTTTAATTTCTTTTTGAAATCTTAAATAATGACAGGTAAGCAGAATATAAGCTGACATGTATTAATGTTATAATTTGATAGGTTAGTAATTTTAACTGAGGTGTCAGCTGCTGCTTGAATAACAAAGCTGATGTGTCAAGCTCTGGAAAAAAACATCCATCTTTTATTGTATTGATTAACGATGAATTCTAATCTTTAAAACTTGGAATTGATTATTATTTGTTTAGATTTATAGAAATTTACTAATCACAAAATAATGTATGATGTATTTATAATCAGTTGTTGATATGATTTCTTATTGAAGGGTTGTAAGACTCATCAAAATTTCGAAATGCTTTTGAAAGGTTCAAACAGAAAAAACAAAATATCTATATATACATGTGATTTGATAACTTGAACATGTGATTCATATAATGTCAAAAGGTTATAGTAAAAACATGTACAAGAAAAGTAAAAAAACATTTAAACTAAAATATAAAAGTAAGTGGTTCTCTTAAAAATATCACAAGATCGTTTTTTTCAAATATTTTCTTACAACTTCACAAAAGGAAAACATTATTGCTTTTATCTACCGTTTTAAGAATCCACAAAACACAAATGTAAAATAGAGTTTACTACAAAAGTACATATGAGAGTTTTTTTTTTTCTTTAACAAAAAAAAAAATGCCAAACAAGACGGTAAAATCTTAAGGCCAAACACTTTCCATAGACTCATTTAGTTAAATTTTATACGTGTAACAATTAAAAAGTAATGTGCCGCCTGCTATTATGACACTCTGAGTCTCTCCGACTAATACACATTTTCTTCTGTATTCTCAGAATTAAATAATTATTTATTGTAAGCAAAAACTTAATAACGTTTTAAAATCTAGCGTTTTCGAAGCCGTGCAAGTCGCTCTTCTTCATCATAGCCAACTTAGCCAGCTTCTCAGCCGCTCTCCACGCTGATGCTGGAGTCAACGGCTCACCATTTTCATCCATCAGCATCATCGTCGTATTCGTCTCTCTCTCGCTACCTCTCCGCCGTTGGATATGTTGCTGCTGGTGCTGGCTTTGATACTCCATTAGTTGTTGTCCTCTCCACTGGACTTCTACAAGCTCTGCCTCCACGACTTTTATGTACTCCGCTGCCTCCGCGGTTCCTGACTGGCCTAGTAACGCACGCGCGGACGTCAACAAGTGGTGTGCGCTTGTGCATTCCCCATACTCTACGAGCCTACGTGACTCGGCAACAGCCCGAGTTGCGATGAAGAGGCTTCTAAGCCGTTCGTTTCTAGGAGAAGATGATGATCGAACGGCTTGGGGAACGCGTAGAGACTGGTCCCGTCCATACACAACTTCTTGTGTCGATGGGTCCTTGTAGAGACCTCTAACTGACAAAACTTGGTTGGCCCTAGTGGCTGTTGACGGGACCCTAAGCTCTACTAGAAGCTCTCTCTCCTCACCTGCGTAGAGGTCCCCAAGCCGGACTGATCCGGAACCAGAACTCACCAACGTAGGCCTTCCATTACATAGATAAACGGCTGAGATTTCACATGGTCCAGATCCTGATCCAACTCGAATTTGGATTCTGAGATCTTGAACCACTACACTAAGTAATCCTCCTATGCATTTTGCAAAAGCCTCCTCTGCAGGGGCATTGCTACACCCACCACTCTCTCCGAAGCCATGCTCGGTAACAGGGATCTCAATGTGGGCAAAACGTGTTGATCCCACATGGGTTACTGTAGACCGTTGATTTGTGTGGACTTTACTCGACTGACCCTGACCGTCCGATAAAAGAACGATGCTCGCAACTGGGTTTCTCTCCCTACGATCCTCAAGAACTCTCGACGCCTTTTTCAAAGCGTCGCTTGTATTAGAAACTTGACCACAAAGCAACCCATCGACCACGGCTCCGGCTGAGCGTTTGCCGTGCTCCGTCATTCTCTTCAGCGGGAGGAGTCTCTTGGGAGCAGTTGTGACAATGGCAACGATTGAGAGCCGATCAGCAGAGCCGAGAGAGGCTATCACAAGCCTCATTGCTCGTTTGACCATCTGAAGTTTTGCACCGTTCATTGTTCCACCTACGTCAACTACAACCACAAGATCCACAGGCGCACGTTGAGACGGATCTAAAAGCCTACGTCCTACCCCGCCTCTAGCAGCTAAAGGCGGCGGCGCCTTCACCGTTAGAGCAACTGCACGAGTCTCGTAACCACACCCAACAGAGACAACGGCAGCTTCAGGTAACAAACTCACCTGCACGTTTCCAAAATCTCGACCACTAGCTGGAACCTCATGAGTTTTGACGGCAAAAGAAGGGTTCGGATCCACAACAAATCCCTTGAACTGAGCCACATCATCGTCCTCTTCCCCTCCACAATTCTCATCAGCTTCAGGTATAGGAACAAACCTCGGCGAAAGCAAAGGCTCATCGTCGTCGTAAAATCTCGAGTAGTCACTTTGCTTTAGCCTCGGTTTCGCTCTAGGAGAAGACGCGACAACAACGCGCTTCTCCTGGACTACAACAGAGTCGTCGAGGGGAGACTCATTTGCTTTCCGATGAGGAGCAAGGAGAGAAGCATCTTTCCAAATAGAACTACAGACAGGACAAACAAGCTTGCCGTGTTTACGTACGTAGTCGGCAATACAAGGGAAATGAAATGCGTGTGAACACTCCGCCGTATACTTCGCCGTACCTTGCCCTGTTTTCACGCTGTTCAAACATATCCCACAACTACTCTGCAAAAACAAATCAACAAAAAATTTTCAGAAAACATAACTTTTAATCTATTTGAGTTCTCTTTAATTTGTTGCTCTTAATATGTTACTTACTCTGAATTTGAAGCTGTTGCGGAACAGAGAAAGCTTTAACGGCGACCGAGGCGATGAAGGGTTTGAGCTAGCGGCTAAAGACAATCTTGGACTCTTTGTAGCCGATCTTGGCGTCGGGATTTGTTCCGCCGTAGGAGTCTCGGCATCGTTGGTCCGACAACGTAGGCCGGGACTAGAACTCAGTCGGGGAGTCGAAGGATTACTTCCACCGGAGAGAAAAGCTAGCTTAACGCAGCTTCTTGGGCTAGGACTTGGGGTAAGATTGTAGCCGGTTTGGTTATTGTCAAGATCCGGCGCTGCTGCGTCGCTGTTTCTAGAAGCGGTGGTGCAAAATGCTCGTCGCCAACCAGTACCCATAGCCGTGTATTAAAAAAAATCTTGGGTTGTGTGTTTTTTGTTTTTTTTCAAGATGGAGAGATTTACAAAACCAAGAAAAAGAAGAGGAAGAAGATAAAGATTGAAAGATTGTGGCAGAGAGAAGAAGACAAAGGAAACGGTGGTGACAGTTTCGGATTTGTTATGGTTAATGGTTTTGGTCTCTCTCTATTGTTGTTATTTTATCTCTGCATCTCAGAATGGGGAGATCTGTAGAGTTTAATATAAAAATGTTTTTTTTTTCTTTATTGTCCAGATTCCAAGTCTAGTCTCTCTCTCCTTCTTCATCTTCTTCTCCTACGATATATAAGCATAAAATATTTACACTGTAGCTGGATTGTGCATTTAATTTCTTGGGATTTCTTATTGATGGCGCGAATGTCGAAAAATTAAGAAGAAAAGTTTTCTTTTTTTAACTCTATTTTGAAATATCTTAATTTAATAGTTTATGAAAAATCACGAATTTCATTTAATAATTGACAAAAATGTAAACAAAAAAGTTCAATTTAATAAATGACAAGAGGATATTTAGTCCTAGACATATGAAATACAAGAGATTTTTTCCGAATATTTGACGTTTTCCGAATATTTGACGTTTTTCCGAATATTTCATATTGTTTTCTTACGTAAACATCCAACGTAATGAACCTTTTATACTTGTTTTACGTGTATCATACAAGTTTTTGTATAGTACATGTCATTTTCTATGTCATGTTTCATATAGATATTATATCTAATCCAAATTTTTATCATATTAAATGTTGGTTTATTAATATAAGGAGATACCAAATACAAACTTGAATACCCGAAACTCCAACGAGAGTCAGTAAGTATATCTTTAGATGGTTATTTTTAAAAATACTAATATGTTACATTTTCACCTATATATTCTTGCTAGTATTTTCTATTTATAATTTTAGCAATTGTTATTAACCTAAATAAATACTTCTTTATTTGTTAATTAATAAATTTTGATCCTTCCTTTTACAACTTGTTTTTGTTTCGGATCTCATATCTCTCATCAAATCTCATATACATAATACATGTATGTGTTTGTGTCATTCTTTTTTTAGAAAAATATAGGTATCATCCATCTCTAAACATTCAAAACCAAAATAGTTTTTATTTAATCTAAGCTATAGAAAGTAAAGTAATAATAGGTATTGTGACCACACTATGTAATGTCAAAGACCAAAATTAAAGACGGTACCGTGACTGTTTATCGAAATGATCCGTCCAAACGCATTTATCGTGCAAGCAAGCCTACGTCCAAAATTTTTTCAGTCGCATATCGTATACTGCATTAAACCATTCGAAGAACAAAGCACATGACTTAAGAGTTAAGAGAATTCAACAGCCCATATGAGAAAGAGATCACAACCAATTTCGGTATCCCAGGCTGAAGATTCGTTTCTTAGACCAAGAACATAATTAAAGAAGGAAACTGTAGTATTAATTATAATTAAACCGAATATGAATGATTACGAAGTACAACAACTCATTAACTGTTTTATGTATATTACTACTATCTATCATTGATCTTCGCTGACCACATGATCACCGTGCAGTAAATCCAAAATGATGGTCCAACAAATAAAATCAAATTAGTTTAATTGTTAATGTTTTAGAAAAGAAGGTGTTGAACTTTTTTTTTTTTTTTTGAACTAAAAGAAGGTGTTGAACAAAAATAAAAATTTCTTGTTTTCTATGTTCAAGATGTATAACAATTTTTTTATTTAGTCTTTTAATAGTCAGACCAAATAAAATAACTTACATACATAATTAGTAAAAGTTTTTCAGGTGTTTTAAATTTTTTTAATATGTATAAAATATAAAACATGATTATAAATAAATAACAGTAAAATAGAAAAATGAAGAAAGAAGGCAAGAAGAAAAAATAAGTAAAGGGAGCACATGTCCTGAAATGGAAGCCGTGTTTTGTGGGCAGGTAGTTAAAGATGCGACCCTTAATAATACAGTCACATGCCTCTTAATCAACATGGTTTATATATCTTCATAATCATTTCACAACCAACCTTTAATTGTATTAATGCTAGTATATATACATATATATATATATACTAGATTAGTACCCGTGCTAGAGCACGGATTGAAATTCATTTTATTTATATTATAATTTTAGAATAAAATACAATTATGAAGATCACGATTAATGCTAGATTAGCATTTTAAAAATTTTTAAAATCAATCATATAATTATATTTATTCTAAAATTATAATATGAATAAAAATTTTAAAATCAATCATATAAATTATATTTATTCTAAAATTTTAATATAAATAAAAGGAATTTCAGTCCGTGCTCTAGCACGGTCCTAATCTAGCATTAAGGTTTAATTTTTAATTTCTGAATACGTTCACGACGATCACAATTAATCTTGTTAAATTAGCGATATTTTTTTTTTTATGATTGAAAATATATTTTTACCCTTTTTATAATTTTTTTATTGATGTGGTTTATCAATCTGCGAAAAATAAATTGGTAATATTGTGATTCTAGATATTTGGAACTATATACGTGATCTTCCGAAAATAAAGTTTGGAATATCCATAAACTATCAATTTGGAATAACCGTTTAAGATTTTCTGTTACAATTAAGATTTTATTTGTTACAATTAATATATTAATTAATTTATAATCTATGTATAACCTACTTGTAACCATTTATTAAAATTATAAAATCTACCAAAACAATGTTGTTGTGTACTTCGGTTTTATTATAAAGGGGATATTATTATTTTTGTCATCTATATATATATTGTTTTTTTAATTGATTTTTCTTTTATCGTTATAATATTCCCCTTTGCGTCCTGTCCTACCTTATATATTCATGGCGTCTTTAAACATTCAACAATTCCCAATAAACGAATTATGAGAACTTAACGATACATGTATTTTAAAAGAATCCACTAGTCAACGCTACCAAGAACAGATATAGTCATGAATATACTACTCTTGGAATTGTGTTTTATATTACTGACATGAAGATTTCTACTTTTACTTGACACATAGAGAAGTAATTGTGAAACTTTTGGTAACGTAGCCAAAACTGTAAAAAAAACTGTAATCTAAAGCTGTAAGCTTTTACAGATAGTGCAAAAACGCTGTAAAATTAATATTCAAAAACGCTGCGTTTTATTCTGGAGGCGATCACAAAGGCGATTTAGGGTTTTTTTGCTTCTTGCACAAGGTTTGATGCCGCCGGGGGATTCTCCACCGGAGGTCGGGGGTCCACTAAGTGAGGTTGGATCTCTGATGACCCTAGGTCGTGAAGAAGGTGAGATATCACCGGTTGTGGGGATAGATAAGGAGGCAACGGAGAAGATGCTGGAGGGTACGGAGGTGGAGGGGGTTTCCTCTGCAGTTTCTTCGAAGTTGCAGTCAGCTTTTACACCGGCCGTTCATGATAGTCCACCGAAAGGTTCTTGGGTATCTATGGTCAAATCTCAGGGGGACATGGCTAAGGTTGATCTGGTGGTAGAGGAGATAGATGGTATGCCTACGGTACGCCTACCAAATAAGGTTTTTGAGGAGGCTCATCCTCTTTGGGAGGACTTCCTGGTGGGTAGATTTCTTGCAAAAGCTCCTTTTGTCGAAGGGATACATGCTTTAGTAAACAAGATTTGGACGCTTGGGGACAAAACTATGAAGATTGATGTGTATACTGTGGATAATACTACGGTGCGATTCAGGATCAGGGATGAGCGTACGCGTACTCGGGTTTTGAAGAGAGGTATGTGGAATCTGTGTGGAGTTCCGGTTGTTTTATCGAAGTGGAGTCCCATCGCTGAACTGGAGCCGGAAGAGATTAAGACTATTCCCATATAGGTTATAGTGAAGAATGTTCTTCCAAAGTATTTCTCATGGGAGGTCTTGAGTGCGATCACAAGTCCACTTGGTACTCCAAAACAGTTACATTCGGATACGGAGTCGTGTAAGTTGTTCACTGAAGCAAAGGTGTTGGTGGAAGTTGATTTAACAAAAAGTCTGCCAAACAAAATGTCTTTCAAGTCGGAGAGAGGTGGTGACACCATAGTGGAGTTTCTTTATCCTTGGCTGCCAGCCGTTGTGCTCTCTGCTCTAAATGGGGTCATTTGGACTCAGTGTGTACAATGAAAAAGGACCAGGTGACAGCAAGTCATGACACAGTCCTAACAGAAAAACTGAATACGCAGAATGTTGAAAACAATGTAATAGCGGGTGCACTGCCAGTATAACCAGTAGCACCAAAGCATGTCTCACAGCAGGGGGAAGTTGCGGATGATTCTACCAGTTGTGCTGTTGATGCCACGGATGTGGCGATGGATAAGGACCTTGGTTGGAAAACTCCAACTAAAGGAATTCGTAGTCCAATGAAGAAGGATTCAAATAAGGAGGAGATTTCGACAATGTCGAATTCTTTCTCATGCCTTAGTGACAAAGGAGGATTGGGTGAGGATTTGGAGAAGTCTTGCAATCTTAGTACGGTTGGTGAAACTAGTACTGTTGCTGATACAACTCAGGTATCCACCAAGTTACCAGAAAAACAGAGTAGTGTGAGTGCAGAGGATCCGGAACGTATGGAAGCAGGTCTGTCCATTCGTCCCTCTTTGCCTCGAGCCTCTAAGGAGGTCCACAAATTTCTATCTAACACGAACTCTCAGAGTAGTAGGATCCAGGCTCCTACAACACGGTCTCTTTCTAAACAACTCTGATGTCGGGTTTTTTTCTGGAACATCCGGAGATTCAACAAAAATGAAAAGCAGAGAGTTGTTAAAGAGTGGTTAAGGCAGGGAAATTTTGACTTTGGCTGTCTTATTGAAACGAAGGTTAAGGAACGACGGGCTGATAGAGTGGTGAGGTCAGTTTTTCCAGGATGGTCTTTTCTCTCAAACTATGATGAACACAGACTTGGGCGACTCTGGGTCGTTTGGCGTAACAATGTCAGAGTTACTCCGGTATACAGGACCTCGCAGTTGATCACCTGTTCTATTTATGTTGAAGGGATGGATGAATTCTTTGTCTCATTTATATATGCTGCGAATCTCTCTGTTGAACGCCAAGCTCTTTGGAGTGATTTGCGACACCATCAGGACTCCCCTTTATTTAGGGATAAAGCTTGGTTACTATGCGGAGATTTTAATGAGATATTGGATGGGGAGGATCACTCTCTTAATGCCTCCACTCCGTTTTGCACAACAGGAATGAGAGACTTCCAAGATTTTGCTACTTACTGCGAATTTTCAGATATGCACTATCACGGACAAAGGTTCACATGGTGTAATAAGCGGCATGATGGGGTGATTTGCAAAAAACTTGACAGAGTTCTCATAAATAATCATTGGCGTCAACAATTTGCTCATTCTTATTCAGTGTTTGAACCGGGTGGGTGCTCGGACCATCTTCGATGTAGATTCTACCTCTCACCAATGGCTCCAAAGGTTAAAAAACCATTCAAGTTTATCAATGTTACTACCTCTCATCCAGACTTCCAGACAGATATGGAAGAGCAGTGGAGAAATCATCAAACTCTCTTTCATTCAACCTCTGCAATGCACAGATTCTCAAAGCAGTTGAAAGGATTAAAGCCTCGCCTGCGATCTCTGGGGAAACACATGGTTGGTGATATTTCAGTCCGCACAAAACTTGCATATAAGACTTTATGTGATCTGCAGGCACAAACAATGGCTAATCATACGTCACAAGCTGTTTGTGATGAGGTGAATGCCTATGGAAAATGGAAAAAGCTCTTGGATATTGAGGAGAAATATTTGAAGCAGAAAGCAAAGCTTCACTGGTTGAAAGTTGGAGATCAAAATAACAAGGCATTTCATACGGCTGCTACACTCCGTGAATCCAATAATAGTATCAAAGAAATCCAATGCGACAATGGTCAGGTCGTTGATACACAAGATCAAATAAAAAGCGAGGCTGTCCGTTATTTTCAGGGTTTTCTCAATCTGCAACCTGCAGACTATACACCCTGGTCTCAAGAAGAATTGGAATCAGTGTTGGATTTTAAGTGTAATGAGAGTGATCAGAAACTACTCACCCATGAAGTATCTAAAGAGGAAATCCAGAGGATTTTATTTGCAATGCCAGGCTCGAAATCACCGGGACCAGATGGTTTTACTGTGGAGTTTTTCAAGGCATCATGGACCACCATTGGTGATGACTTTGTAGTGGCTATACAATCCTTCTTCAGCACTGGCTTTCTACCTAAAGGGGTCAATTCTACTATTCTGGCTCTGATAACAAAGAAGAAAAAAGCTAGACCTTTTGAAAGACTACAGACCGATCTCCTGCTGTAACGTTCTTTATAAAGTCATTTCGAAGATCCTGGCAAACCGGCTAAAGATCATTCTACCAAGGTTCATCGCTCCTAACCAATCAGCCTTTGTCAATGACAGATTGCTAATGGAGAATGTGCTTCTTGCTACAGAGCTCATTAAAGACTATCACAAAGACTCCATTTCACCATGCTGTGCCTTAAAGATAGACATATCTAAAGCGTTTGACTCTGTACAATGGAGCTTTCTGCTTACCACCCTACGAGCCATGGCTTTTCCTGAGCAAAATGTACACTGGATACAAACATGTATCACAACTGCATCCTTCTCAGTACAAGTCAATGGAGAACTAGCGGGTTACTTTGGAAGTGCGAGAGGATTACAGCAAGGCTGCTCACTCAGTCCTTATTTGTTTGTCATATGCATGAATGTCCTCTCTCGCAAGCTTGATGTGGCTGCTGCAAACAGAGACTTTGGATATCATCCTAGATGTAAGCAGTTGAAACTCACTCACCTGTGCTTTGCTGATGATCTAATGGTGTTTGTGGAGGGATACAAGCAATCAGTCTCTGGGGCTCTGCAGGTATTTGACGACTTTGCGGTTCACTCGGGTCTGCATATTAGCATTGAAAAATCAACAATCTATAGAGCTGGCATTCCTTTAGCCCAGCGAGATGAGATTCTCCATGAATTCCCATTTGCCTCCGGCTCCTTACCAGTTCGATATTTGGGCCTACCGCTATTACCAAGGAGGATGACATCAGGGGATTATCTCCCTCTTATCGAAAAAATATGCATGCCTATAGCCTCTTGGACTGCTCGAATGCTCTCCTTTGCAGGCCGCTTACAACTAATCAGTTCAGTCTTGTTCAGCTTGACAAACTTCTGGATATCAGCTTTCAGACTTCCTAAAGCCTGCATTCAAGAGATCGATCGCTTATGCTCTGCTTTCCTGTGGTATGGACCTTCTTTAAACGCTAGGAAAACGAAAGTCGCTTAGTCAGAGGTATGTTTACCAAAGAGTGAGGGTGGTTTGGGATTACGGTCAATAGAGGAAGCAAATAAGGTGAGTATGCTAAAGCTGATTTGGAGAATTTGTTCAGCTAGAAGTTCTTTATGGGTGATTTGGGTGCAACGGTCTCTTATCCGAACCGGTTCTTTCTGGGCTGAAAAAGACAACACAACCTCTGGTTCTTGGATTTGGAGGAAACTGTTGAAATACAGAGATCAGGCTAAGCAGTTTCTTAAGGTGGAAGTGCAGAATGGTGAATCAACATCTTTCTGGTTCGATAAATGGAGTTCGATAGGCTGTATACATGATCTACTGGGGGACAGGGGTTTCATTGATCTTGGTATATCTAAATCAAGCACTATGGCTGATGTAATGAATATGCAGAGGAGAAGGAAGCATCGGCTACCAATGTTAACAGCAGTTGAGGAAGAGATTCAGAAACAGAAGCTACGTCGCTCTAGTGATTGTGACATCCCTTTGTGGAAGGGAAAAAACGACTGCTACCGCACTAGCTTTTCAACCAAAGATACCTGGCAACACATCCATGCTCCCCACCCACAACTGGTCGACTTCCAAGTCATTTGGTTCGCACAGGCTACTCCAAAGTATGCCTTCCTCACCTGGTTGGTAGTTAAAAACAGACTCGCTACAGGGGACAAACTGCAGCAATGGAATCCTCAGGCAGACGCAAGGTGTATACTATGCAATCATTTGCCAGAAACGAGAGAACATCTTTTCTTCGACTGTCCTTATACGCAGCTGGTGTGGGAACAGTTAGCTAAAAAGCTACTTGCAGATAAGTATGCAGATCGCTGGCAAGACATCCTCTCTCTTCTTGCGGGCAATACACTGGAAAAAACGGTGAAACTCATTCTTGGCTATGCCTTCCAAACCACCCTTTACTCGATTTGGCGGGAAAGAAACAGTCGACGACATGGAGAACCCCCCTTAACGGCATAGCATCTGATCAAACAAATAGATAAGAATGTCCGGAACCGCCTTAGTACACTTCAAGGCAGCTTCACCACATCCATCCAAGTCTGGTTTGCAGCTAGATTCTACTAAATGTATTTTCCTTTCAAAAGAGTTTTAAAGGTTCTACCACAAATTTTGTAAAACGTTTATTTTTCTTTTGAATATAATTTAACATTAAATTCAAAAAAAAAAAAATAGATAGTGCAAAACTGTAAGAAAGAGATGTACATGAAAGCTGTACAAAAAAACTTAGAGTAAAACTTTTAATAAAGTTTTTGTGATTGGTAAAAATTTAAAACCGTACCATTTGTAAAGCTTTGTTTGTGTTTACCAATCAAGCCTCAGATCTTTTAGTTATCACTTTTACTTGTTTGTTCAAAAAAAAAATAGTTATGTTTTTTACTTATTCTCTCTGTCCCTAATAGATTTGTTTTAAGATAGATTTTTGTCGGAAAAAATGTCAAAAAAATCCCCAACTTTCAAATTTGGGACGTTTTAATCACCAACTTTCAAGATGCCATTTTAATCACAAAGTTTTCGTTGATTTGGCCATAAAATAACAAAGTTTTGTTGACCTCACCGTTTTAGGCATATCGTTTATTCTCTGTTAAAGATCTTAAAAACAGAGTAAATTACAGGTTATCTGCTACCGATTAGCATAAATAACCACGTTTTTAACACCAAAAACAACATCGTTTACCAAATTGAAGTCACTAAATCCCCAAATCGATTCCAATTTCACAAATACATAACCCTAGAAAGAAAACCCTAAATTCTCTCTACACCATCAATGGCACACCACACTCACCGATTCAACCAGATGTGTCAAAGGTTGAACTTAAACTCATCGAAATAAAGAGATTGTATAAGAGATTTTGGTATTATAGAGAGAATTTGAGGTTTTCTTTATAGGATTAGGGATTTAATAAACGTCGTGCCTAAAATGGCGAGGTCAATAGAACTTTGCTATTTTATGGTCAAGTCAACAAAAAGTTTATGATTAAAATGGCATCTTGAAAGTTGGTGATTAAAATGTCCCAAATTTAAAAGTTCAGGATTTTTATGACATTTTTCCCGATTTTTATCCCACAGAGATTGATGTTTTACCATTTTTAATTAATTAATATTAAACTTTTGTAAAATTCAAGAAGTAATCATTAAGAAAATTTGAAAATCCGATTAGTCATTGGTTTATAAATATATATTGTAATACATTTTTAGTAAAAAGACAATCATTATTTTTTAATTTGCGTGAAATCCCTCAAATATCAATCTTTGAGGGAAAGAGGGAGTATTTATCGTGTATGCTCTTTCTAATCATGCTAAGTCAGTCGTAGCTTTTTAGATGAATCATGGTGATGATGGTTTTATGTTGCTTTAATTGCATTTATAATTGTTTACTTAGAATTTAATTAAAACCAAAAAAATATCTTAACCATTAGTTATAGATTAATTGGATCTTGGAAGTCTACTGTCGTGGTCTATCTTTGTAGATCTGATCCTGATTAGTGATTATGCTACAAAGTGCAATTAATCATGCATGCACTTGCGTCATCATACTTCAAACTAAAACTCGAGCTATCCATATTATAGGAAAAGTGGACAACCTTTCATTGTCAAAAGTCAATACTAACCACAATATTGTGACTCATATTAAATTCTCAGTTCACATAATAGAACGAATTATAAACTTTCAAAACTTTCTATATATTAAAAACTAGCAAATAAATGCTAACTACTCGAACTGAAGGTTTGTTAGAGAATTTGTTAAATGAGGTTGCTCGTTTCTTACCATTATTTGCAAGAAGATGCATGACAATTGACAAAGTCGTCAGTCTTTAAACTTGTTAAATTCTTATATTAAATTATCCTCAAAAAATATTTTTTTTTTCCAATTTTATAAATGATTTAAGTGTCCTAAAAAGAATTCTATATAAAAATGATGTTGTCGTCATTGTTACATTTGAAAGCGTTTCGAATCTTGCTTACCGAATTATGAAAACTTTGGTTCTATTTTTAGATATTGGTTCTCTTCATGATAGTATTGATCTAGGACACGAGATCAAGGTTGTCCATACGGACGTCCGTACAAGTGTCCGTACAGTCTCGGCCCTTAGGCCACGGCTCGGTCCGAAGTAACAAGAGGAAGAGGCCTTGATAACATTGAAGCCCAAGTAGAGAAGGATCTAGAAGAGAGGAAAGCAAAATATCTCATGGAGGAAGTCACATGTGCACCTTGGGGACGAGTGTTAACGAGTCAACCAAGGGAAGGAGATATCGCTTTCCCTCATTAAGACCGATTAAGACTTGTGTACTATCAACTCTCTCATTCCCTTTGTATGCCTAACGGCTATATGCTCTATGTCTATCTATATATAGTCATGTAAACAACATAAGATACATTCTAATTAAGTCTTTTGAATTCACATTCTCTTTCATCTCTTATTTTCTCGATTCTCCTCTATTCTTCTCTAGATAATTCCGCAAGTCTAACATGGTATCAGAGCTAGGTTTCTGTTCTTGACAAAACCAGCTCCATTCTTTATTCTCTAGTCTTAATTCACTATTCTTGTTGTTCGCTTTCTACTCTTGTTCGTTGGTCTTGTGTTTATCCACCGGTTAAAAGCTTTATCCAGCGGTTAATAGCATTCTACCATGGAGAACACCAAGCCGCTTGTTCTACCGACTGTCCTCAAGGGAGGAAACTACCTACTGTGGTCAAGAACCACCAAAACTGCGCTGTGTGGCCGCGGACTCTGGAGCCACATCAAAGGTGGAAAAGCTCCAAAGAAAGTCAGTCAAGAAGATGGAAAAGAAACCATCAAAGAAGATGAAGAAGAGGTTAAACTTCAAGAAGAGGCTAAGTGGTTTCAAGAAGACCAAATTGTCCTCTCCATACTTCAAAACTCTCTTGAGGCTCCCATATTAGAAGCCTATTCGTACTGTGAAACGGCTAGCGAATTATGGGAGACACTTAAGAATTTTTTTGGCAATGTCTCCAACCTTACCCGAGTCTTTGAAGTCAAGAAGTCTATCAATGACCTGAGTCAAGAGGATATGGAGTTTAACAAACATTTTGGGAAGTTTAGGTCACTTTGGGCTGAATTTGAGATGCTCCGACCAAACACCATGGACCCGGCCGTACTCAACGAGCGAAGGGAACAAGACAAGGTCTTCGCTTTGCTTCTCACCCTCAACCCGACCTTCAACGACCTCATAAAACACATCCTGAGGTCAGACAAGCTCCCAAGCCTTGATGATGTGTGCGCACAGATTCAGAAAGAACAAGGCTCTCTCGGCTTGTTTAGTGGTAAGGGGGAGCTAGTCACGGCCAACAAAGGAGTCTTCAAGCAAGAGGATCGGAAGCCAAAGGGAGGATGTGAGCATTGTAAGAGGAAGAACCATACTAAGGAGTAATGTTGGTTTCTACACCCTCACTTGCGCCCAAGTCATCATCACAAAGATCCGAGAGCCAACGTGACTCACACCAAGGACGAACAAGTCCAGACCGGCGGTTCCTCAAAGAACGGTGAAGAGGCGGCTTCCGAATACTATGTGAGGAAATCTGACTTGGAGGCCTTCTTCAAGTCCTTGGCTCTCAAGGAGTCAAGTGGTAAAACTTTCTCTACCCTAAAGCTTAATAACTCCCTAGTAGTAGATTCGGGTGCCTCTCACCATATGATTAGTAATTCGAATTTGCTAAATAATATAGAACCGGCTAAGGGAAATGTTATTTTTGCTAATGGTGAGAAAATACCAATTCAATGCATAGGAGACTTAAGATTGTTTAACAAAGAGTCTAAAGCGTTTTATATGCCTAAGTTTACTTCAAATCTTTTGTCGGTTAAGAGAGCTACCAATGATCTAAATTGCTATGTTATATTTGGGCCTAATGATGTTTACTTTCAGGATATTGAGACTGGAAAACTGATTGGTGAAGGTGGAACCAAAGATGTTCTTTATATTCTTGAAGATAGTTCACCAAGTTCATCAAAATCTGTTTCCTTTAGTTCTTGTCTTGGAATTTCTTTGAATGCAATGTGGCATGCTAGGCTAGGTCATCCTCACTCTAGGGCTCTTGAATTAATGATTCCTAATGTTTCTTTTGATCACTCTAGTTGTACAACGGGCTACTGTACCTTCATAGGAGGCAACTTAGTCACGTGGAAGACCAAGAAACAAAAGGTGGTGTCGATGTCAAGTGCCGAGTCCGAGTATAGAGCGATGCAGAAGCTAACCACCGAGCTCACATGGCTCAAAGCATTATTAGAAGAACTAGGCATCAAACCATCAACACCAATTCCTATGCATTGTGACAATGAAGCCGCAATCCACATAGCCACAAACTCGGTGTTCCATGAAAGAACCAAACATATCGAGTTGGAATGCCACAAAGTTCGCGAGAAGATTGAAGAAGGAGTCACACTCCCATATCATACACCAAGCGTGGACCAGCTCGCTGATATCTTCACCAAGGCCGCTTGTCGTAAAGTTTGTGATCACATTCACCACAAGCTCGGACTGGTGGACTTGACTCACCCTTGATCAAGTCTCCTACCCGTGACCATCACACTCTTTTTCCCTCAAGGTAGTTTTGTCCCATGTGGTTTTCTACTTTGAGGTTTTTAATGAGGTGATGGCTTACGGGGTTCCAAGCTTAACCGTTTCACTTGGTTAAGCTTGAGGGGGAGTATTGATCTAGGACACTAGATCAAGGTTGTCCGTACGGACGTCCGTACAGTCTCGGCCCTTTGGCCACGGCTCGGTCCGAGGTAACAAGAGGAAGAGGCCTTGATAACATTGAAGCCCAAGTAGAGAAGGATCAAGAAGAGAGGAAAGCAAAATATCTCATGGAGGAAGTCACATGTGCACCTTGGGGACGAGTGCTAACGAGTCAACCAAGGGAAGGAGATGTCGCTTTCCCTCATTAAGACCGATTAAGACTTGTGTACTATCAACTCTCTCATTCCCTTTGTATGCCTAACGGCTATATGCTCTATGTCTATCTATATATAGTCATTTAAACAACATAAGATACATTCTAATTAAGTCTTTTGAATTCACATTCTCTTTCATCTCTTATTCTCTCGATTCTCCTCTATTCTTCTCTAGATAATTCCGCAAGTCTAACAGATAGGAGGTGGTTGATATTCACTTTAAATTGATCGTGAGCATTTTTGGTAAATATTATCAGCAGGTGGTTGGGGAGAAGAGCTATTCCATATTGAAACTAATATGCTGTATAAAAATTATATTTTGTTGCCTATGTTCTTAGTTTAAAGGTTCATCTTTTTCCGGGTTTAAGTTCTCTGCTTTGTATTTATTTTTTTATGATTCCGAGAACTTCTTGTTGTTCACCGACTTAGTTACCCTTTTTTAGATTTTAGACTCCAGAAATATCTTTATTTTGCTCATATTTCATAATATATTCTTCCATGTTTTATAATATCAATAGATGACAAAAAAAAATGTCCTTGGAAGATATTTCTCCACTGCACTCCTACGTTTTATTTTCCATCATCAATTTTATAAATGTCTTCTACAGATAACTGACGATAAATAGTTGTATTTATTAATTCCTGCTTATTTTGCATCAAAAATTGAAGTTTCTATAGTATTTTTTTCCTTGTTGATAAAGAAAAGATTGCATAATATGATTATTCATATAAATTTGAGGAAATTAACCATTATCAGGGTTCATAAAGTGAACGTTCTAAACCTATCCAGAGATTAATTGTAATTTAATAATGTTTGTTCTTGGGGCCAAAACCATTTCTGTTCAACACGTCTGTCCAAGAAATTTCTAAGTTGTTATGTCAATATTCCGTATTGTTTACGATCATTTTTTTTATAAAAAGCAGTCGAAATTTTCAAAAAGCATTGCTCTAGATAACCTTAACATATCTTAAATCTAGACCGACCAAGATTTGGACTCTACCTTTGAACATAAAAATGCTTTACACATCGATGACGTGTATGAGAGGAGTTTTGCATGGTATGTATATAATAGATAGATAGACCCATCTAAAGGAAACAAGAAGAAGAGTTTCTTTAGTCTAAGTAACCAGTTAATGCTCTCTCACCTAACAAAGTAAGAGCCACGCACATATTTAACTACTCTATATTCTCATACTATTGTTTAGCAAAGTCTTCCTATCTTACTCATAAAATAACATTTGTTTGGGTGAAAACTAAAATAACTAAGCAGTAATTGTTTAATATATATGTTTAGCAACTTCTAGATGATTTTTTATCTTAAGATTCAAATACGTGTTCTTCGATAACATGACTTTGGCACATTTTATGATCCCTCTTTTGATATGAACTAATTTTTTTAACACACGTTGCTTCGCCAGTTTTGTGGATTGGATAGGAGACGCTCTGCTTCAACAATAGAGAATCTAGTAGGTTGATGACGTTGGTATACGTGTATAACTATAATTCGGGATATTCATCTTTCCCTTCATCATGAAACTAAATTCAAGCTATTAGCTTTACTTGAAACTTATGCGTCTTTGTTTTGCTAGATTCTAGTTAACTTAAAAGTTTTTATCATTTATCGTAAACAAGAATATAATTATTTATTTGGAGATAGAATTCAACCTAGATATCGACTACTGTACCACGCTGGTTGAAGTTTTTGTATTAGTTGAAAATTATATTCTTTTTTAAGTTTATTGATATTTTACTAGTCTTATTAGTCTAAGCGTTCAGACTAATGTGTCGTAATGACTATTATAAAATCCATATATACAAGAGGGATATCAATGTTAGCTAATCAAGAGATAATGATGATAGTTAAATGTCAGTTTTGATTATAGCACGCTTGTAGACTTGGCCTCCACATGCCATTGGAAATGTGTTTTTTTTTTACGCAGCCATTGGGGTTTATGCAAAAAAAAAGACTCTCAAAATTGCTATTTTTTATATATATCTTTAACTCCAAAAAATACAGGTTAATCCCGCGAAGTCAAAAGTAATACGTAATATATCCCGTTATCATCCTCATCAAATTTGCAAACTATTGATAAATGATATATATCAAATCTAAACTCTAAGCCTCCCACGATTAAGAGTTCAAATCCACATTAAAACTAATATACGTGAAAGTAAAAAGCATTTATCATCCTCAGAAAAAAGATGACTAGCTATATAAAGTATAAGAGAATATATGGTCACACATACCAAATATACTATTGTATTTTTAACTACACAAAGTATAGATATTATATGACCACATGCATAAACTATATGACATTATGTGGTTTAACACCACGACATACAATCTGGTACACCGGTCAACTGACTCCGGCGAAGACTACTGTTGACAAAAAAAATGTATTCTAAATTTTTTTCTATTAAAATAAAATAAAAAATATTATATTAAATCATTTATGGTTTAATATAATTAAAAAACATATTCTATTCAATATCTATATATTTTTTATATATCTCTAATATATTCATTCTTATAATTAGTTAATTTTTATTTTTAAATCTAAACTAATAGTTAAATAAAACTCATTGATAATTATTTTGAAGATATGATATAAAGGTATTTGCAAAAATACTCTTAATCTATACCCTTTTGCAAACATACCCTCAAATCAAATATATTGTTTTACTAAAATCAATTTTTTGTATCTTTATCTTTTCTGTATTAGAAGTAAATATTGTGAAATTTCATGTTATTAGGAGTATGTAAATTTTATAGTAAAAAGTATCTAAAATTTTGTACAACATTTACCATGCAAACTTTAGAGTACAGAGTCATATATTCAATCTTTTGCATATTATTTTTTAATGAAAATAGTTGAATTTTGACCCAAAAAAATAAAAAAATGAATGTAGTTGAATTTGATTTTATTGATTTTGTAGAATTTAAATAATCTGACTATAGGAGATTTATATATATATCTTGAAAACAATTATTAATAATTATTTAACTATTAGTTTAGATTTTAAAAATAAAAATTAACTAATTATAAGAATGAATACATTAGAGATATATAAAAATATTTAGATATTAAATATAATATGTTTTTAATCATGAAAAACCATAAATGATGTAATATAATATTTATTATTTTTGATTTTTAATGAAAAATAATTTTTAGAGTACATTTTTTGGGTCAACGCCGGAGTCAACGTCAGTTGTCGCTGGAAGGAGTCGACCGGTGTACCGGATTGTATGTCTATGGTGTTGACCAGATAACATCATATAGTTTATGGATATGATCATGTAATACATATATTTTGTGTAGTTGAAAATACAATAGTATACTTGGTATACATATAAGAGTTATATACTTATATTGCTTATTATTTTTAATTTCATAGGATTAATCTGCACTTTGGAGTGATAGGACTAAAATTGCAAAACTGGCAATTTGAAGGGTTTTTTTTTTCAGTGATTTTTTTATTAAAACATTACTTATTATCTAAAGGAAATATTTTCTACCGGTAAAGAAAAAGTTATGCAAAATATAAAAAATCAAGAAAATTAAAATCTTGTATAAAATAATGAGAACGTAACTAATTTTGAAACAAAATATCACTATATTTGAAACATAAGAATGATTAGAATAATTCTTTTTTTTTTTAACCCCTGTGAGAGAATTATACATAAAGTGCATCAATATCAATTTCATTGAAGAAATCAGAAGAGAAGAAAAGACTATACTCGTCGTCGTCCAAATCAATCATCGGCATAGCTTGAGATTGAGTCTCATCGACCTTAGGATCAAAGTATTCCATCCCTTGGTTGCATCCACCCACACCTAAAGAAGAAGAAGCATTGTTGTTGTTGTTCTCCTTCTCCACCACGTCGTCCACTAGTACGTGTTGATGATCTCTCTGCAACTCCTTGAGATCGTGTAACATCCTCTTCATTGAATAATTAGAATAATTATTCAACAAAAGAAGAATAAAAAGAATAAAATTAAGGGGTGTTATTGGATTAAGTTTTTTGTTAGATTTGAATTAACATATGACAATACTGGATTTGAAGTCCAATGTATTTGTGTGGATTTTATAATGCATATAACGAAAAATTCAGTAGAATGAGAATCTCAGCAGATAAATCGATGAGAATATTGAAGATCATCCATCCAATAAACGAACCAATTCTGATTTGACACTAGAATAGAGAGAAGCATGGTCTCAAATTCCAAGTCAAACAAGAGTATGTCAAAGGCTAGAGATCCATCTAGAGAGAGAAAAAGACTGAAATCCTTGAGTAAAGTGTTGTATTGTGTTTGTTCATTAGAAGTATTGTGTTTGTTCATTAGAAGCAAAATATGTTCAAATCTAAAATCACACAGAATCTGATGGATACTGAATAACAAATGTTTTAAATGACTTTTACAATCCACCACATAAATACACAATCCAATAACATTGGATTTTAATTGATTTTTTAAAATACACAATTCAATAACACTTGATTTCTAAATGCATCCAATTCCTTTAAAAACCATAATCCAATAACATCCACTAAGGACATCTCCAACCCACCTCTATATTTGATTTTTAACTCTATTTTAGAGTAAAATCTACTCCAACCCATTTCTATTTCTACCTCTATAATAGAGATCTCTATTTTTTCCTCTATATATAGAAGAACTCTATTTTTTCCTCTATAATAGAGTTGAACTTTTTTATTTATAAAATGGTCCTTAAACTTTTAACATTTTTATATTTATGATCAAAATAAATAAATAATATATTTAATGGTCCTTAAACTTTTAACATTTTTATTATTTTATATGATGCAATGTATTTCTTTTAATAAATGTGATATTTAAATAATATTTATGAATGTTAAAAAATTAAATAATATCATAATTTTCTGAAAGTTTCAAAAATACTAAAATAAATGGGTTAGTTTGCAACTTTTATAAGTAAAAGGTATTAATAATAAAATAAAAAAAATAATCTCTACAGAATATTCTTTTTTAGAGGAAAAAATAGAAGTATCCATTGGAGCAAAAGTCAACTCTATTATAGAGTTCCTCTATTTTAAAGATAAAAATAGGGAAAACCATTGGAGATGGTCTAAAAGTGCCATATCAGTTTTTGAAAACTTATCATAATGAAACCTGTATAATTTAAAACTTCTTCTTCTTTTACCAACATTGTGGCCCTGGTTGGTGAAGGTTTTAAGACTTTAAAACCATTTAAAAGTTGTAAAAGCATTTTATTTGGCAATCAGACTTTTAATACTTTATTATTTTTTTAAGTTTCAACAGCCACTTTAACTTTTTCCTTCTTTATTTCTCTTTATTTTTAAAGCCTCAAAATGACGCTTTAAAATCAACAAATTTTAAAAGCATTTTTTTCACTCCCATTATATTTAAAACCTCTTCAAAAGTATATATATATATATATTACATATTTTATTTTTACAAATTAAATATTCTTATTTTTTTCTCTTTCTTTTAAGATCCATTTCAATAATAATTTTTATTTATTCATCATCATCGTTAATAATGATGTAAAAGAGTTTATGAAATTCATCATTAGTAAGAGAGTAACATTCAAAACAATACATTGATTAGTGTTTAATGGATTTTTGACTGGTCATATATATAACTACTCAATATAAAAAACATTCAAAACAATTAAAAATCAATCACCAAAAACAAAAGAACAAATATAATTTTCAAACAAAATCACATATTTTATTGACATACATTTTAAAAAAATTAATTTATCATTAGTAAACTTTATTTTTGTTATTAAATTGTTATGAATTATATTCTGACATAATTTATATTTATTATTAATAAAAAAATAACAGTTACAACTTTAAAAATTGTTGGTAAACAATCAGATTTTAACAGTAAAAGTTTTTACAGTCAAAGCATCTAAAACCGAATTCTCTTCAGCTAAAATTTTAAAGTCAAAGTCTCTACAGCCACAAGTAACAGTCGTTACCAATCAGGGCCTATATCTGATTTTCACCAAAATACCCACATTTAACTGAACCGAAGTACTCGAATTTAATCAAAATAACCAATGATAACCGAATTAACAAAAAATAAGTGAAACATCCAAAATAAACCGAAAACCTAACTGAATTATTCAGTTTATTTTGGTAACCCTCTAGAAATACTTCGGTTAATTGATAACCGGAAAACCCAACTCAAGTTGGTTCGGTTGACCCAAGTCCCCCTAGGTCTAATGTCTATCGCAGGGAACATGCGAATATGGGAAATGAACCAGAGAAAATGATTGCCGCCCCTATCTATGGGCTTTGGGTCAAGGCCTCTCACAGTCTCACTCGTCTCTTCATATATTTATTTTCGAAAAATAAAATAATAATAGTGTAGGAAAAATTTTAAAAACGAGAGAACAGGCCCAAAACTAAGGCCCAGTAACTAAAGAAATTCAATAATATGAAGAAGAAGGGAATTAAACCTCCTCTTTGGGACAAAATCTCGTTTTACACCCTAATCAAAACTCTGAACCCTCACCGTATGGTACATATATACATACTACTTACTTACTCGGTTGATTTAATAAAAAAAAAAAAAAAAAGCAAAATCGAAGGCAGCGAACACTACTCCTCTCTCTCTCTTTCTGGGGTTTTCTTCTTCTTCTTCTACTTCGTCGTCTTCGTCTCTCTTCCTTGTCTATACGTATACAATAGGTATGTATCTATCTATATACTCTTTTGCCCAGATTCGTATGATTCCGCACTTTTTCTTTGTTTCGCCGCACGTTTTATTGTCTCTACTCTCTCTGATCTGGCTTGGTTTGAGATTCTTGGATTCCTTCTTCTTGGTTTTCTCAAATTGATTGTCTCAGTTTTCTTATACTCTCTTTTTGGGGTTTTTTTTTTGCAGCGGTTTGAAAATTAGCCGACGCTGGAGCAGTTAGATGGCGGCCGGGAGATCATCAAGTATGCCGTCACGACTCCGACAGCTTTTATCCGGTGAAGGTTCTATTGGTCCTTCTATTAGACTCGACGCTGAGCCGGTGAGTTCTTTCATTATTTTCTTGATGCTATTTAATTAGGTTTTCTTCTATTAGGGAATTTTTTTTTTGTATCTGCCCTCATGATCAAGTTTTGGTGGTCAGCTTTATGGTCAAACTATCATAGCTATGTTACATAGATATGTTTAATATCCTGTCAATTGTTTTTGCCTGTAGTGAGTCTAATCTCCTTGGTTTTATGATCTTCCCTGTGTTACTCAGTCTTTGACGGATAGACTTTTTTTAGGGTGTATATATAGGATTGATTTATCCAATGTGTCTAGTTTTCTGTCAAACGAAAAGTTGTTTTGTTTTTTTTCACCTGTAAAGTCCTTGACTGTTTTAGTTACTGGGTTATCTTTTTCTCATAAAGCTTGTTTTGCAACCTTGTTTACTCTCTAGCCTCCTTTGCAAATTATTATTACATTTGATGCAATCTTTTAGATTTTATTTACATCCCAGTCCTAACAAGTTTCACTTGTTTTATCTTGTTTTACAGCCTCCTGATATCAAATCCTTTATTGACAAAGTGATTCAGAGTCCACTGTCTGATATTGCAATACCTCTCTCTGGTTTTCGATGGGAGTACAGTAAGGTAATTATTATGAGACTATCTCATAGTTTCAGGTTATTCTTTTCTTTTCCTATCTCTGTGGGTTTCTGACAGGATTATATTTATTACTCCAGGGGAACTTTCATCACTGGAGACCGTTGTTTCTACATTTTGATAAATACTTCAAGACATTTTTATCAAATAGGAATGACCTTCTCTTGTCCGATAAAATGTTAGAGGATGAGGATCCCTTTCCTAAGCACACAGTTCTTCAAATACTTAGGGCAATGCAGATAATCCTGGAAAATTCTCCCAACAAAAGTTCGTTTGATGGTTTGGAGGTATGTTGATTTATTCTGGAGGCTTTGATGAATTTCCAAGATCTGTATTAGAGCTGATAAACTTAAATGCTGTATTTTCTAGTAACTCGTCCAACATCATTTATTTTTGCAGCACTTTAAACTCCTACTTGCTTCTACGGATCCAGAGGTTCTCATTGCAGCTCTGGAAACTCTGTCTGCGCTTGTAAAAATTAGCCCATCCAAGCTCCACAGGAGCGGAAAGTTGATTGGATGTGGTTCAGTAAACAGCTTCCTACTCTCTATCGCCCAGGGGTGGGGTAGCAAAGAGGAGGGATTGGGTTTGTATTCTTGTGTTGTGGCAAACGAAAAAAATCAGGACGAAGGTCTGAGTTTATTTCCTTCGGACTTGGAAAATAATCAGAGTGAAGCAGATTACCGGATTGGTTCTACTGTTTATTTTGAGTTGCGTGGACATGCCCAGAGTATAGATGATGGTAGAAGTGCTAGTTCTAGTTCAAGGGTGATACACATTCCTGATTTACACATGAGAAAAGAGGAAGATCTAGCGATAATGAAGCAGTGTATAGAGCTTCACAATGTTCCTCCGGAGCTCAGATTCTCTTTACTGACCCGGATTAGATATGCTCATGCTTTTCGTTCTTCCAGAATATGCCGGTTGTATAGCAGGATCTGCCTACTTGCGTTTATTGTTCTTGTTCAGTCAAGTGATGCTCAAGACGAACTTGCATCCTTCTTTGCAAATGAACCTGAGTATACGAATGAATTAATCAGAATTGTCAGATCTGAAGAACCAATCCCCGGAACCATCAGGACTCTTGCCATGCTTGCATTGGGCGCGCAATTGGCTGTTTACTCTGCCTCTCATGATCGGGCCAGGATTCTAAGTGGATCTAGCATCAGTTTTGCTGTAGGCAACAGAATGATTCTGCTTAATGTGCTTCAGAAAGCTGTTCTATCTTTGAAGATCTCGAGTGATCCATCATCTATTGCTTTTGTTGAGGCTCTACTCCAGTTTTATTTGCTCCACATTGTTTCATCATCTTCATCTGGAAGCACTATAAGGGGGTCAGGAATGGTTCCCACGTTTCTCCCTCTCTTGGAGTATGCTGATCCAAGCCACATGCATCTTGTATATTTGGCTGTTAAGGCACTACAAAAGCTCATGGATTATAGTAGTTCAGCCGTACCTCTACTCAGGGATCTTGGGGGAGTAGAGCTTTTGTCTCAGAGGTTAGAGGTAGAGGTACATCACATCCTTGGGTTGCATGTAGAGAACAACAGTGACATGGTAGTTGGTGAATCCTTGAAAATAAACGGTGATCAGTTGTTATCCCGGAAGAGACTCATCAAGGTTCTTCTGAAGTCTCTTGGTTCTGCTACGTATACTCCTGGAAATGCTAATAGGTCTCAAAGTTCTCATGAGAGTACTTTGCCTGCCACTCTGTCGTTAATATACAGAAATGCAGATAAATTTGGCGGTGATATTTACTACTCAGCTGTCACAGTGATGAGTGATATAATCCACAAAGACCCAACATCTCTTACTTCCCTATTTGAAATGGGTCTCCCTGAAGCTTTTTTGTCTTCAGTTGTATCAGGTATACTTCCTTCGTCAAAGGCTCTTGCATGCATTCCAAATGGATTGGGTGCTATATGTCTCAATAGCAAAGGACTGGAGACAGTTAAAGAAACATCGGCATTGCGCTTCCTTGTTGATGTATTTACCAGCAAGAAGTATGTTTTAGCTATGAATGAGGCCATTGTTCCGTTTACAAATGCTGTTGAAGAGCTTTTGCGACATGTTACATCGCTAAGAGCCACCGGTGTTGAAATCATTATTGAAATTGTGGATAAAATTGCATGCTTTGGAGAGACTGGTTCTTCATCGTCCTCTGTAAATCTGACTGAAAGTACTGCAATGGAAATGGATTCAGATGTGAAGGAAACATCTGGTGTCAGTCATGAGCAGTTCATTCAGCTCTGCATCTTTCATCTGATAATTCTGCTACATAGAACAATGGAGAATTCTGAGACATCTCGTCTCTTCGTGGAGAAGTCGGGCATCGAGGCTTTACTCAAGCTTCTTTTACGACCTAGCATTGCTCAATCCTCTGAAGGGATATCTATTGCCTTGCATAGCACCATTGTTTTCAAGGGTTTTACGCAACATCACTCTTCTTCTCTTGCTCGTGCCTTTTGCTCTTCTCTTCGCGATCAATTGAAGAAAGCTTTAGAAGGACTGCAAGATCTTTCAGGGACGTTCTTACTGGATCGAAAACTTTCTCCAAGTTCAGGAATTTTTGCCTCTCTTTTTCTTGTGGAATTTCTTCTGTTTCTAGCTGCATCAAAGGATAACCGTTGGGTGAGTGCATTGCTTTTGGAGTTTGCTAATGGAAGCAAGGATGTTCTGGAAAACATTGGGCACTTGCACCGTGAAATTCTGTGGCAATTAGCGTTTCATGAGGGTGCCACACTGGAAAGTCAAAACGAGAAGACTGGATCGTCTCCTGAGTCAGAGCAAGCAGAATTGGTTGTAACTGCGACAGAAGGGCAAAGGTTCAATTCTTTTAGACAGTTCCTTGATCCATCTTTTAGAAGGAGGACGGCAGGATGGAGTGCAGAATCTCAATTCTTTGATTTAATAAATCTTTACCGTGATCTTGGGCGTGCATCAACCGGTTTTCAGCCAAGACCTGTTACTGATGGTCCCTCTAGTTCATCAGACGTTTCTGGCAATAGAGAACATGAAAAAGATGGATCCTATTATACATCTTGCTGTGACATGGTGAGATCACTGTCCTTCCACATCACTTACATATTCCAAGAGTTAG
Organism: Camelina hispida; assembly: GCA_023657505.1. NCBI lineage: Eukaryota > Viridiplantae > Streptophyta > Magnoliopsida > Brassicales > Brassicaceae > Camelina > Camelina hispida. The sequence goes on from CP094636.1 coordinate 16,934,406, forward strand.
GGAAGGCAATGCTGCTCCCATCTCGTAGGAGAGAAGATACAATCAATGTTTCTCCGTCATCTAAGTTAGTTGCGTCAACTTTTGCTTCAATCTCCCTGGATCACTTAAATTTTGGAGGCCATGAGATTGTTCCCGAGGCCTCAGTGTCAACTAAATGTCGCTACCTTGGCAAAGTTGTTGACTTCATCGATGCTATCCTTCTTGACAGGCCTGATTCGTGTAATCCTGTTCTGATAAATTGCTTTTACAGCCGGGGGGTGATTCAAGCAGTTTTGACAACATTTGATGCTACAAGCCAGCTTTTATTCACAATTAATAGAAACCGCTCATCTCCAATGGAGACTGATGATGTTAAAGGAAAACAAGATGAAAAGGAAGATGCAGATCATGCGTGGATATATGGTCCACTGGCTAGCTATGGTAAGCTCATGGACCATTTGGTCACATCATCGTTTATCTTGTCTCCATTCACAAAACACTTGCTTGTTCAACCAGTAGAAAGTGGAAGTATTCCATTTCCACAAGATGCTGAGACATTTGTGAAGATTCTCCAGTCCATTGTGTTGAAAGCTGTACTTCCTGTTTGGACTCATCCACAATTTACGGAGTGTAGTTATGATTACGTTACGACACTCATTTCCATCATCAAGCATGTGTACTCTGGAGTGGAACTGAAAAACCTAGGTGGCAGTGGTAGTGCTCGTGTAACAGGTCCACCTCCTAATGAAACAACCATTTCGACAATTGTGGAGATGGGTTTCTCCAGATCCAGAGCAGAAGAAGCCTTGAGACAGGTTGGATCAAACAGTGTTGAGTTGGCCATGGAGTGGCTGTTTTCCCATCCAGAAGAAATCCCAGAGGATGATGATGAGCTTGCTCGTGCTCTTGCAATGTCGCTCGGGAATTCTGAATCAGATACAAAGCAGAATGTTGCAGATGAAGCTCAACAACAAATCGAAGCAGAATTGGTCTCACTGCCACCTGTTGAAGAGCTTATAACAACATGCACGAAGCTTTTGCAGATGAAAGAACCCCTTGCTTTTCCTGTCAGAGATTTACTTGTATTGATATGCTCAGAAAACAATGGGGAACACCGATCTGGTGTTATATCTTGCCTTCTTAGTCGAATTAGGGATTGCTGCCCCGGTTTCGATGACACAAAGAACAATCTGCTATCTGCTCTGTTGCATGTTCTTGCTTTGATTCTACATGAAGATGCAGGTTCACGTGAAGTTGCGCTGAAGGCTGGTATTGTAAGACTTGTATGCGATGTACTTTCGAAGTGGGATTCTGGTAGTATTGATAAGGAAAAAGTTAAAGTTCCAAAGTGGGTGACGACAGGATTTCTTGCCATTGATAGGCTGCTACAGGTGGACCAGAAACTAAATACTGAGCTTATAGAGGAGTTGAAAAAGGTTGAGACGTCGTCTCTAACCATTGATGAGAGCAAGCAAGAGAAGTTGCAATCTGTTTTTGGTTCTCCACAGCTCATTGATATTGATGATCAAAAGAAACTGATTGAGATAGCTTGTGCCTGTATCCGGAATCAGCTTCCTTCTGAAACAATGCATGCTGTTCTACAGCTTTGTTCTACATTGACGAGGAAACATTCTGTTGCTGTCTGCTTTCTTGATTGTGGAGGTGTGCAAGCTCTGCTTTCTCTGCCGAGTAATAGTCTCTTCCCAGGGTTTGACAGTATTGCTGCTAGTATTATCCGTCACGTCCTTGAAGATCCCCAAACGCTTCAGCAAGCTATGGAATCTGAGATAAAGCATGCACTTGCAACACTTTCTAACAGGCACTCAAATCAGAGAATATCCCCACGCAACTTTTTATTGAATGTGAATTCAGTAATTGCTCGGGACCCGGTCACTTTTATTCAGGCCGCTCGTTCGATATGCCAGGTAGAGATGGTTGGTGAAAGACCTTACATCGTATTAGTGAAAGAAAAAGAGAAGTCAAAAGAGAAAGAGAAGGATAAGGACAAAGCTGAGAAAGAAAAATCTCAGACCTCTAATGACGAGAAATTGGCAACTACTCCTGCCCCTGGGAGCACCAAGGCCACTAAAGTTCACCGAAAACCTCCCCAGTCCTTCATTGGTGTTCTTGAGCTGCTTCTGGATTCTATCTGTAATTTCATTCCTCCTCCAAAAGATGACATGGTTGAAGGTGATTCAACTTTAGCAGACATGGATATTGATCTTGCCTCTACAAAAGGGAAAGGCAAAGCTGTTGCCACCACACCCGATGAAAAGGAAGCTAATTCACAGGATATGTCAGCTTCCCTGGCTAAAATGGTTTTCGTTCTGAAGCTTTTGAGCGAGATGCTGTTAATGTATTCTTCATCAATCCATATAATACTTCGAAGAGATGCTGAAATTAACAGTCTCAGAGGTCCCCAACAGAAGAGTAGTCAAGCAGGTGGAATATTTCATCATATTCTTCACAAGTTTATTCCATACTCAAGGGTGAAAAAGGAAAAGAAATCGGATAGTGATTGGCGGCAAAAGCTAGCAAGTAGAGGTAATCAATTTTTAGTGGGCGCATCTGTTCGATCAGCTGAAGCTAGGAAGAGGATATTTTCTGACATTAGCAGTATCTTCAATGACTTCATAGATACCTGCAATGGTTTTAGACCACCAGCTAATGAAATACAAATTTTAATTGATCTGTTAAGTGATATTCTCTCAGCTCGGTCACCTACTGGATCACATATATCTTCAGAAGCTTCTGCTACTTTTGTCGATGTTGGTTTGGTCAAGTCTCTTACTCGTACTCTTGAAGTGTTGGACTTGGACAATATAGAATCTCCCAAAGCTGTAACAGGAATCATAAAAGTCTTGGAGTTGGTGACAAAGGAGCATGTCCATTCTGCTGATTCGAACTCAAAGGATGAAAATGCGAACAAGTCCGTTGATCAAATTCAATCAGGAAGAGGAGATACTACTGTTAATGCTTCTCAGGCAGTAGAAAGATTACTAGGGTCCAATCATGATTCCATGACAGCAGATCATGTGGAGAATTTTGGTGGTTCCAACACCTATGTTGGTTCGGAGGCTCTGACGGATGACATGGAGCATGATCAAGACTTGGATGAAGGTTTTGCTCCAGCAGATGATGATTATATGCAAGAAGAAGCTGAGGATGCCCGGGGTCTGGAAAATGGAGTCGGGTCGTTGGGTATAGAATTTGAGATGCACACCCACTCGCAGGAAAATCTTGATGAAGAGGAAGACGAGGAGATGTCTGGTGATGAGGGGGACGAAATAGATGAAGATGAAAACGACAATGAAGAAGAAGACGAGGAGGATAATGACTTGGAAGAAGATGATGTACATCACCTACCTCATCATGACACTGATCAAGATGATCACGAGCTGGATGATGATGAATTTGAAGAAGAAGTACTGGTTGAAGAAGATGAAGAGGACGAAGATGATGAAGATCGGGTAATTCTTAGGTTTGAAGATGGAATCAATGGGCTAAACGTTCTTGATCACTTAGAGGTTCTTAGAGATCATAGATTTTCCGATGAAACACTTCATGTGATGCCTGTTGAAGTCTTTGGCTCAAGACGTCAAGGACGAACAACTTCGATTTACAGCCTTCTTGGGAGAACTGGTGATGGTGTTACTCCTTCACAGCATCCTCTTTTATCGGGATCTGCATCACTTCCAGCGTCGCAAAGTCAAACAGGTTCTCATTTCTGCACTTTGTTCATTTCACCTTTCTGTTATGGTTTATTATGTTGTATATATGAATAATTATCCTGCTTTAGTGTCAATCCTGTTGATCTTCTTATAGATATGATTTGCTTATGAACTTTTTTCTTTTCTTTCTAGAGAATATGCGTGATCATATTGATGGAGGTAGGGATTCCCACAGTAGTTCTGCATCACGGCTGGATGCTATATTCCGATCCCTGAGGAATGGACGCCAGGGACATCGTTTGAATTTGTGGGCTGATGACAGCCAGCAAATTGTTGGATCTGGTGCTTCAACCGTACCACAAGGTCTTGAAGATTTGCTTGTGTCTCAGTTGAGACGACCCAGCTCGGATAAGCCTTCTGATCAGAATTCTTCACTGGAACCCCAACCTCAGGCTGAGAGTGGGCGGTCCCAGGAGGCAACTATTGGACCTGAAATTCCAGCTGAAAACACTACTGATAATGGAGGTGCCAATGTGTCTGCCCCCTCTGTCGTACTAGATGCATCTGCTCGGCCTGATACACAAGCCACTGCTAATGATTCTGTCTCAAGCTCACAGTCTCAGTCAGTCGAAATGCAATATGATCAAAATGATTCAACTGTCAGGGATGTTGAAGCTGTGAGCCAAGAAAGCGGCGGAAGTGGGGCAACCTTAGGGGAAAGCCTTAGAAGTTTGGATGTCGAAATCGGAAGTGCTGATGGCCATGATGATGGTGCCGAAAGGCCTGAGGTACAGCCAGCTATGCGCTCAAGAAGGGCAAATTTGTCACTTGTGCCAACTTCAGCTGGACGAGAAGCTTCTCTTTACAGTGTTACTGAGGTATCTGAGAATTCTGGCCACGACGCTGAGCAGGATAATACTCCAGCAGAGCAACCCGTAAATAGGGATGCTAGTTCAATTGATCCTGCATTTTTGGATGCGCTACCAGAGGAACTGCGAGCGGAAGTCCTTTCGGCTCAGCAAGGACAAGTGCCACAACCTTCTTCTAGTGAACCGAACAATTCAGGAGATATTGATCCTGAATTTCTTGCTGCACTTCCTCCTGATATCCGAGCTGAAGTTTTGGCACAGCAACAAGCACAAAGGCTTCATCAGTCTCAGGAACTTGAAGGTCAGCCTGTGGAGATGGACACGGTTTCAATAATTGCAACATTTCCTTCTGAGTTGCGAGAAGAGGTATGAGTTATTACCTTAAAACACCATGGCTATGAATATAATTCAAATATATCCATCTAACGTTATTTTTGTATTCAGGTTTTGTTAACGTCATCCGATGCTATTCTTGCAAATCTTACACCTGCACTGGTCGCAGAAGCAAATATGTTGCGTGAAAGGTTTGCTCATCGATACCACAACCGAAGTACAATGTTTGGTATGCATCCAAGACTTCGTAGAGGGGAACCATCCAGGCGAGGTGAAGGTGTTTTGTCCGGAATAGAGAGAAATGAGGGGGTTGCTTCTCGTAGGTCTGCTGCAAAAGTTATAGAGACTGATGGAGCTCCTTTAGTCAACACAGAGGCACTTCAAGCAATGATTCGCGTTCTTCGCATAGTTCAGGTAACTACCTAATGCATCTTTCACTCAGTTTAGATAATTAACCGCCTTCAATTTAGAATAATTAACCGCCTTCATTGAGAATTTATCCATATTTCTTTGGTCTGCAGCCTCTATACAAGGGTCCTCTGCAGAGGCTTTTGCTGAATTTATGTTCTCATGGAGAAACAAGGTTTTCCTTAGTTAATACATTTATGGATATGTTGATGCTCGACACAAGGAAGCCTGTTAACTACTCAAGTGTTTCAGAACCACCTTATCGTCTTTATGCATGTCAAAGCAATGTTACATATTCACGTCCTCAGCATTTTGATGGTATGCTTTTTTAGTCTGGATTCTAATTGGGGACACTCGTACAACAACAGTGTTTTCATGAGTTGTATGTGTCTGCTGTTCAAAAATACCGGAGCTAGAAGTATTCTATATAATTTTTGTAATTCATTTTGCAGGGGTTCCTCCTCTAGTGTCTCGGCGTGTTCTTGAGACATTGACATATTTGGCTCGAAATCATATGTACGTAGCAAAAATTCTGCTTCAGTCCAGGCTTTCACTGCCTTCCTTGCAAGGTTCGGCACCCTCAGACAAAGCACATGGAAAAGCTGTTGTAGTAAGTGATGATTATATGGGCAGAAAGGAGCACGAACCCGAGTCTATAGCTTTTGCGTTGCTTCTCAGCCTCCTGAACCAGCCTCTTTATTTGAGAAGTGTGGCTCATCTCGAACAGGTATTTCTTTTCATTCAGTGATACGTTTTAGCTTTGTTTAGTTTTATTATAATCAATTCACGTATGGATGTGTTTTCTCATCATATAATCCAGCTGTTAAACTTACTGGAGGTCATCATTGACAATGCTGAAAGAAAGTCTGATACAGCAGACAGATCAGATGGGTCTGCCAGTCAGCAACAATCAACACCTCAAGGTTTAGAAGTTGAAAACAATTCAGAAAATCATGATATTATATCTGGTTCTACTGATACAATAACGAAGCCAATAGATTCATCTGCAAGTTCCTCCACCAGAGCAGAGAGTGAATGTGATGTTCAGAGTGTGTTGCTGAATCTTCCCCAAGCCGAGCTGTGTCTGCTTTGTTCGTTACTTGCACGTGAAGGGTATGTCGGATGCTTATCTACGATAACTTCTTACTTTAAATCTTTCAATCATAGCTTAAATGTAAAAGTTTCTACATCTTGTCTAACTACTTATTCTGTTCATTCAGTTTGTCAGATAACGCGTACACCCTTGTGGCCGAGGTGCTGAAAAAACTTGTGGCAATTGCTCCGAGCCATTGTCATTTGTTTATAACTGAGCTTGCAAATGCAATACAAAACCTGACGAGAACAGCAATGAGTGAACTTCACATGTTCGGTGAAGCAGTTAAAGCGCTGCTAAGTACCACTTCGTCCGATGGATCTGCAATTTTGAGGGTTTTGCAGGCATTAAGCTCCCTCATTGGTTCGTTAATCACAAAAGGGAAAAACCAGCCACAGAATTCAGAAGAGCATCTCGCTGTGCTTTCTCAGCTGTCGAACATCAATTCAGCTTTGGAACCTCTGTGGCTGGAGTTAAGCAATTGCATATGCAAAATTGAGGTGCATTCTGAGTCTTCGACTATTACTACATCTCCGTCTTTGAGCTCAACAACAAGGGTAGCTGGAGTAAGCCAGTCACTTCCTGCTGGTGCCCAGAACATCTTGCCTTATATAGAGTCATTTTTTGTTACTTGTGAGAAGTTGCATCCATCACAGTCAGGTTCAGGTCATGATTTTGGGGTCCCCATGGCTTCTGAAGTTGAGGAACAGCCCAAGGGTCCAGGACCTAGCTCCAAGGTGGATGAGAAGTATGCGTCTTTTATCAGGTTTTCTGAAAGGCACAGGAAGCTTCTTAATGCTTTTATCAGACAAAATCCTGCTCTGCTCGAGAAGTCCTTTTCACTCATGCTGAAGGTCCCACGTTTTATTGAATTTGATAACAAACGTGCATACTTCAGATCAAAGATAAAACACCAGCATGATCATCACCATAGCCCTTTGAGAATCTCTGTGAGAAGAGCATACATTCTTGAAGATTCATACAACCAATTGCGTATGAGGACAACTCAAGAACTGAAAGGTAGATTGACTGTTCATTTCCAAGGAGAAGAAGGTATTGATGCGGGTGGGCTTACCAGGGAATGGTATCAGTTGTTGTCAAGGGTTATTTTTGACAAAGGAGCTCTTCTGTTCACAACCGTTGGCAATGACTCAACCTTCCAACCAAATCCAAACTCTGTTTACCAGACAGAACACCTCTCCTACTTCAAATTTGTTGGCCGTGTTGTAAGTTTTAGCTCCCTTTAATTATGACTTAGACGTAGTATTCTGGTGGTATATGCGTTAATTTCTAATTTGATCTGTCCAGGTTGGAAAAGCTCTATTTGATGGGCAACTCCTTGATGTCCATTTCACTCGTTCCTTTTACAAGCATATATTGGGAGTTAAGGTTACATACCACGATATTGAAGCCATAGATCCCGATTACTATAAAAACCTGAAATGGATGCTGGAGGTATTTATACTGTTGCAGCACTTGTTAATCTTTATATACTTTGTCTGGTTCATGAAATAAAGCCGCACTATCAAATATTCTTGTTACTCATCTGCTCTTCCATATGCAGCATGATATTAGCGATGTCTTAGATCTCACTTTTAGCATTGACGCTGACGAGGAGAAGCTGATACTGTATGAAAAAACGGAGGTAACTTGTTCAGTCTTTCAACAGTGTCCCTGAAATAATTTCTGGTTTTTTTTTTTTTTCTTCTGAACATCTAAATATCAAATTGCAGGTTACTGACCATGAATTAATCCCTGGAGGTCGGAACATTAAAGTTACTGAGGAGAATAAGCATCAATATGTTGACTTAGTTGCCGAGCATCGATTAACCACCGCCATCCGTCCTCAGATAAATGCATTCCTAGAAGGGTTTAGTGAACTTATCCTAAGAGATCTAATATCCATTTTCAATGACAAGGAATTGGAGTTATTAATTAGTGGTCTTCCTGATATCGACTGTAAGTGATCATGGCATTTTCTGTTGGTTTTTAAGACTGTCCAAGTCAAATACAAGAAGAGGTTTTATTGACCTATATCTTGTTATATATGTAACAGTGGATGACCTGAGGGTGAATACAGAATATTCTGGGTACAGTCCTGGATCCCCCGTTATTCAGTGGTTCTGGGAGGTTGTTCAGGGATTGAGCAAAGAAGACAAAGCCCGTCTACTGCAGTTTGTAACTGGAACCTCCAAGGTAAACAAACATATTACACTTATGTGGCCTTGGTCTTATATACGTTTCTTTGCTTAACTAAGCCTCCAAAGGTTCTCTTCTGAGGTTAAATGGATTTGACAATCTGAAATGATAAATGAGTGTTGAGAAAAATAGATTGTAGAAAAAAGTGTGGTTTAGCTTTGCGTTCACTAATATTTGAAATCCAACAAACAGGTTCCTCTGGAAGGATTTAGTGCCCTACAAGGAATCTCAGGCGCACAGAAGTTTCAAATCCACAAGGCATATGGAAGCGCAAATCACTTGCCGTCTGCTCATACCTGGTAAATTTCCTTACGGTTTTGTATGATGATGATAATGACCCCCAAAACATTAGACTTACAAACAATATCCAAAATGTTTTGCAGTTTCAATCAGTTAGATCTACCAGAGTACCCGTCTAAGGAACATCTGCAGGAGAGGCTACTGCTTGCGATCCATGAAGCTAGCGAAGGATTCGGCTTTGGTTAAAACAAAGAGTTCCCCTAGATTTTTCGACTACTTTTTCTTCCTTTATTTTTGTTTTATTTTTACATATATCTTTTGGTAATGACTTTGTGAATGAGTAGTCGTATGTCTACAATACAGTGCTCTTTTATATTATGGGCAAAGAATGATTCTCCAACCCCTTCATTGTTGTGACTCTTTCTCACTATCTCATGTAAAGTTTACTCAACGCTGTCGTATCGTTTAGAAAGAGTATTCTTTATTGGCCCCATCATAAATCCCATAAATGACAAATTCAGATACGATGCAAAAACCGTGTCTCCTAACTGATGTTTTCTACATTTTTCCTAACTGATGTTTTCTACATTTTGAGACTAATGGTCTGATCAGCTTCAATAATTTGTAGTATGATAACGGACAACTCATAACTGTTTCAACAACAATTTTATACGCAAAAAGTAGTTTTTCTCACGGATTGTTCTGATTTGGTGAAAATGGTATTTGCCTTCTGAGTGGCCTACTTTCAAGACATATTTGGACGCGATTGAAGAAGATAGAGCTAGAGTGGAATCGCTTCCAATTAGCTATGTGAACAATTTTCCGTCGAATTGGCTCATTTGAGTTAATTTTGTATACTGCTGGCAAAAAAAAAAAAATAATAATAATAATTTCATATGCATCATGCATGTCTTGCACGCTACATAAATTTATTTGGAAAACGCAGTTTCTCTTTTCTCTAATTTTGGACGGATCGGATACGTCTTTTAGTAATATACATTAGTAAGTAATAATAAGTTATGACTAGCGATCGATCACTTTTAGAAGAACTCTAAAATGAGTAGTAACCGACGTAAGTAAGATAGTAAGATGATACCATTTAAAAGGTGGATTGTAATAATTGTAAAGCTGGTCTGATAAAACTTTTGTAATAAGTATTAAGTAGTTAAGTACATGTAGCTTTGTTTTACATGTTCGTATCAAATTATATTGTTCCATATCTGATCAGTCACATCAACGTACCTCATTAAAATAGTCCGTAACGGTTTGGGAGAAACCTTGAAGCGTTTATTTGTTAATGAATTTAGAAACCTTTATTGATACTATTTGTCATTTGATCAGTGACTTTACAAATGTTTATAAACAACATGCGGTAATTCGTTCTATACTTATTAAATACAAATTAGGAATCAAATGTTATACAATACATGTATGTATTTTTCGTATTTAGATTTTAGTGGAATTAACAAAAATGTATATCCTCTTAAATTTGTCTTAGTTCTGAAAAAAAAAGGAACCCACCGCAAGAAACAAGCGTTGACTAAGAGAACCAAGCGACGACTCTCATGCACGCACGTCCCTAGATGGTGTGGCGTAATGGTGCACCTTACCACAGAGGATCGCTGTTTCCTCTTCCCCTCAGAAAACGGAAAAAAAAAAAAAAAAAAAAGTCGTCTTCTTCATCGTTCCCGCTCCCACGCCCACGCCTCTCCCTCGGATCTTCCATCTCTCTCTCTCTCTCTCTCTCTCTCTCTCAATCCCCACAAAAAAGAAAACAAAGACTCAGTCTTAATTTTTCAGACCTATCAAAACATTCTCTATCTCTAATTTTGTTTTCAAAACTTTTTGGGCTTCCCGAGCTATGAACCCAGTGCGTGGCCGTGTCCTTCGTCTCGACCCGCTGATTTAGCTTGATCGGAAAAAGAAGAAGAAGAAACCGCCGTTTGTTCTCCTAGATCTTAATAATGGTAGCTTTCTTCTTCATGTTTATCTTCACGATCTCCGTGATCGTCGCACTCCTTTGGGCTTTCTTCAAGTAAGTTCCATTTCCCCCCCCCCCCCCATCTTTGCCTCTTGTAAAATTCGTGTTTCGTAGATCGTGTTCATCGTTTCTGATTTGAACTCAACAACTATTTTCTGTTAAATTGATTGTGTAACAATGAAGATTAATTTAGTTGCCGTGTTACCAGTTTATGATATAGTGTCGCATTGGTTGTGTATTCGATTATGGATTTTCAAAATTGCTTTCATCTCTTGCGGAGGAACTTGTTTTTTGAGTATGTGAAACTGCGTTTGATGTTTGGATTTATCCGTGTATATATATATATATAGGTCACTCCCTTGGATTCTCCAGCATTCTGCTGGAATTACTCTAAGTTTTCAGTTTGATAGATGGAATTGCTTGAAGGATGTTTCATTGCTTTTCAAGAAGGTTTGTATGGTCTTTTACTTTGTAAAATTTGAAAATCATTTTTATATCTTTGTGATGATCTCTGTAACTACTACAGGGTTCTATCGAATCTGTCTTCGTTGGAGAATTTAAGGCGAATCTAAGTCAATCGCTGGTTGAACTTTGTGCCACGGCTTTTATCCATGATCCTAAAGTAATATTCTCTATATGTGACCTGAAAATAGTAACTAGACCCTCCAACTCAAGTAAAGGTCCTCGCAAATCAAAGACTCGGAAACCGCGTTCTGGTGGCAAAGGAAAGTTGATGCTATTCGCTAATATTGGCAGATTCTTTTCAGTCTCCATGACAAATACGGTTGTGCAGGTAACTGCAGCCTGCTCTTATATCTATGAGAACACCTCTCTTTTTTTTTTGGTTCAGCTTCATGCTATAATTCCACTTCATTATTTCTTGTTGAGATAGTTTTAATGAGAGCAGCATGACTGGTAGTGATGCTACTAGCTTCAGTTGTTAGTACCATAAAAAAAAATTCTAGTGAAAGATTTACTTGCATTGATCTACATTGACTTTGATGATATCGTATCTTACTGGCTATATAGATATAGAGTAGTAACATATTGACCACAAACCAATATGTATATCCCATGATGAGGCGCTTTATGCTCAAATGACTGTTAGCTTTCTGTGCTTTCTAATAACTTATTATTTATAGAAGATACACTTGTTCTTACTGGTTGTTCTTATTTCCTCTTGCCAAACTGCAGACACCTAAAGCTACAGCAGAAATCAAGGAGTTGGAGCTCGATATATCTAAGGACAGAGGGTCAGGGAATTTTTTCATCAAACTGTACCTATTGCCGATATTTGTACAGATTGGCGAACCACATGTTACTTCCACTCATTCACCTGAGATGAACAGTGACATTAGCCTCAATAGGCAGACATCTTCCCCAACCGCAGAGGGCTCTGCTTCTTCTTTGCATTGTGAAAAGCTCTCCCTCTCCTGCGAATTTGGTCATAATAGGTACCTTTTGCTTGACATACATCCTATATTTAGCAGATTAACGTGTTCTCTTATTGAGAAAGATTAAGTTCTTATACCTGAACTCATATAGTTACATACTCCTATGATTTCTTACCCCATTTGCATTTACATTTTAATCTTCATGGCTGCCATATTTTGATCTTCCTGAAGCAGACAATCTAGTCCAAGTATAAAAAATGTGGAAGTAGACCTAGCTGATGCTGTTCTTAACCTTAACGAGAAGCTGCTGTTGAAAAAAAAATCCTCGACAAGTGCTGCTTCCACAGGTGAAGTGATTCAATCAAGTTCTGGTCACACCGCTTCAGAGAAGCCTCCAAAACAACCAATAAACGTTTTGGTTGCAAAGCATGCTTCAAAATTCCCTGAGAAGGTGAGTGATTTATTTTTTAGCATGAGATAACTGTAACTATCTTTCATTGATTATCACATATGCATGCATTTTCACCACATGGGACTAAAGTTGCCCACTCAGTTTCTCCCATGTTGCATCACCTATCCAACTCAGAATTGCTAAGATATTACATTTCTTTAAGCTACTATTAACAGCCATATTAGATTAATAATTGCTTGTACAATGAATGAAGTTTATGCATATGCTGTACAGCCAATTCATTAGCTGAAGTCTTACTCGTGCCTTTGACTTTTTTGGTAGGTTTTATTTGATTTTTCGAAGCTTGAAATCAGATTTGTGCATCAAGAACATGGTTTTTCTGTCGCGAACAGCTTAACAGGCTTACAGTTGAGAAGTGCCAAAACTCAATCTGGCGAAGATGGCAGGGAAGAAACATGTCTTGATTTTGTCATGGAACTCCGGAAGATGCATGTATGTCACTAATAATCCAGTGAAATTTCGTTTTAATGTACCATCATCTATTTGCTGGCTTTAAATTTCCCTTTCAACTCAGCTTTTCAGAGAATCTGAAGTTTCTGTCTTGGAGATGACGAAATTTGGAGTTTTCTCCAAGGTGTATTGTCCAATACAGGTGAGTCCTCTGAATTAGAGACAGAAGTCTTTTGGTGGTGCTTTCTTTTTGTTGTTTTGCATGTGCTTCGGTTGCTATTACACTCGGAAATGGTTAGAAAATACAGCTTATACGATGTGCGTATACTCCTTTTGGTTTTATAGTTTAATCTGTTTTGCACATATGCTGAAATTCTAACAGAAAGGCCTTCATGATTTGATGTATTACCTGATCTTGGTGCTCCTCTCAGGAATCTTTCCCTCTTAGAGCTGAGGTTAAAATTAAGCTGGAAAGTATACTGTGCAACATTATAATGAAGAGATTTGAGCCGCTGTTGCGTTTGCACTTCTCTAAAAAGAAAAAGATGGTTCTCAAAGAGGAAACACCTAACATCGTCAAATCAGAAACTACTGGTCGTAAGGCTGTGGCTGTGGTATGGAAATGTGCCACCTCAGCCCCTGATGTGACGGTGGTGCTTTATAATCCTGGCGGTTCTCCTATATACCAAGTAAGTAGAAGGCGTATGTTTGCTGTTATATAGTTGGTTCATGCAAAATTTTCACGGTCTGGAATTAGCATCACATGGTTTAGTAAAGAATATTTACTCATCAACCTCAACACTGACTTTAATTTCATGTTTTTTTGCAGTGCGGCTTAGATTCATTTCAGGTCACCGCAGATAATATGTCAACTAGGGGAACAGTTGTACAGATGGAGCTAAATGAACTGAATTTATGCATGGTAGATGAACACCAGGGATGTTTGAAAGAAAGCCTCTTTGGTTTAGAGTCAACCCCAGGTTCGTTAGTCAATATAAGAAAGGTCAGATCGGAAATGGGCAAGAAACCTGAGGTTGTTGATGGTAAACAAACATTGGTGGTTGACGTATCAGAAGTCAGCCTGTTATTTTCTTTCAGAAGTTTTGAAGCACTTGTAGTAAACGCAATGTCAATTCAGGCTGTCGTCAAAAGTTTAACTGGTGCTAGTAATAAGAACAGACAGGAAAAAGTGGTACATAGATCGAAGCCATCGGGCAGAGGGACTCAACTCTTGAAGCTCAATGTTGAACGTTTCTCTTTGAATTTCGCTGGAGATTCAAGCCTGGACAATACAGTCATTGATGATCCTAAACGTGTCAATTATGGATCACAAGGTGGAAGAGTAATAATTAGTGTCTCAGCTGATGGCACACCTCGAACTGCCACCGTTTTCTCAACTTTGTCCAAGGAACATGAGAAGTTGAAGTACATAATTTCGTTTGAATTACTCAAATTCAGCTTTACTCTAAACAAGGAGATTCAGTCTACACAGGTAGAACTTGAAAAGGCAAAGTCAATCTACCAGGAATTTTTGGAGGAACCTCATCAAGTTTCCAGAGTGACACTTTGTGACATCCAAAACGCTAAGTTTGTACGTCGTATAGGTGGTGCTAAGGAAGTTTCAATCTGTTCTCTCTTCAGTGCCTCTAATATTGCCGTCAGATGGGAGCCTGATGTGCACATATCAATGGTCGAGCTCGGTCTGCGTTTGAAGTCCCTGGTCTTAACTCAGAAACTTAAGCAACAAGGGAACGGAAACCCAGAAGATGCTTCCACTGTAACCGGTGATAGACAGAAGGAAGAACCAACTACAACCTCGAATTCTATTGATAAGAAAAAGAAGAAGGAATCTATATTTGCTGTTGATGTAGAAATGTTAAGCATAACTGCGGAGGCTGGAGATGGGGTGGAGGCTGAGGTGCAGATTCAGTCAATCTTCTCAGAGAATGTGGGTATCGGAGTACTGCTGGAAGGATTTATGCTTGGTTTCTGTGGTTGTAGAATAGTCAAAAGTAGTCGGGTACAGATATCACGAATACCTAGCATGCCTTCCACTTCATCCAATACGGCAACAGCAACAGGAACCCCATGGGATTGGTTAGTTCAAGGAGTTGATATACATATATGCATGCCCTTCAGGCTACAGCTCCGTGCTATTGATGATGCCGTCGAAGAAATGCTGAGGGCTTTGAAGATTGTAACCAACGCCAAAACCAAACTCATTTTGCCTAAAAAAAAGGAAAGCTCAACAGCTAAAAAACCTGGGTCGAAAAAATTTGGACGTGTAAGATTCGGCATTCGCAAGTTAATATTTGATATTGAGGAAGAACCTCTCCAGGGTTGGCTTGATGAGCATTATCATCTTATGAGGAAAGAAGCATATGAGTTAGCCATAAGGTCGAAATTTCTTGATGAATTAATTTCCAGTGGAAACCAGGTTCCAAAAACTGGGGGAGATGAGTCAGACAGTACTGAGAAGAAATTTTCTTTCGAAGGAGAAGAAATTGACACGCAAGATCCTTCTATTATCCAGATGATGAATGAAAAATTATGTAAACAATCGTTCAGTTCATACTACAAGTCCTGTCAAAGTTTAAGAACATCAGATGGTTCAGGTGCCTGTAAAGAAGGATTTCAGGCTGGTTTTAAGATGAGCACTTCTAGGACATCTCTACTTTCTGTTTCTGTTACTGATTTGGATCTTAGTCTCACAGCTATTAGTGGAGGTGAAGCCGGGATGATAGAAATCGTTAAGAAGCTTGACCCTATAAGTGAAGAAAAAGAAATTCCTTTTTCACGGCTTTATGGAAGCAATCTTCGGTTAAACACTGGAACTCTTGCTGTTCAAATAAGAAACTACACATTTCCTCTTCTCTCAACAGCTTTGGGTAAATGCGAAGGCCTTCTTGTGTTGGCTCAGCAGGTAAGACTGCCCCTCTCTCTGTAGCAAATATCATTTCCCCTTTGGTTTCAAAAACCATTCTCTTTTTATTTCTTTGTGAGAAAGAGTTCCTGGAGGAAGTTTGATGTTTTGTGCATATGATGTTTCCTCGTTTATAAACCCAACTGTAAACGTGAAAAAACCACCTTCTAAGCAGTTTAAAGAAGTGATAATCTAAGTATATATAGTAGCTCTGAGACCCCTGCTGTGAAATAGAGTGGAGTACTAGCAATATAATTTACGGATACATATCCAGTTGTATTCGATATTAACGTTAGTAGATGGAAATTTAAGCCACTATATTGTTACATCATCAACTATATGTTCATGCATGAATTGTTATTTCAAATGAATGACAAATTTGTTCCCGCCTGCATCTTTTGTTCCTTTTCTGCTTTTTTCCCATTCGAAATCTTTGCCCTTTTAGGTTCTTTGCTCATACTCCTAACATATTTGTTTCTCTTATTTTGACATAGGCAACAGCTTTTCAGCCCCAAGTAATCCATGACGTATACATCGGAAGATGGCGAAAGGTGCAGATGCTCCGTTCAGCCAGTGGAACAACACCCGCAATGAAAACATACCTGGATTTGCCTGTAAAATTTCAGAAGGGAGAGGTCTCCTTTGGAATTGGATATGAACCAGTACTTGCTGACATTAGTTATGCCTTCACTGTGGCTCTTCGTAGAGCTAATCTCAGTCTCAAGGGTCCTGGTCTTATTCAGCCTCCCAAAAAGGAGAAAAGTTTACCATGGTGGGATGAAATGAGAAATTACATCCATGGTAATATAACCTTGTCCTTTTCTGAGACAAAGTGGATTGTTCTTGCTACTCCAGACCCCTACGAAAAGCTTGACAAGCTCCAGATGACCTGCGCCTCCGTGGAAATCCAGCAATCAGATGGTCGCGTGCACTTCTCTGCTGAGGACATAAAAATATTCTTTAGCAGTTTTGAAGGTTTGGCGAGACATTATCCGAACCCTCCGGTTTGTCCATTAAGCTACCCTTTCCTTGAGGTTCCACGTTTCAGTGTTGAAATCCGGATGGATTGGGAGTGCGAGTCTGGAAGTCCACTGAATCATTATCTGTTTGCCTTGCCTATTGAAGGAAAGGCTCGTGATAAAATTTATGATCCTTTCAGGTCTACTTCTCTCTCACTGCGCTGGGATTTCACTTTAAGACCTAATCCATCAGTATCTGCAGTTGATCAAACAGTTGAAGTCGGATCCAAGTGTAAGCCTGAGAAATCTTCGTTTTCTCCACCCACAATAAACATTGGTGCTCATGATTTGGCATGGTTGATCAGATTCTGGAACATGAATTATCTTCCTCCTTACAAACTTCGCACATTTTCCCGGTGGCCTCGCTTCGGAGTTCCAAGAATCCCGAGATCAGGGAATTTGTCCCTAGACAGAGTGATGACAGAATATATGCTCCGCTTAGATGTTACACCTATATGTATCAAGCATATGACTCTGGATTCTAATAACCCTGCGAAAGGCTTGACATTTGATATGACCAAACTGAAATATGAAATATGCTTCAGTCGTGGCAATCAGGAATTTACTTTTGAATGCAAGCGTGAGACTCTTGATCCAGTGTACCAGGGGATAGACCTCCATCTGCCTAAAGCCTTTTTAAGAGGGGATCAGCATTGTTCAAAGCCAGTTCAGATGAGTCGAACAAGTTCACAATCTGGATCAACTGATAGAGTTACTTCTGATAATGGGAATTCTATCGAGAAGCATCCTGACGATGGGTTTTTGTTTTCATCTGACTATTTCACAATCAGAAGGCAGGCCCCTAAGGCTGACCCTGAAAGACTGATGGTATGGAAAGAAGAAGGAAAAATTTATCGTGAAAAAGTAGATGCAGGAACTACAACTGAAAGACGAAATGAACCTGAGGAGGATTCACATTCAGATCCGAGCGATGATGATGGATACAATGTCGTAATAGCGGACAATTGTCAGCGTATTTTTGTTTATGGACTCAAACTCTTGTGGAACATAGAAAACAGAGATGCTGTTTTGTCTTTTGCTGGTGGACTGTCCAAAGCATTTCAAGCCCCCAAGCCTTCCCCTTCACGTCAGTATGCTCAGAGAAAGTTACTCGAGGGTAGCCAGAAGCATTCTGAATCAGAAGTTCCTCAAGATGAACCAGCTAAACAGCCTTCCACGAGAGATGGAAATCTCACTTCCCAATCTAAGGAGCCTGTGGAAGTTCTTTCACCTTCATCAGAACCAATTAAAACAGAGAACTTTGCATCTTTCCCACTTGGTAAGTCTTGCTGACTTACCTCTATTTGTCTGTTTGAAGCTACCATCTGTAGACTGTAGTCTCCTAAAGCTATGGAAATTAAACCTTGCTCTCTTTTTTTTTTATCCTATGTCCTATGTTCGTTTTCTTAGTTAACAAGCAAATTATACTTTCCATACAATAAGTAGGCCTCACACTATTTATCTGTCTGATACAGGAGCCACAAAAACGGGCAATTCAAATGGTTCAGAGGAAGAAGGAACTCGGCATTTTATGGTGAACGTTGTTGAGCCACAATTCAATCTCCATTCAGAAGACATAAATGTAAGCATAGATCAAACTTGAGTCTTTACAACATTACTTCTGGTATGTCTTTGAAATCCAGAAGAATGCATGTCAACTTGAAGATTTGTCTTTATTAAAAGTATTACTAAACCTTCTATTACTCTCATGTACAATTCTTTCAATTCCTGGACAGTCCTATCTTAAAAACAGATTATCTTGCAAAATACTAACTCTTCAGGTGATTCTGATAAAGTAGAATACTTACAGTTGGGGAGGTATACCAAATCTATGAAATGAGTTTATTGATCCAAAAAGCTTTACGGTTGAATTTTGAATCCGTAAATCTTTTCAGATCCCTTGCAGTGTTTTTTAATTGTCATCATTATTTACATTATCTCTTCATCAACCAGGGTAGGTTTTTGCTCGCTGCTGCCAGTGGCCGTGTTTTAGCACGATCATTTCATCAAGTGGTTCATGTTGCTTATGACATGATTGAGAAGGCAGCTCAAAATGAAAATGATCACAATCCTCCTGAAAATGGCACTGACATGACATGGACACGCATGGAAGTGTCCATGATGTTGGAGCATGTTCAAGCTCATGTGGCACCGACAGATGTCGATCCAGGAGCTGGGGTGCAATGGCTCCCAAAGATTAGAAAAAGGTCCCCAAAGGCAAAGCGTACTGGCGCACTGCTTGAAAGGGTTTTTATGCCGTGCGATATGTACTTTCAATACACCAGGCACAAAGGTGTGACTCCCGACCTGAAGGTAAAACCTTTTTTAGTGAAAAAACTACGATATTTGTAGTCTCCTTTTGGAATGATTTTTATCCATCAGCGTAAAGGCATTAAGTTCAGAAAGACTGGAAAGTGCGATTCAAATAGAAGGTGCATTAAGCTCAACAGAGCCTCTGTAGTTCACCAAAAACTTATTTTTAGTTTTCTTTATACACAAAAGGAAGACTGAAGAGCATGTCTACAATTATTCATACACTAATGAATAATGTTCCTCTCACATACATCCCACACTATGCACTTCTCTTGGACTCGGCATTATCTGTGTATCACTAATTCACTACTCTTTTGTAACATTGTTTGAATGACTTATATTACCATTATATGCTGCAGGTGAAGCCACTGAAAGAGCTTACTTTCAATTCTCGTAATATTACAGCATCGATGACATCACGTCAGTTTCAAGTTATGTCGGATGTTTTGTCCAATCTTTTGCTTGCAAGGTTACCAAAGTAAGTGTATAGCTGCGTGCAAGTTACAAACACTTCCTGAATTTTCTACAATTGTAAATTCAACTTTTTATGTAGTTGAAATGTAGCCCCTGACTATATCTTATTACCTGCAAATGCATATGAAAATTCAGGGCTCGTAACGACAGTTTAAAACTTTCTGGTGAAGAAGATGATGAAGTTGAAGAGGAAATTGATGAGGTAGTTCCTGATGGCATTGAGGAGGTGGAACTTGCGAAAGTTGAACTTGAACAGAAAGAAAGGGATAGGATGTCGATTCTTGATGACATTAGAAAATTGACGCAGAGCGAAAGTAACTCAGGAAACATAAATCTCGAAAAGGAAAGCGATTTCTGGATGATCACTGGTGGGAGGCCAGTATTGGTGAGAAAATAGTTCTATAAGAAGTAAATAAAAATTTTGTCTGTATCAAATGATATCTGGTAAACTAAGTATCTCATATGCAGGTGGAGGGACTGAGGAAAGCGTATACCAGTGTGCAACAATCTAGGAAGACAGCATATACAGCACTGCGGACTTCTGTGAAGAATGCTGCGGAGTTAAGGTTGTTGGAAAAAGATAAGAACAAAAGACCATCCTCTGCCATGCGCATTTCCTTACAAATCAGCAAAGTCATCTGGTCTATGGTTTTAGATGGAAAAACATTTGCTGAGGTTGAAATAGACAATATGGTAAGCGAATAGATTAATATACCTTGGGGATGGCTGGTCGAGCGTGTTGTTCATTGATTATCTCTCTTTCCATATAACTAAATCATAAGATCTGTCTAGATGTTTAGTAACAACTAATCATTGAACATAAGTTTTCTTTAGTTTACTGTTGTTACTTCTCAGCCTTGGTGGGTGTTCTATTTCCACCAAAATATGTTTTTTTCTAAAATCTTGGCAAGAAAATCCCTAATATGTTTCACACTGCTTGCAGATTTATGATTTTAACCGGGACTACAGAGATATTGGGATTGCCCAATTCACAACGAGATATGTTGTCCTGCGGAACTGTCTGCCTAATGCCAAGTGTGATACTGTTCTATCAGCTTGGAATCCTCCTCCGGAATGGGGCAAGTGAGTTCCTTTCTTTTAAAACTAGCGCAAGTAATTTTAATCTACTTATTTCCTTTGTATATCCGTTCACAGGATTCTTTCAGTCTTTGCTCTCATTATTCACATTCGGCTAAAACTAGCTATGCATATTTTTTCATTTTACTCAGCTTTGGAGACTTGTAGATAACTCGTGAATGGCGAATTTGTAACTTTTGATATTCGTCGAAATTCACTGTGTTGTATACATTGGATGCAGGAAAGTGATGTTACAGGTAGATGCAAGGCAAGGAATCCCAAAAGACGGACAGGCTCCTTATGAACTGTTCCAGGCAAGTCGTTGTTCGTCATATATGTTCTAATGACACTAATAATATGAGGACTTAAAGTCAGGAAGCGTGAGCCTTAAAAAGTTGTTCAGCAAGTTAGAAGTTTAGTAAGCACTACGATTTTCTGGCTAAAGCCTTGTTTTTAAGTTACCAGCTCGGCAGAATTAACCGTTCATAAATGGTTTAGTGTGATAAAAATTTAATATAGGAGATGCATAATGTGTTAATCATCCTTTATATTATTTGCTTTTAGGGTCGAGAGTCAAAAACCTCTAGTTAATCATAGTCTTTTTGGGTGAATAAAGAAGGGTGTTTAATCCTACTAGGGAAAATTGAACCAATGTTTCTTTGATGGATTCAAGCTTTTTTCATTGCAGTCCATTATCACCAGCTTGCATATTACAAATAGTTCAGTATATACTCTAATCTTGTATTAGCTTTGCAGGTCGAAATCTATCCTCTAAAAATCCATTTGACAGAAACAATGTACACAATGATGTGGGAGTATATCTTTCCAGGAGAGGAGCAACATTCACAGAGAAGAGAGGTTTGTTGTTAATCCATTTTACTTCTCTAGCTAATGGAATATAGCTTTCCTGCTAAAGAGTTATAACTCATGCTCGTATTTTGTCTCCCAGGAAGTTTGGAAAGTGTCCACAACCTCAGGTTCAAAGCGAGTCAGGAAAGGTTCATTTGCTGAAGCGGCAGCGTTGCTCTCTACGTCTGATCTAAGCCAGGTGAAAATTTGCTTTTTGTTATTCTTACATTCATATCATTTCTACAAATCTTCATAAGTATGTTCTTAAAATGATTTCAGGGGTCAAAGAATCAAAACCTAAAGTCAAGCTCGATTCGTGGTTCAGGGAGAGAACTGAGAAGAACATCCTCTTTTGACAGATCATGGGAGGAGACTGTGGCAGAATCTGTAGCTACTGAGCTTGTTCTATCCAATATGAAGGATTCGAAAACTTCCAAGGCTGGCCGTTCAGTTCATGAAGAAAAGAAGGGGGAAAAGTCATTGGAAGACAAGAAATCTAGGCCCCAAAAGATAATGCAATTCCAAACCATCAAGATTAGTCAGGTCTGTCAGTTGATTAACTCATCTAAGCAAAAAGGTCCATTGTTTAGCAAGAAAAATATATTTAATCGTCGTAATATTGTTTCTGGGCTAGGTGGAATTATTGATCACTTACGAGGGCTCAAGATTTGTCGTGAACGATATGAAGCTGTTGATGGACACATTTCATCGTGTTGAATTCAGCGGCACATGGAGGAGACTCTTCTCTCGAGTAAAGAAGCACATTATATGGGGAGTGCTCAAGTCGGTAACCGGAATGCAAGTAAGACCATTTACACCAGCAATAAATGCACAAGGGTTTATGCGTCCTTGATTAAACAAAACTCATGTCATTTGATGGTCTTTGTAGATGAAGAAATTCAAAGACAAAACCCATGTACCAAAAGAGGAGATTGGTTTGAGAGACAAAGATGAGTCAGGGAGATCAGATCAGGATTCAGGGGCATGGGAGAAGCGCCCTGGCGAAAATGCAGGTGACGGGTTTGTCACATCGATTAGAGGTATTTTCAATACACAGAGGCGAAAGGCCAAGAAATTTGTGCTTCGGACAATGAGAGGCGAAGAAGAAGACAACTTCCCAGGGGAATGGAGTGACAACGAATCAGACTTCTCCCCCTTTGCAAGACAATTGACGATTACTAAAGCTAAGAAACTCATCAGGCGTCACTCTAAGAAGTTCCAAAATCAAAACACTACTAAAGGTGTTGTTTTAATGTGAAATCTCATTAGTTATTTGTCAAGTTATGTGTGTTGCAAACCAAGTTAAAAGAAAGAACTCTCTATCTGTTGTGTTGCAGGTTCTAAGATGCCTCAACAACTCTCGCCTACTCTGTCTCCTTCTAAGGAAGATGATGACCATTACGATAGTGACTCTTCCAGTGGATCGTCTGCTTACGAAGAATTTCTTGACCAGAATCAGATTTAAGATAGAATCCAAAATTTTTGTTTTCTATAAATTTTGTAAAGAGTTGCACATTATTATTATACCATCACGTTTACACTCTTTAAAGATAGCTTACACGTCCACTGTACGAGCTTAGTGTTGATAAGACTGGTTTATGACAGATGACTGCACATGGAAGAAGAAGGTTTTGTTTGGGAAATATACATTTTCGGCTTATGGTGGAGTCATCAGTCATGTATGTACTGAATCTAGTAAGAGTCAAGTATCAAATTGATACATAATCACAGGTACAAATAAGAAACGCTTCAAACCCATCTCTAGCCCCATAACTTGTTACTCAAACAATTCTACCTCATAGTTACTCAAAGCTGTCCATCCACAAAGCTGTCCTCCGTCCGATGAAGCTGCCTCATAGTTACTCACATGGAATCTCATACCTGATGTCCTTCTAACTAATCAAAGCTAGAAGGTAAATCAAAGTCTGTATCAGATGGATTAGCTAGATTCACAAAAGGTTCCTGCATCCCCCAAAACTAATTATTATAATGCTACTTGAGGAACATGGGCATCTAGGGGATCTTCAATCCATAATTCCACGAATCTAGATAGACAGAACGAATGTTATTTTTACTTGTTTAGAAAAAGTATCTTACTTGATCATCATCATCATGATCGGCTGATGAGGACAGCATTCCAACAGGTAAATAACTGGCCATATCGTCATCTGCTTCTTGCAGACCCTGTCCAATAAAAAATTATGTGCATGCCTTTGAAAGGGAAAACAATTAATGATTAATATCTTAACATCGGGATTGCCATCGGTTTCAAGGGGAAACTCTTGTATTGCTTTAGTAGGATCTACTGAAACTCCCTGCAAGCTGAGCTATCAATATTATGAAGGTATAAAGGTTTTGTAACGAATAGTGTAGAAAATGACAAGGCAGCATACATTTTTATCCTGCTTGCTAGAGTCTTCTGTGTAGAGTGGTTTGATATCTATTTGGGTCTCCTATAAATGTTTATTAGGGATAAATAATCAGACCAATAGCAATACCGAAAAAAAAGTAACACACTAATCTTGTGACATGAACCAAAAACACAGAATGTCTTACATACAGGTTCAATCTGAGACACAAAAAGATTCCTGGCTCCTTTGCTGAGATCTCTCAACGTTCCCTAGATATTCCAAACAACCAGATCACAGTGAGAAGACACAACTACACAATAAATCAAACTTCACTAGAACGGCTTTAATGTTCAAAAAAAGAAACGAGTAGAGCTATGTTGAAGAGAAGAAAATGTTACATATAAATCACAAAGGTCTGCGATTAACAAAATGGTTTTACATGAAGAAGGTAAGAAACGGATGAATAATCAAGTCAGTACGCAAACAAGCTGATTCCAACTTATAAATAGAAAGTGAAAGATCATATTAAGCCACCTCTCCCTTAATAAGAACCTAACCAACTATAGATATGGAAGATTTCTTCTCTTTTGGGGAAGACACTAAATTTGGTTAATAAAGCTGTTAAATGCTGATCACATCAGTATCAATGGCGTGTTTATATATTGTGTGCACTGACAAAAAAAACCAGCAACCATCGTGACTCAAGCAAGACAAATGGGAGGGTAGAGAGAAAAAAAGGGAGAGGACCTTGTTGGCCCACATTAGACCACAAGCATTACACAAAGTCCTCGGTCCAGCTGGCCCTCGGCGCATTGCAGGAGTGTTACTTTCATTAACCCCACAGTGCTCACATCTCCTATTGCTACATGATTTTTGCCAATAGAGAAAGCAGTAAGTAACCCATCAACGAGTAACTTAAAACCCTTGTTCTAAATAAAACTGGAAACTGTTAAATCCACAACTCACGCAGTTTCAGAGTGCAATGTGCCATCTTGAAGGCCACCCTGGGTAGCTTCCCAGTTCGAACCATCTCTAACGGAAACAAACTGTCCATTGTTTCGGTGCATCCTGAATTACAAAATAGCCTTTAGCATCAATCCTTGTGGAGACATCAAGTAGGCAAATAAACTTGTCCACCAATTCTCCAAAACCAAAGTTTGCGAGTAAACATTAGAAGAGTATAAGAAAAGCAGCCAAATCCCCTACAGGGCAACCCAAATCCACACCTAGATTAAGATAACAAGAAACTTGATGTACCTCTGCGCAACTTCTTTTCGCACAGTATATCTAATTTTCTTGTCAAAACATCTTTCCCTACGCTTCTCACGGAACCTAACTAGAGAAGCTAGTCGTCTTGACAGATTTGACCGCCTGGGATTATCACCTACACCCTGAAGAACATATGAACTGCCCTACTAAAACATCCAGAAAATCCGAAACTTTTAGCTTCAAAGCCCTGATACATTACCCTGCTATTCTCAAATGGAAGTTTAAGAGTTGGAACAGTAGTAGGTATATCACGCCCTCCCAATAGCAAGAGAACAGTTTGCACCTGAATCACCACAAAGCATAAAAAGAGTGTTGTATTATCGCAAGGGAAACTCAAACCTCAGTGAAACAGTCTCAAACAACACAGGCTGATCTGATATGAATGACAATGACGCATTGTGCTCATTAGAAAACACACTGACTAAACCAGGCTTCCAGAACAACAACAACAACCTTCAAGATTCATTCACCTAATAAACACATCAATTCCTCTTTCAACAATTCAGTAGGCATTGAACAAAACTTGCTCCTACATTCCAAATGCAGAAACTATAGCTCTCAACATTCATCACGTACACTAGTCCAAATACAGAACGACCACACACACAAAAAAAACACACATAAAAGAGAAGAAGAAGAAGAAGAAAGAAAAAACGAACCTCTCCTTCAAAGGAGAGAGTGAGCTCACTGGTTCTTGAGGATCTCTTTGAAACACCATCTAAGCCAATTTGCTCCACCACATAAACGTCATCCACCAAATCATCACTTCCACATCCTTCGTCATCAACCTCTGGATTCGTCGCAGCCTTCATTAAACTATAAATTCCCCCAAACCCTAAACCCTATTTCGGCCCCCTAATTTAGGGTAGAAGAAGCTCCACAAATGGAAACTAATTTGGATAAGATTAAAATTGGCAAGGGCTCTTGTCTTTTGATTTTTGGATACCCCAATTTGGAAACTTTTTTTTTCTTATTCCTTCCACAAACTCTCAAAATAAATAAAATTGAAAAACTTATTTCGAAATTAACTCTTTTAAAATCATAATAAATAACTCTATTTATTCTTTTAAAATTATTGTCATTATCGTTGATAAAAAGAAATTATATGTATTGTCATTATCTTAAAAAAGTTAAAGTCTACCATGCATTTGCTATAATCATCTGCCTAATTAGTAGTGTGAGTTGAAACTAAACCTGCCAAATCAACCAAATATGCCTTATATCATCTCCATTGGTGGTATATAGATGATTTTACAAAAGTTGCTTAATAATAAAAGAAATTAAAAATAAGCAAAACAGCTCCAATTAGTTTACAATCGATCCTAGTATTAGGAGTTTTAGAACAAGTAAGAATGGCGTGTGTGTCTTAGAACAAATAAGCAAAACAGCTCCTGATGATTAGGAGTTTTAGAACAAATAAGCAAAACAGCTCCTGATTGGCTGACGGTTTTGATAGTTTTTTTTGTCTGCTACTCTTTTTTCCTTTGTCTTTCGATCTTTGTCTCTGTCTCTCTATTTGGCAAGTGGTGAGGGAAGAAAATATCAATGGTTGATCAAATCGGAACAATTATGTTCTTTGCCAAATTTTTGTGATTTTTTACATGGCTATGGAGACTTAACTCTGTTGGTGTGTTTGTCTGTCTTAATCCAGTGGATAAACGTTTGATTGAGGAAGTTCAAAAGAATGATAATTTGATTATTGTTGGTGAAACCGGTAGTGGAAAAACTACTCGTAAGTTCACTGATTGCTTCTATCTCTAGTTTTTTGTTTGGCAAATAACGTGAATGGACAAACCAAAGTTAATTGTTCTTCTTTTTGTTTTTCTTTCTTTCATGAAGAATTGCCTCAGTTCCTATACAATGCTGGATTCTGTCGAGAGGAAAAGATGATTGGGATAGCAAAACTGAGGCGTATTGCTAATACGCCACTATGACTGTTGCTAAAAGGGTAGTTGAGGAATGTGAGGTTCAGTTGGGCCAAAAGGTTGGCTGTTCCATTAGGTTTGATGATACTACTTCTTGTTCGACAAGGCTACTATGTTGTATGGAAACTCTTTTTAAGTTCTATTTCTAGTTTCTGAAATGTTTCAGAAACAGAAACTTGAAAACACTGAAACAACCCACGGAAATACGATTCTTAAAAAATCTCTGTTTGAAAATAAGTCAAACCAATTTAGAGTTTAAGGAAAATAATCTTCCATTAAAGCAAACAAAGTTATGTATATTTTTGATTTAAAACAGTCCAAGGAATAAATTCTATCTTTTTTTTTTCAATCATTGGGCTACAACAGGCCGACCCATTAGCCTAATCCATACATTCGTAGAGAACGGGACTCGATCCCTCGTGTGATGGTGCCTTGTGCATTAAGAACTTATCTTTGGCCACTGCACTAAGGTCATTTCAAGAATTCTATCTTTTTATTTATCTAACAAATTGAACTTATTATAATGTTTTCAATATAGAGAATTTTAGAAGGAATTTGAGTTTGTTTGACCAAAAAAGAAGAAGAAGAAATTTGTGTTAATGTTTCATTCTCTTTTTGTATAAATACACTCCGGTAAAATCTGTAACAAAATTATTTCTTCTAATATAATTAATTTTTGTTTTTATTTAGAAATTGGGGGATTAAGAGAAAATTTGTTTGTCCAAAAATGAGAAGTAAATTTTTCTTTCATTGACATGTGTTAGCTCCAGATGTGTTACGTCTTAAGCTTAGAAAAAAGTTTTCGAAGGTAATTCTACTTGTTTGTGTTTGTTTGACAAAAAAATAAAAATAAAGAAGAAAAAGTTTGTGTTAATGTTAAAAAAGTTCAACTAATTATAAACAATATTGCATAATATAAAATATTAAATTAATTTAAAAGTTGGATAGAAACTTAAAAATATCTTTTATTATGAAACACATTTTTTTCTAAAACATTTTATATTATGAAACGGAGGTAGTAGTAGTTTACGAACCAAACAAAAATTGTTAATAAATTAGACCGCTCTTGATTTACCATTTATCAAATATACTACACAATAATACGGTTCGAAGAACATAGAAACAAAACCACAACAGATCAAATGCAAACTGTTTTTACATCCAAATAGAATTGGTCTACGATAATTTGTCATTCATACAAAAAATAACGGTTTAATCCGTAGATAAATTTGTCTGTTCCGACGGCAGTAATTATTCAGACCCTTAAGTTTATTTTTGTGTCTTTTTATTTTTCTTCCAAATTAAATATATATATCTTGATTGGATGCTCCCACGGCAGCCGCAATGGACAAAAGCCTAAATCATATCAACAACTAGATGATGACGATGATGATGATCCTTTACCTGTCATAAATCTGACAATTTCGTCAACGTGGCGAATATTCTCATCCATGTTCCCAAACAAACCTTTCATCAGCTTAGCTTTATCCCTTATTGAGCCACCTTTTTCATCCATCATCACCAATCTAACCGAGTCAGCCACCGAGCAAGAATCAAACGACCCATCTCTCTCATCTCTTAAAACCTCAACACCAATTCCCTTCCCATGCAACAGTCTCGTGTTAAGCCCTTGCTCATTCAGCACCGGCAAAAAGATCGGAGCTTTACCAAACCCTAACCCTTCCACCACTGAGTTCCAGCCACAGTGTGTCAAGAACCCTCCCACTGACTCGTGCCTCAGTATTTTCACTTGTGGAACCCATCCAACATGAACCATGCCACGTCCCTTGACTCTTTCCTCGAACCCGTCTGGAATATGTGGCTCGTTCCTTAGAACCCAAAAGAAAGGTGTCTCTGATTTCTCCAACCCAAGAGCTAGCTCGGTGACTTCCTCACGACGGAGACTCGCTTCCGTGCCGAGTGACACGTAAACCACTGAGTTAACTCGCTGCTTGTCTAGCCACTCTTTAATACGAACCCATGTAGTACCATCACCATCGTCGTCTTCAATAACCGGAGGAAGAAACCCGGTTGGGAAAAGCGGTTTTTGGTACAGATCTTTTAGTAAACCAAACCATTCCGGTTCAAATTCCGGACAGCTACGTACAAAAACCGCATCGCTCTCGCCGATAGAGTAACCGAACCGGACAGAATCAGAAACCCCGGTTACATCTTCATCCGTCTTCTCAACGTATCTTGTGACTTCATGATAACGAAACACGATGTTTGACTTAAACGGAACCCACGGCGGCACCACCGTGAAATCTTTCGGCGTACTTCTGAACTCATCAAGCAACGACGAAGACGGTCCTAAGAAACAGAGAGTTGCAGCGTTAAAGAGACTAAAGAAGGCCTTGGAGATACCAAGCTCAGCCGCAATAGAAGGGAGCCAATGAGAAGCGTAGTCGTATATGATCCAGTCCGGAGAAGACCGTCCGAGAAACTCTTTCAATGGTGCCTGGAGAAGGTCAAAGGCGGCTTTGAGAGACTGTTGCTTGTTGTAAGGTACGTCCATGGATGATTCTGAGTTTGGAGACAAGCCAGAGATGAGAGGGAGGGGGAAAGAGATAAAGGTGATGGAGGAGGAGAGGTTCGATGGTAGTTTGGGAAGTCTCTCGATGTTTCTTGGTGTTGATATGAAGGAGATCTTGTGACCCTTTTGAGCTAGCAACTTGGAGAGACTAAGAAAAGGAAGAAGATGACCCATAGCTAGCCATGGAAACATGGCTATGTGCATAACTTTTTCTTCTCTCTTGTCCTCCATATTTGTTTTTCTTAGTTTGCAAAATTTAATAAGCCATCCTATAGCTATTTGTCCACTAAATGATGGAGAAATGAATAGAATACATGAAAAATAACAAATAAGATTACATTGATAGGTATGTCATGTACATATATATGAGTTAAAAAGAAGTACACATATAATAATTTTAATCAGAGGAGAAAAGTATACATAAATATAACTTTTATATTCAGTACATGATTAACGTATTTAAGACTCGAACGAATTGAAATTTAATTTATTTGTATTATAATTTTTATAAAAATATTATTTATGTGATTGTTTTTAAAAGTTTTTTAGGATAAAATATTATATAATAAAATTATATGCTAACTATGATGACTTAAAAAAGATATATTTTGTAAGTTTTATATTGTTAATGATTCTACATAAGTATTCGTATTATAACACTGGTTAAATTTTATTTTATACAATTTTTTTTATTTTTCATTTTAAAATAAAATTTTAATATGTTGTATTAGTTTATGTACGTGAAGTTATTTCAACATATGTATATTTTACATCATGACTTAAATGTCATTATAAAATATAATTATGTGAATTTAGTTTTTAAAAAGCGAGTTATTATATTATGAGTAATTTAATATATTGTTATACTTTTTGTTTTAATATACTTTTTGTTATTTTTTCATATTATTAATATTGCTATAATAAAACATTTTAGAGTGTTTATAGTTTCTAACTTTTATATCAAGTTTCAATATTTTTAAAAAATTTCAAAATAAATTATTTAAACTTTATTATATTATGTAAAATTAGAAAATTCGACAAAAAAATATGAAATTGAATTTAAATATTCAAATTTTGACCGGTTACTCGGTAAAATTTTTAATTCAGTGGATTTTATTTTTAAAGAATAATATTACTAAAACTTGAATATTTATAGATTGAATCATTTATATTTGTTTTTAAAAATTCAACTTATAGTATATCCAGAAATAAAACTATTTTCTAATTATAATAAATAATATGATAATTTATTTCTAAAAATAAACTCATATCTAAAAAATGAGAGGTGAAATATAATAATAAATAAAAATTAATATGTTGAGTTAGATATTAAAAGATTTTATTTGATGAATAATTTAATAGAGAAACTTAATATTGTAAGTTAAATGATATCAAATAATTTTTTAGAATATTCTCTTTAAGATTTTTGAAATAATAAATTCAGACTATACAAATAATATAAAACTTAATTTATAACCTATTTGTAACCCAACTTATTAAAATTATATAGTGTACAAAACAATGTTGTGTACTTTCGTTTTATTTATATAGGGGATAAATTAATAATTGATGACACAATTTGGGTTAGTTCATCAGGACGAATTTTTAAAGTTAGTTCATCATCGGACAGCTCACGTTGACGGTATTCATCATTAGGCTTGGTGAGATTAAATGAAAACTTTATAATTATTACCATTTTTATAATAAAATATATCAATCAACCGGAAAGAACAATCGGAATCAACGATAAATGAATTTTCTTACGATAAATTCCCTAAGCATAGAGACTATGAATAACTCGTGGCCATTGACAAGTAAATTGTCATGGGTAGAGATTTGTGACCAACTGTTGCCTTTGTGTCACTATTTTTATTAGTGGCATTCTTGTTGTGTAATGCTATTCTTGGCATCAAAATATAGTTTCTACTTTTCTACCCTTGCACACAATGGTGAGATGCCTAATTAAGTTCTTCTTTCGCTTAATTAGTAATGGTGAAGATGTGCATTGGTTTTGATTAGGTAATGCCTAAGATACAAAGATTAATCCTCAATAATAACTATCACAAATTGGCTAAAGCTTCTAACACTTGAATAATCGAAATAATATTGTAAGACATTTTTTCAAACTTTTGAAAACACATTTTAAAGCAATCATGAAACTGGAGTAGAGTGGGACGATCACACAATATTTCTTACTGGTGACTGGTGACCAATTTTATTTACTGCGATTGCACCATCCCTTCTTAACATTTACAATAAGCCATTGAAATTGGAAATTTCGCATTCAATTTAAATCTTAAAGGTACAATGACAAACCTTAGCCACCAAACATGATTATGTTTCAATTTTAGAGATGGCTTTGACAAAAGCTTTTCATATAATATTTTCAAAAGTTCAAAAACATAAAATAAATAAATAGCGTCAACGACAGTTGGTAGAAGAATTCTAAAGTTTTCTAGTGAAAAAGCACAGTAACATGTAAAAAATTAATAATGAATCATGAAGGAGAAGAAGAGTAGAAATGAGGATATTAGCAAGAGAGATGTGATGAAGACCCGAATTGGTTCTCAGCACACTCCAGATTTGGGATATAGGGGATGTTCCTCTCATCTCTCGTCCCCACTTGTCTCCCATCTTTTTCTATCCCCATTTATAAACCAAATTATTTTTCTTTAGAATATATAAAAACTACACATATATATCCAAATGACTATAGAGAAAAAGTCTTATTTTTTTGTTGACTTACAACCATTTTTTTTCTTACTGTTGATACTAAAGATTTTCTAATTGTTTTTTATATTATTTGTAATGTAAAAATCTCATCATGGACTTTTTTTTCTTTTTTGACAGAACATAGTTTTGACACTCTGAAAATGATTTACATTCGGTTTTGGTTTTGGTGTAAGAAATAGTTGATTATATCAACCTCCAAATTTTTTTTTTTTTTTTTATTTTTGTTTAAAAGGTAAAAAAAAAGGGTGTGTGAACCCACACACCACAGCACAGCACACCACAGTACCACACCACACCAAAACACAAATTAGACAGAATCAGACTTCGTCCAAAAAAAAAAAAAAAAAAAAAGACAGAATCAGACATATAAATATTTATCTTTACTTGCAATTCCCAACTAGCGGCGCCGCTCTCTCTCTTCTTTCTCTTTTCTTGTTTTCAAAGCTCATCTTCCCCTTCTTCCCTATCCTCTCATTTCTCCTTTATTAATCATAAAAAAAAAAAAAAAAAACAATACTTTTCCATTATTTTATAATCACACCCTACCATTTCCCAAAGGATCTCCATCTTCTTCTTTATACAAACCTCCTCATCTTCTTCTTCCTCCTCTTTTTTTAATATCATTTACACAAAAATCCAAAGCCAAATCTCTAATAAACAAATCCCTCAAAAAAAAAAAAAGAAAAAAAAAAATGAAAGGTGAATACAGAGACCAAAAGAGTAACGAAATGTTCTCAAAGCTTCCTCAACATCAACAACAACAACAACACTCTCTGTCCTCTCACTTCC
Organism: Camelina hispida; assembly: GCA_023657505.1. NCBI lineage: Eukaryota > Viridiplantae > Streptophyta > Magnoliopsida > Brassicales > Brassicaceae > Camelina > Camelina hispida. Next base: position 16,967,690 of record CP094636.1, read on the forward strand.
ACCTCTCTTCCACCGCCGCCACACCAACCGTCGATGACTCCTCCATCGAAGTCGTCCGACGTCCACGTGGAAGACCACCAGGTTCCAAAAACAAACCCAAACCACCTGTCTTCGTCACGCGTGACACCGACCCTCCCATGAGTCCTTACATCCTTGAAGTCCCTTCCGGAAACGACGTCGTCGAAGCCATCAACCGTTTCTGCCGCCGTAAAGCCATCGGAGTCTGCGTTCTCAGCGGCTCTGGCTCCGTGGCTAACGTCACTTTACGTCAGCCTTCTCCCGCAGCTCCTGGCTCGACCATAACGTTCCACGGCAAGTTCGATCTCCTCTCCGTCTCCGCAACCTTCCTCCCTCCTCCGCCTCGTACTTCCTTGTCTCCACCGGTCTCTAACTTCTTCACCGTCTCTCTCGCCGGACCTCAAGGACAGATCATTGGTGGGTTCGTCGCCGGTCCGCTTATATCCGCGGGAACAGTCTACATCATCGCTGCAAGCTTCAACAACCCTTCTTACCACCGTTTACCAGCGGATGAAGAGCAGAAACACTCGGCGGGGACAGGGGAAAGAGAGGGCCAATCTCCGGCGGTCTCTGGTGGCGGTGAAGAGTCGGGACAGATGGCGGGAAGTGGAGGAGAGTCGTGTGGGGTTTCAATGTACAGTTGCCACATGGGTGGCTCTGATGTTATTTGGGCCCCTACCGCCAGGGCTCCACCGCCCTTCTAAACCAATCCTTCTCTTACACAACTCGAACCTTCTTCTTTTTTGGTATTAGGATGCATCAAGAAACTAGGGTTTTTTTTGGCTTTTAATTATGAAGAAATCATCGTTTGCTTGTTTTGGTTTTGTATCATCAGAATTGACACCTCTCATGCTTAATCTTTTTTTCCACGGTGTAATCTTTGGTTTAGCTGTCTTTCTATGCGGTTACAAGTTCAATATTAATTTGATTTGACTCGTATGACTCATATAGAATACTATGTGCTACCAAGTGTCTTCCATCGTATTCTAGAGATATTTAAGAATAGTTGTCTCTAATCTAATGATTGTGTTCCATTTTTTTTATATACTCTTTGTTATTGGATTTGTTATGCTTTGTTTATTGTGGATCTTCAAAAGTGTGGCTGGTGGTAGTGTATATTAATGGTTATTAGTATTAGGATTTTAGCTAATTTTAAGAAAACTTTACAAATTTGGCTGCATTTCAAGTAAGCGGGCTTTTACTTTATCCTCCCTACCATAGACCTTACAATTTTGGCGGCATTGACCACTTACTTTAAAGTTTCATAAACAGTTAAATACAAAAAAAAAAAAAAAAAAGTAAAAAATGTACAAATGGTTTGTCATTTAGTTTACAGTTGGTTTCCATTATAAGGTATTCATAAATAAAATGTTATAGACTTAACCAAAAAGGATAATAATGTTACATTAAGATATAAGTATGAGAGAGCAAACTTGTTTGGTGTTTTTGAGTAAAAAAATTAAAGAAGCATTAACTATGCATATCTACGTAAGAAGCATTGATTGGACACAGTTTGGATTTGTCTCAAAGTGTGTCTTGATGGTTTGGACTCATGTCCCTGGTCACTCTCATATATCCAGAAGTTTGAAGACTATACATCTGCAATGTCTGCAAAAACACACATATCTATATATATATAAACACATTCAATACCCACTTGTCTTTTCAGTGCCCTTTCTCTTTATATCTATTTTAGCTTTTTACATTGGGGTTTGGGACTGAAACTTGCAAGAAAGGGAGGAGAAGAAAACGTGAACAAAAATTCGACAACGGCCTTTTCTTTTTGGGTCTTCTTTTTCTTTTTAAATTTGACTCTATCAACTAAATATAATCTAATTAGTTTTTGTTATTTTTGTTAACAATTTAATTAGTTTTAGTTCGGGTTTCTCAACCAGTGGATGAACGGAACATAGTCCATAACTTACGAGAACAAGTGTAATATAAAAAAGCGAGAAAAATAAAAACTATGTTTTGGTCCTCACACTAATAAGTCAATAATGAAAGCTAATCTTCATCCTTACTAAACAGTCTAAACTTAAGGTACTTAGGTTGTGTTGGACCTTGCTATTGTCACGTTTTTGCTTTCGTATCAGGCCGAAGCTCTTTTTAAATTGCCTCTTGCGAACAGCTAAGTAAACACCTCAAGGAAAAAAAGAAAAAAAAAATTAAAAGAGAAATGCTCTTGTTATCGAAACTTGGTGGATGAATACAAACAAGGATTAAACCCTTATTCATATCAAATGAACCCAAAACGGATGGTAAGCGAATTTCAAATAACAAAGCAAGTTAGGTTTGAAAATCACAATCATTCATTCACTTTGGCGCGAACGTAATGGTCGCCGTCATGGTGAAGCCTCCACACCGCATACTCAGCTCTCTACTCTACTGGATAGAGTAATTCGTAACCGGTTGTGCACTCTGCCTACGGGGGAATCTTGACTTGGGGATGTTTTTACTCAATGGCTAGCTACTTGTTACTGATTTTGCTGTTTAATTTTTCTCAAAAAACTCAGTCTATTGTAGGAATCTTTGTAAATGAACAACATATATTTTTGGTTTGAATATAATTTTACATTCATTCATTCAAAAAAAAAAAAAAAAAATCACAATCATACGTAATGATCAAATGGATTGGGTGACAGATTCTTAAGACTATTTCATAGAGTGGTCCTTGTAAATATCCTAAATATTATCTACAAACCACTAAACCTTTTTGTAGAGGTCTCTACAAACAAAACTTACAAAAGAGTAAGATCAAAGTTGAAAGTTATTCGGTATGTACAATATAAGTATACACTCTCTTCAAGACATGCTTCAAGGTATAATTTTGTGAGTTCCATTGTTTCTAGTACTAGCATTTAGCAATTTCGTCGAAGAAACTAGTAGCAACTTGTTTAAACTCTAAGCAAAGTAGTCACGCCACAGCTCACAACACATAAAAAAAGAAAGAAGGAAATTACATTTTTAAATATTTTTTTAAAACCCAAAAACGATCAGCCGGGTCGGGTCGGGTCGGGTCGTCGTCTTTCTTTCTCATCTTCGATTGCGAGATTGCAGCAGATCGTTCGTTGATTTTGGCTGTTTCTATGCCGCAGGAGCTTCGATTGCAACCTCGCTGAAGAGTGTGGGGGTGGAGGGTGAGACAAACCCTAGTAGGTCTTAGCTATGGACATCGATTGCGAGAGCAGAGGGAAACGTATCGACAAGGATAACATTCGTGTCAAGCGGAAGACTTTGCAAGCTTTGCTCGATGATTGCCAGAGAGCCCTCGAGCTCTTAAACTTAGCCGAACTCAGTTCTGAAGACGACGACGAAGAAGATAAAACCACCGGCGGCGAGAAGGAATCGAGCAGGGGAGAAGCTTCTTCTTCCGATCCTGAAGCTGATCAAGTATGTATCTCTAAATTTTTATAACGATTTTGAAGTTGGTGAAGAGACTTATATGCGCCATGAGTTTGTAAATGACCTTCTTCTTCCTTGTTTCAGTTATATGATCTCATCAAATCCAGAGTTGAATGCCATGACTTCATTGATAAGATTGAGTCAGCTCAGGTTGAATGCCTTGCTGGTGAGGAACTGAATACTTCATCTTTGTTTTATACTTATGTATTTCAAAGTTTGTGATTTTGCTCATTCCTTGTATAGATAATTATGATTTCTGTTTGTTTTAGAAGATTGTAGTAGCTCATGGGATGTAGTTAGTGAAGATGATCTTTGGGATGATGAAAGCATGGCTCAAAGTGAAGAAGATTATGTCCTTGTTAGGGAAGAGGATATAGCAGAGGGTATTGCTTGTTTCATGGCTACTTATTTATCATCACTTAAGCAGAAAAAGGTATCTAAAAGCCCTGCTTACCGTTTTATTTCTTCCTTTTTTATATCAGCCTTTCATGTGAGTTTATTCGACTTGGCATCGTTATGCAGGATTTGACTCCTGAGCAGCTTCAGAAAGGTATCCTAGGCTTTTCCATTCCTAGTCAGTCAACCTTCAAATGCTTTGTATTTCAATGATAAGTAGACATTATTACTTAACACCCATGTTAGTGTCGCTTACACTCTGTTAGGAAGACAGTTAGATAATTAGAGGAAAAGCATAAGTATATATACAGAATTGGACCGACCAGTAAATGGCATTGATTGTTTTGGGGTCTTGAAAGGGCATATGAGAGTAGGGGATGCATTGGAATTCATCCTTAGACTATTCTTTGGTTATGTATCTGTTCTAAACTTCAGTAAGAAGTAGAGTTCACCGGTTCCAATCTTAACTCTCAACTTGGAAGCTTGTTATTCCGTTTACACAAACAAAGACCATTAAGTACCGAAGTTATTTTTTTCGAGGTTGATTATGTGTGAAGTTGATCAACGGTGGCCGATTAGAGTATTAAAATCATAACATAGGTGTTTGATTTGTAATGTAGCACTTAGCAGAATGTTCTCAGTGAAGAAGAGAAAGGGGAAGCTTCGGAAAGCCTGGGATGGAAGTAAGGTCGCTTACAATGTAGCATCGTGGAGCGCAACTGTTATAGGGTATAAATTCATATGAATATGCTCTTTATCATTGCTTGCTTCTACATTCCAAAATCAATGTTAAGCTTGCTTCTCCGAGTCCCATTGCTTATCGTTCTCACCAATCTATGCATTTTTTTTTTTGTTTACGCTTCACCGACAGGATCTATCAAAACCCGGTGATCCTCAGGGTTGCATCAAAGGCCTTCTGGGCTTCATGTCATGTAATATCAAAGCTTGTCTAATTGATGCCAAAGCCTTTCAAACACATCTCGCCTGTGTGATGTGATAAGTTACAGTTTAATTTGGGCTCCTCGACGATCTCTGTACATAAAATTACTTCCTGTACATAGAATGCCAGTTGTATTTTGTTTTGTTATTAAGTGTACTATTCTCTGCGTCTCTTTTTCCATACATAAGAAACGAATAAAATGCATGCTAGAACATCATGATAAAGCCTAAAGCCAACCATCAATATAGGCATCATAACATACCATCCGAACCCAAGTTTTCACTGTTTAACGATTGAGAATTTCAGGTCACTTGTCCTTTCTACTAGACTGCATATGTTTTTGAGTTCTATGATGATGGAACTTGGACCAACTTCTTTGGTCTACAAACACAAGCACCAATACTAGATATCCAACGATATAAACTTGTTTGTATTCCTCATAATAAGTTGATTTCACACTCGCACCAACATAGTTAAAAGTTTAAGACAGTTCATTCGATTGTTTTTCAAAGAATACAAGTTTGGTATCAAACATATACAGAGTAAAACGCATAGATATATATTATATCTCACAAGAACAAAAGAGCAACCCAAAAAAAGAAAGAAAGACAATGCTCGTGGTAAGCTGACCCACCCAGGGTTTGTATCTAGTAAAGCCAAATGAAATCCTTAGTTGGTTATGGCTGACTTGTGTTTAGCTTGTAATCTTCTGGTCTCACACTCAAATCCTTACCTCATTCATTTGTTTTGGCAGCAGCGACAGATTCACAGAAGTCTTATCTTTCTCAAGGTTTCCATGGTGCTGGTGGAGGCGGTGGAGTAGGAAACAACGGGGGAACAGCTGAGAAAATAGTATTTTTGTCTATCTTACCAGTGGCTTCTTCTTCACCAGACAATGCCACTAGAGCTGCGACCAGACCAGCATTGCCTGCAAGAGTCGGTTCAGTGTAGTTGTAGTTCATACGGACATCACGGAACCCGTCGCGCTTGTCAGGACCAGCAACCATGGCTCCTTCAATCGTGTTTGGGTTTGGTTTCTTACTGTCTCTCCATTTCCATCCTCCTTTGCAATTATATTTGACTTTGTTCTTTGGAATCGATGCTCCTCGGTGATGCACATGTTTTGGGTATTTTGTGCCAAAACCAACCAGATAACTCATTTTCCGAGGATTTTTACCGAGTATGTAATCAATCTGCCAAAACACAGCGAAGCCGAGTTAAGTCCAACTCTTTAGGGGATAAAAAAAAAATCAAAAATGAAATTCAACAAGATTTTTTTGTATAATATTGGTCAGAAGTGTCATTTTTGAAAATTATCCATTACTGTATCTGAGATTACCATTTAAGGCAAAGATACATTACCTGTGATCTCGCAAAGTCACGTAGCACATTAGTGGAATAGAAATTAGGTCCACAGTACCATCCAGGAGTATCAGCAGCATCCAGATAATCACTGTAAAGTGTCGCTAAGAAAGCTGCATTTGCAGAATACTGCAGCGGCTGTGGGTCTCCATGATTCAACTCTAGCAAACCTCCTGCACATACCAAAATTTACATGTTATATTTCCATAACAAGAACGGGCCCAACGGTTGGAGTTTCTATTAGAGGCAAACATAAAGACTGGAAAGGTAACTTACCCTTGGTTCTATTAAATTTGTTGAAATAAGGCAAGTATGAGCACATGACAATACTAGTCTGATTGTGGAAGGTCCTTAGAATTTCTTCATATGGATATCCAGGACTCAGAAACAACCTCAACCGGCTCAACAGTAACTACATAGCAAAAGAGATTCAAAAAGTTAGGAATAATATGGTTAAGGGGATCAAGAAGACATGAATATCTAAAAAACATAAAGACAACAGGTTGTTCTGTGGACTGACCTGAGCACCTGCAAGCTTGTTGTCCCAGCTAAATACACCATAGTAAGGGCCACCCCAGAAGGCACCAGCATGCTTGGCCATAGTGGGTTGGGTGATTAGATTGAGATAGGTCACGTTTCCAGTAGCATAGTACAACCAAGCACCACCCCAAATGAACTCATCCCAATACATGCTTGAATTATAGAACTTGGCAGATTCCGCAGTGCCTGCACTATATCTTCCTCTCCGAGTCCTTCCAAACTGATACACCGTCTTAGCACCATGGACAAGCTTTTTAGAATACTCCTTGTTGTCCTTGAATACAATGGACGCTGAAGCCAGAGCAGCAGCCATCTCAGCAGCAAGATCCGAGCAGCCACCATTACACGTAGTCACAGGCCTTTTATAATCCATGTCCTCAGGACGCATCCAACAGTAATGGTCATTAGGATCTGTATTTCCATCATCAGTATTCCCTGATCCGACCTGCCACAAACATGTAACGCATGAACAAACAACTCAAAAACGAAAGAAAGCTACGAATCCTCCTACAAAAGGTCAGTAACTAACTAGTACCTGAGACACAAGATCATCAATGGAATCAGCAGTACTATTGAAAGTCTTGAGAAAGTAATCAGTTCCCCATTTGATAAGCTCCTTAACATGGACGAGCTCGCCCGCGGCTTCGTATTTAGCGCTGTATTCGATAACACTCCAGCTCAACATGGTCATAGCATAAGCCATGGGAAAGTTAAACTTGATAGCATCACCAGCATCGTAATAACCTCCCACCAAATCTTTGTAGAAGCTTCCCGTCTCACCTTTCCCATCTTGAAGCCCAGAGTTACCCCTCCATGACACGTTGTTGTGCTTCGGCAATCTCCCAGCTATATAGAACCAAAACCGTCAAAATCAGACTTAGATCTACAAATCTATCTCTATATGATCAGATCTTAGGCTAAATTTTGCAAAATCAAAGTAAGAGAATCCAGACTTACATTTCTGAGCATTGAAGAACTTAAGAGCTTTGTGAAGAGCTAAGGTGTAATTATCCGGCGGAGGAGTCTTATGATGATGACGCGGCACAGTTTTAACGATCAAGGTGATAAATCCAGCGAGCAACGCGGCGGCAACGATAGTACCGACAGTCCAGACGAAGATCTTACGGCTAACGATAATACAACCGAGATCGACGTACTTCTTCTTCTTCTGCTCCGTCGGACCAAGCAACCAGCTCTGCTGCGTCTCATCGAGTGGCCGTGAAAGAGCAGCGCGATCTAAATCGTTTAAATTCCGGCTACGATCATCGTCGGTGGCGGAATCTGCTGTGTTGATCTCCAATGGACCTCCCCATGGATCTCGTCCGTACATGATGATGCTTCGCTCAGATGAACCAACACTAAAGGATTCAGATCTGAGAATAAGGAAGAAGAAGAGAGGAAGAAGTGTGTGGAAGTGAAGAAATGTGAGCTAGTCAATAATAATGAACTGTGAGATCTGGTTTTGGTAGTGGTGGCTCTCTCTTTTTTAGTTTTTAGTTTCTCTTCTTAAGTCTCTCATCACTTCAATTATTTTTTTGTTATTATCTTATTATATGTTTGTTGTTTGGTTAATTTGTGCATGTTACGTTACAGCTAACACTAATTTTGGTATTTTTCTTTTCTTTTTTGGCCAACTATGATTGAGCTTTCTGGCCAACTGGTAAAAAAAAATCTTATGTAAATTTTTCTTTTTCTACAAATAAAGAAAAATGTTTAGACGTTTACATATTACTTTATTTTGTCGGAAGACATTAAAATATTATTTTAAATCCACCGTTTCTCCAAAATAAACAATTTTTTAAGATAAATTTGTCCGTTATAAAATGTGAGATGCTTTGTTTACTAGTAAAGCAAATGGGCTTAATGTCGGGTGGATGATAATGACAAGTCTCCTAATACAAAGTGTCGGTGGTGGGATGCAATTTTTTTATTTTATGCTTATGATTATGGTGTCTTCCACGTCATCATTTTCGTGGGCTCTAGAGTCATTACATTTTATATTTTAAAACATTTTCTTACAAGAAAGAATATTTTTGCGTAAAGTTCACTTATACAGGAAAATGATAGTCCACCGTAATATTTAAATATCTCGATTATTATTTTCCTAAAGTTGTTTTGTTATAATCAAAATTATTTTTCAAGAGGAATTTGCATAGTCTTTTTTCTTAAACATATTTATAGACATTTGTTTTTAACTTCTAAGACTAGCGTGCCCGAAAAAATCGATGTTAGATCAATAATGACCTAAGAAAGAAATAGTTACATCTCATGAGTCAATTCTTAGAACTCAAACGGATCTAATCTCACTAAGTAGAATTATGAGAATCTAACTTTTAATTCGACAAAATTTACACTATGCTGACGTCATCATCAAAGAGTTCTTCGAAAATTCTCGACCAAATATATAAAAGTTAGCTTTTAAAAGAGCAGTATTTGTAATGAATTATAGACTACAAAAGTTACATGAAATAATATATGGTTCGGTTGTCAGTTCATAATATCGGGGTCTATTTGATATTAAACGATACTAATACAATTCATCCCTTTTTAATAAAAAGGGAAGTACATAACTTAGATTTTGTAGACTTTATATTTTTAATAAATGGTTACAAATAATTATAAATAGGTTATACATTAATCCATATAGCAAACAGTTACACTTACACCTAAATATTCCAATTTGATAATTGATATATCTTTGGTAACAAATAAAATTGTGGTTATAACTAAATATTTCAAATTTTGATAATTGATATATAGATCTTTTGTAACAAGTAAATTTTTCGCAATGTTTTAGTCCTATATCATATTGTTTCCAAAGATTTTTAAACACAATATTACAAATTTAATTTCCACATATTTTATTGATAAACCACAACGTTAAACAACTTATTAAAGGAGATAAAAATATACAGTGAATTCATTATATTTAAAACGGGTCCTATATAATAAAACGGAAGTAGACAACTTTTTTTTGTAAACTATATAATTTTTATAAGTTGGTTACAAAATAGGTTATAGATTAAATATAGGTTGGTTACAAAAAAAAGTTATAGATTAATTGGTCAATATACACTTAAAAATATCTCAAAGAATCCTCTGAAAGAGAATATTATGATGATTTATATAATTTCCAAAATATAATCTTTAGTATTCCATGTATTGTTATAAAATATATATTGATAGGCATAAAAAGGAATAAAATCCTGATAATTTATCACACTTAATCGTGATTTCTGAGATCTTATTGTACAGTTAAAAATAAAATATTAACTAAACACATGTCATATTAAAACACTTTCACCAAACATGTTCAAAAATTAAAATAAAAACAAACAACAAACATAACATATCTCATACATAAAATTACAAAATTAACAATATAAACTTACCAAATAGATGTTTTTTTTCAAACTATCATATTTAACATATGATTTTATTGCATAATGTGTTATCCAAATTTTTTTTTAAAAACAATCATATAAATTATATTTTATTCTAAAATTATAATATAAAATAAATTATTTAATTTCAACATCATATTCTAGTTAGGAAATTATTAGGATACTGTCGGTTATCTTTGATTAATGGGTTTTTGAAATATGAATATATCTCAATTTAGAAAGAAAAATTCAAAATATTTAAATAATATGATCAGCTATGTGATTTTAGGCCTTATCAGCTTGGATTAATATATATTTAACCAATGTACAAAACGTATACCACCAACAAACAAGTATATAAACCATAGAAGATGCATGCTCATACATTTTGACTAACTTATACATAATTAAAAAATTGAAAGATAAAACATACACATATCAACCATAGCTGTATCTTTAATACATACAGACTGCGATTAACTAAAACTATACACATATACTTTTCCCTTCACATTACCATTATGTTCTTCCCCCAAGAAAGCTTAACTAGCCTAGAGATCGAAACTGTGGCTGTTGAAGTGGAAAAGAGGATGATTCGCCGATCGACAGATGCTATGTGACCGTATCTCTTTGGCTACGGTCGCCTGAAGAGCCGCTGGACCGCATACTATCACTCCAACATCCACACTTCCCCATTTCCCATTCAACGACTCAAATATCTCTGCAAAATCACAAAACAATAATACAAATATTACACCAACCGTTAAATTTTTTAACTAAACCTATAAAGTACCTCTGTACCTCTAAAGTCAGGTCTGGTGCCATAACGCATAGTGGTATAACTCTGGACATCTTCTTCTTCTATCTCCAAGCCTTTGAGCTCTGCTGTAGATGGATTATGGAATTCTTCTCCATTCAAAGCTACCTTGTCATTGCCATTTGCTTCCAATTTACCGGTGTTGTGACCCCAGCGATGCCAGAAAACAACCACAAGACCTCCAAAAATCAACACACTTGCAACCATACAAACAACAAACAGAAATCCCTTGTACCACCATGTCGTTATGTTGTATTTGTTTATGTAAAAGATGTCCAACAACGTGATCATTGCAATAAACCCAATGGTGGAGACAACTAGGTACAGTCCAGACCATATGTTATCCCCTGTACCAACTAGAACCGACATGGGACATCCGTTGGTTTGTTTTGGCTTGACAGAAGGATGCACCACCTTGTGAACCATCCCATCTTCCTGTTATGACCATGAAACAAAGCAGAGTTCAACAAACTAACTAAAAGGCCTATTGCAGGTACCAAGTGTCTTATACATGTAAGACTTACCAAGAGAGGCTCGGATTGTCGTGTGACATAGATGTGAATTTCAAGGTTTAATTTCTTAGAGAAGGAAGGGCAAATGGAAGGTATGTCAATAGCTGAGAGAAGAGAGAGCTCGTCTGAGTTTTTAATGGCCCAAACAACTAAAACCTTACTCGGTAAACAAGGTTTCCCATCTCTTTTACGGTGTAAGATATCACTCAAGATGGCGAAAAAAGGCGTAATCCCTATTCCTCCTGCTACTAAGATCAGGTTCTCATACCTGCACGTAGCAATAAACCTTTCTTGAGTCAAGCTAAAGCTTATTGCATTGAAACAGTTCAAGTAGACTTAAAAACGCATTACCCTAAGTGGTATGGAGATTCATGGCCATAAGGTCCCTCCACACAAGTTGTGATTTTGGGATATGACTGAGGAGAAATGAGCTGATCTTGATTCTCTGCCTCATATAGATTTGACAACTGGTCTCTAAGCTTTGCAGTCCATCCACCAAGAACTTTTATGAGAACCGCAACATGATGGTTCCCATCTAAAGGACTTGATGAAACACTGAAAGGGTGCCATTGTAGCCATGATAGTTCCCTCACTTGAAGAAAGATAAAACTAAGCGCATTGTATCTCATATCTGGTTACAACAAAATTGGAGAGGAACAAAGTCAGTAAAATGGCTTTTAGATTAGAGGTACAGGGAAGAGAGAGATTAAACAGAGTTTGTTACTTGGTGGTTTGGAAAGGACTAGTTCGAGAGTTCCACAGGGTAGGCTCTTTGCAGAGATTACATCTACAGTCCTTCTGGATTGGCAGAACCTCAAGAAACGGTCAAGAATGAAAAGAAATATTCCTCCAGAAACAATACTGAACAAGTAGTCACCAACGTGAAGTGCCAAGAAGACTACAAAGACAATGTATAGTTGATGGGTGTAGAAGAAGAGCTCAAAGTAAAGCTTTCTCACGGTGTGAAGCGACGTGACCCACATCAGTAAACCAGCCACTAGACTGATAACTCCAGGTAAATTAGCAATTCCAGTAGCTTTCCATTCAAGTAACTGTAAGGAGTAAGTAGTTGATGAAACTTTAATATATAAAACAGTAAGAAATAAAAATAAGTTTGTGTGTATAATTCATCTCATCAAAACCAATTGGTATTGTTAGATAAACTAGGATTTACTATCATGTCAAGGTTAAAATGATGTTGCAGGAATCTTACACTCTTTAAAAGTTGACCTTGAATGGCCCATCCAACAACGTAACAGATGCCATGTAAGGTGAAGAATGCCATAGTGATATGACCAAGCCAAACATGATACCTTGTAGCATGCTCGAAAGGGATATCGATAAGACGGAGAAGAACGGAGCCTCTTGAGATTGGAAGAAACAAAAACACCATACACAACAATCCAATCATCCCAAAACGCAGACCCGTTACCTCCAGCAGAAGAACACTGAACACACACACACGCAGCCACAAATAAACGATTGAAATGAGAAAAAAAAAAAAAGCTGAAACAAAAAAGAAGGAAATGAGTTAAAAGAACCTTTTTTTGTCAGGAAGCACATGGAATAATTCAAGAAGGCTGAGATTTCTCAAGGTATAAGCATAGATAGCCCATAGGAAAAAAACAGAGAAGACCAAAATCCCAAGAAACTCAGCTGCAGAAACAACTCCAAATGGTCCATCCACAAGAACAGGAAATGTCCATAGCCTAAACCTTGGGAATTTCGATATCTTCTTCCTTCACAATCACCACAACACACATTTATGTAAGAACAAACACCAAAAGAATGCAATTTTATACAGTTACTTAAGGTTTATATTATAATATGCTTTGCCACTGTATGTGACAATCAGCTAAATAAAATAGTTTAAAGAATCTCTTTCCACCATACTTACTTAGTGAAGACCTTCTCTTCCCCAGAGATGATGAGATAGAGTGAAGCTAAGACGGAGATAACAAGAATCGGACCACTAAAAATAAGGAACATGCTTCCTGCAAGTTTTAGACAATTAGATGGTTAACTATTAGGACAATTATCGGAGAAAACAAAGCAAAAGTGATGGTACATAATGTAACCTGTGGTGCCATAGAGAGTTTTGGAGGAGACAGCCCTCCAGTTTGTGAGGAGTTGATCGCCGAGTGTTCCAGGGTACATCAAAAGGAAGACAACCCAAGTCACGAATATCACAGACATAACAACTTTCAATACCCATTTCAAAGATGAAGTCACCACAGAGGAGGATGATGATTGCTCTTTAGACAAGAGTGGGGTTGCATGTTCATCCATTTTTCTTTGAATATTCTATTTCTCAATGTTGTGATGAGAGTTGGCTACAGAAGAAGCATCAGCTTTTAAGGAGAAGAAAATACAAATATATTGGGAATAAATTTAAAAAATTCAAGAGGATATGATAAAGAGAGCCAAGGAAGAAAATTTCTGGACCAGTGAGGTTTACATCATTCTCATTTTCTGAAAGATTCCATCAGTTACATCAATCCTAGTACACAAAAATAAAATAAAATAAAATGAATTATAGAAAAAAAAAAAAGAGTAAAAGAGAGGAGGTCATTAACACGTGAGAGTAACGTACTTGGGAGAGAGTCTCACCGTTTCATTTCAACCACAATTTAGGGGGATGGTTAACAAGTACTGATTTATACTATAGATTTTTTTCTTTTTTTTTTTGGACAAAGATTTATAGTATTGATAAGATGATTATTATGGCGATTGTTGTAGAAATATTAGAATGTCTAGAATATTCTAGAGTATATTTGTTAATAATTACTGTATCTTTATATATAGAAACTAAGTTAATTAGCTTCTTATTCTATTCTCTATATAAGCATATGTAATTCATATAATCACCATGAGAGTCAATATACAATTCATTCCTAAACTCTCATCAATCTCTAATAATTGTAATGGTTTGTCTGTTGGACCAGCTGCGTTACTAAAATTACAAGTTAAAACAAATAAAGTAATCAATGCAGCACGAAAGGTACATAATATACTTTCCACATTTGAGAGATTCAAGTGAATTAAGCTTGCTACGTTTCACAATTTAATTGATTCTAGAGCTAGTAAAAGATTTAAAGGGATTACGAAATTGCCAAGAAACATAACTATTAATATGTTAAGTTTTTCCAACACTAATCAACTAGTTATAACCATTTAGAGGAAAAAAATGGAGATGCATTGGCTAAGGTTTCTTAGACTTTTCAGTAACTAAACAAAATCTCAAAATCAAGTAAGATAAACAGAACCACTTAGCTAAGTTTTTACATGTCAACAACTTTTGTGGTCTCTAAAAGGGATAATCATGACGAAACAACTCCCATGGCTGGCCTACAAGAAAACATAAGCTGATATAAGCCCTTAGGCTTGGCTCAACAACAAATATAATTTGATGCAGTGAGATCATAGTAGGACATCATAGTAGGCTCAACAACTAAGATTACCGAGCACTAGTAAAGAAAATGATGGAGACTCGTAAACATGTCATCAACAACATATAAAGTCTGATAGTAACGACCAAACGCTTATAAACTTTTTTATTGATTTCCATGAAATCAATAAAAAAGTTCCTCCTATATATAGGATAACCATCCTTCCCAACTCTAGCTAGTAATGGTACTTCAGATACATCTTAGAACAGTTGCCATGAACCATATATGGTGAGTTCTTATTAGCAGCTCCACAAGGTCCATAAATCATATAATCTTTATTGATTTCATATAGTTCCGGTTTTTTTTCTTTGTCTGCAGTGGCAGATATCTAGGGGAAGAAATTGTCTAGGGCACTAATCATAGACCAAAGTGAAAAAATTGTCTAGGGCACAAATCTTCTTCGTTCACAAGCTCTTTTTATTCTTTCTCTCACTATCACTCATGTACATACAAATGATTATGATTGCTTTGCATTAGTTAGACTTGGTAATGCTCTTATCTTAACTTTTTAAAACATTAAACACCATATAACATCAATTTTTTTTTCCGGTTTGGTTGTCATCGTAGCTAACGAGATTTAATTGAAATAGGTTATTCTAGCTTAATAAACGTAACGAGAAAAATTGCAGCTGGTTTGGTTAAAGTGTATTTTTGTTAGAAATTTGCATGATAGGTGTATTTGACTTTGACGAAAAGTGGTTAAATAATTTACCTTTGGCTAATCTATGAAATTTACTCGAAAATATGTTATTTGCTTAGTATATATACTCTTTAATGTCGTTTTTTGTTCAGCCTAAGACTCATCTTGACTGGACTGGACCATGAGTCTCGATCCATGACTATATTAATGTTGAAGTAGTCTTCTTTCTTAAAGTCAATCTCGAAAAATCTATTCCATCAAGCATTGATGGATTTAAACGGTCGAACCAAAAAAATGTACATATTATGTTCAAGAGAAACCAGAAAGTAATGGTTTAGTTATGTTGGTACTCATGATTTCGGGAGCTACCAATATACAAATGGAGAAAGAAGTAGTTAAGTTTTTGCAAGATATAAAAGAGAAATGATATATGAAGGTAGAATGTCTATTATTCTTCCATATTGGAGTTCTTTGGTGTCCTCGTATACCTTGTCTCGCTCAAAACCGAGAACATTTATGAGGTCCTAAGTATTTTGTTGTTGAAGATTTGAGTTGTACTGGATTCTTATACATTAGCTAGATTAGTATCCGCGGTACACTACGGGGCAAATTATTTATAATTAAAACATTTAAATTATAAGTTGTATTTATTGGTTAAATAATTATATAATAATTGTTAATTTTATAGTTTAAACTATATAATACCGTAATATAATTTATTTTTTACATAAGATTTATTTAATTAGATATATCTATTCTCTCATACCAATAGTGTTAACAACATAATGAAATGATGTTTTACCCGTGTAACACCGAATTAATGATATTTTCAGTTTATATAAATATCAACAAAACCCGTCCCGCTATATAACCCCGTCCCGAGATATTTTAACTCGCACTATATCATCTTAATTTTTAATATTTATTGTTTTGTTATAAATATTAGATTGAGTTGATATGTTATTTATTAAGATTGTAACTATTTACATTTTATAAGATTGGGTCTTCTTATAAAGTTTAAATATTTATAATACTTAGAATTCTTAAAACGGTTGAGTATTTCTCATATTTGAAGTTTCGTAAAAGTTTAAATATATTATTAATATTTTAAAGGTCTTCTAACTTTTTTAAAAGTTGAAATATTTATAATATTTAAACTTCTTATAAAGTTTAATTATTTATAATATTTGAAACTTCATAAAGTTTTAAATATTATTAATATATTATAAAGTTTACTTTCTAAAAATATAAATATTTATAGGTTTTATAAAGTATAAATATTTATAATATTTAACTTTTTAAAAGTTTTAAATATTTATAATATTTAACTTTTTAAAAATATTTAAAATAAAGAACCGGAATAAACCATAAAAGTTTTTTAAGTTTGAATGCCTGATAAATTAAGCATCCTACTCATTTGTGTTCTGAATCATTTTGGTCTCTTTTATAGTATGACTCTGAACTATTGCCCAATTTTTTAGGCGATGTGAGATATTGTACCCGTATTTTTTTATTCATCTATTGAGTAATATATGTCTATTTTAAAATTTTTTTATTACATCATATGCAAGAAAAAATCACAATTTTTAATAACTAAATATATTATAGAATAATTCAAGATAATTTAAATAAAAATTCAAATAAAAATGAAAGAGAATCATATATTTATGTTTAAATGAGGTATACAGATTTCTTTATTTTTTTAAATCTTACCTATAATTAATTTTGAAATTTTTGGTAACTAATATTAAAGTCAATGAATTAAATGCAAAAACTTTCTAAAAAATATTTTTGAGCAAAAACTGCTGCAAAAATACTAGTATAGATTATCTTTCCTCAAAGAGGAAACACACCGTAATTGTTAAGCCCCATAACAGACGAGCCCACCATCTAATGGACAAAAAAAGAGTATTAGAGAGTGTTGAGGTAAAACCTGAGAGGTAGCTCAATCTTGGTAAACACTTAAACTAGATTAATAGCAGAATCTCCTTCAGCCAAAATTAGCGTACACCCTTGAGATTCCTCCTCTCCAGCATTGTGCGCATCTTCTAATTTATCGACTTGAACCCTCAACTGTTTGGCTAGCACTTTTTTTTGCTTATATGCTATGCTTGGAAGTTGCTAATGAAAGAAAATAATCCACTACGCCAGATTCCGCAACTAAAAGAAGGAAAGTCACTGCAGATCCATAACATTTTTTAGCTTGGAGCACTATACAACGAAAATTTTTAATAGTAAAAATAAATCAAACAAACATAAAAATAAGTTGTGTAGTAAATTAAAAAATCACAAAATTTTAATAAATATATTATATATTCACTAATATTTTTATCACTATTTTATTTGTCATTATTCTATCTTCACTTTTGCTTAATAATTTGCATGTACCCTTTACACACACAAAAAAAGATTGTTTTGATGCATTTGTTTATGAAAATTATATTTAATGTGGGTTTTTAAATTTAATTTTTGGGCTGAAATATTTGTTTTGTATTAATAGGACTGGTTTATGGCTAAGGGCCTTAGCCTAAGGCACAGTTTTTGCTTTTAGTTAGGGTGTGGCACCAATTAGACCATAACATAAAGTGTATTAAAAAAAGAAAAAACAGTGTGGGGCACGTGCCCCACCCTCTCTTATCTTGCATCCACCCCTGTTTGTTTGGAATCTCAACACAAATAATCTTATTAATCTTATTGATTTCGTTAGACGTTGGTAGCTTGCTTTTTTGATCCATGAATAGTAGTATATGAGCATGAGGAAGACCTCTTTTCTGAAATTCGACAGTATACATGGCTACCCAAAAAAAATTAGAAATTCCTTTCATTTAAGATTGCTAATTAGATCCACAGAACAAAATATAAGTATTACCTGCAACTGTTTTTCCTAGTAGTTGTTTTTCAGTCAAATCAAACATTAAGGAATTCAGCTTGATCTTGAAGATACGAGAAATAATGTCAGGTCTATCATTCGCATTGAGACCTTTTTTTCTTAACGTACCTTGTTATCTCGGGCCACTTAGGATTGCATGTAAATGTTATGAATAGGTCAGGGAAGCCGTAATGTTTCCATATCGCCATTGCATCATTATAACTTTGGACCATATATCATGGTCCACCAGTGAATGAAGAATGTATTGAGATAGGATTGCCTTGTTCCCCCATTTTGTTTTCCCCTGATTCTTTAGCTTCCATAATAGAGCTGTATTTCTCACACCTTAGCTTAGACTGATTCAGCTTTATATTTTTTCAAACGGTTAGACTCTATTGCCGTGAAGGCATCTACAACATACAGCTGAAACAACCTCCTAAATAGTAAAAGCGAATTTGACTCCACTTCTCTCTCTTAAATGCGAAATGCAAACCATTGTCTCATACTAATGCACTTGACCTTCTTTGTTTTTGTTTTGCCTCTGTATCCTTTTTCTATACCGGGTCTAAAATCATCTTCCCCAAAAACATGAATCAATGGATACTGTAATGCCAAGTACGAAGGATGAATTTCACTAATTATTTGAAGTTTCCAATCCTTTTTCCCTAAACAATGATATCACGTTCTGGCATTTTCTTCACAAAGTCACCAGGAATTAGTGCAGCTATCTCTGGAACTGTAGGATTATT
The DNA here is from genome assembly GCA_023657505.1 of Camelina hispida. Taxonomy (NCBI): domain Eukaryota; kingdom Viridiplantae; phylum Streptophyta; class Magnoliopsida; order Brassicales; family Brassicaceae; genus Camelina; species Camelina hispida. Next base: position 16,986,767 of record CP094636.1, read on the forward strand.
GTAATTTCTACCATCAAGACGCAAACCTATCTCTAGCTGCCCTGAAGTGAGATACATAAGGATTAACTTTATCCAACATCTTAATGAGAGGTTCTATAATTTCCCTTTTCAAATTTTGTTTCCCGGCCTTTGCATTACTGAGTTTACATTCACTGCATTGAAAATATACCAAATAAATAAATACAGATTTCTATTTCTATTTTGACAGTTTTTAAACCAAATATGTTATTATATTGTGAGACTATTATTGATACGTACGTCAAAACTGATTCTCTATTCGAAACTTCATTTTCGGTATCCACAATGTATAGTTGTGGGAACTTTGCATAATCTTTCTCTTTTGGTTCCATACTACCAATAAGATGATAATTAGATCTTTGTACTTGAAACATATTTGTTCTATTACCTGTGTGAACTGTTTTATCAACTTTCCCTCCAAGGGAAGTCATTGCAAAAACTATGCAATAACTTCGAAGATTGTTTTGAAAATGCTTGCTTCGTCGGTCAGTACCTGTAAGCATTGGAGATTGTTTGAAAAGTGGCAGTTGGACAGTTCCTTGTAGACAACAAAGTGAGATTATAGGATTTTTAGAATTTCTTCTTTTGTTGAGCCTCTCATCTTACCACATCAATGCACCACAATATTGACATTTAAATTCTGGATCACCATGATCTAAATAACCTAGAAATAATCGTAAAACAAACATATCGTTATATGAATCTACCAGAACCTCAAAAAAAAAAAAGTTTAATAATTACCTCAGTCATTGGCTTTTTGTGCTTTATTTCTCCCTTTCCCTTTAGATCGAGTTATTTTTTTCTTTGGTTTTGGTCTCTCATCAATGTCATTTGGTCCTGGATCATATGACGGATAAGCACTTGGTATGTCTTCGTCACTGCTCGTTAAATGATATGCTTGGTCCATCTCAAAATGGCAGTCATCTGCTTTACCAAATTTTAGATTCGTTCATGGAACCACCTATTAAAATGAAGTCTTAGGAGAATATAAGTAATCATACCATCAGATGAATCTGGCCAGTAGGCATCATTAAATACAGCTTCCAAATTCCTTGGTAGAGTAGTAACATTGTCTTTTGGTGTTTGTAAATCAATGGTAGAGGAGCAGTTAATCATATATGCTGAATGATCATCTTCATCTTAAACACAGTACACCAAAATAATATATAAGTTACTCTTAATCTGAATGATCATCTTAAATTTGAATTCTAGATATTTATGAAATATATAGGGATAGACAAATTGTTCTCACTATTTTTTTTATCTACTGAAGTTGTCGACTGATTATTAATATAAGAATTCCTCCTAAATGATCTTAGTTTGTTTCTGGCTCTTTCAAAGACACATGTGGAAGATGGAGTAGATGTTAATGGCTTGTATGTAGTAATTGTAATAGATCCATTTAACACAGTCTCTGATCCTGTAAAAACACCTACGTAGGTGCAAATTGTAGAAAATTTTAATTTACATAAACATATTATTAACTATATTTTAGAAAGTTTAATTTAGAGGGAACTGGCACAAGATTATCTTACCAGATTGTAGAAGAGAAGAATTGGAGGAAGGCGCAGGTCGAATTGGTGGTGTTACGAGTATGTCACGTCTTCTAGCTGGTAAGTTTGTAATATCTTCGGACACTCTTGTAAAAGCTGAATTTATTGGAATAGTAGAATTGCACTGAGTAGCATTTTCTTGAGTAAGCATGCTAGATGGATTATTTGATGGCAATTCTCCAGTTCTCTTAGGAGTTGTTAGAAAACATTCACCTGGACTTGAACCTATATTTCGCTTTTTCATATCTCCACAGGAAATTTGTAAATACTTACAATCTGAGATGGGTTTTTAATCAGAAATTTTGTTTAATTAAACATGAACAAACACGCATCGGCTGGTTATTATTTTATACTTATCGAAAACTGTTTTAATTAATTAGAAAGATTTGAAGAATCATTGTTTTAATTGAAAAGATTTGATTAGTTCACCTATTGAATGTTTATTATATTGTAAATTTATTTAAATTAGCAGTAAATTATATTGTCAATTATAGAAAACCTATTTGGAAAGTTAAATTATTATCATTTTACAATATTTAACAATACATAGGTCATATCAACCATACAATACAACAAAGTTCGGGTTTTCTCAGAGGTGATGATAATATTGTGTTTCCCTGCATATGGAGGAAAAGGTAAGTTTTCAGAATGTTGAATTAGAGGGTATTGTCATAGATTTATTCTCACATATAGTTTATAATTTGAAGATTTGAATATAGGGCTCGAAATTACTTCAAGACAATAAAGTACAATTGAATATACATAAATAATGAACAGTAAGTCCATAAAATATTGTGTTTATCTGAATCCACATTAAAATTTCTTTATTAAACACAACCATTAAAATCTCTTGTAAAATAAACACACTAGTATTGAGAATATATTTGCCTAATTTTTTTTAATAATTAATATTAACATAGTTTTTATTTAACTAACAATAAATTTTAGTTGAATATATTTTCCCTACTTGTTTTATAAATTTAATCATTACATTAACCTTAATGTGAATTGCATTTTGATGGTTTTTATAAATTTTATAGGACTTTATGGTAAAAATGAAATCAGATAGAACTAAGTCATTTTATTATGAAATAAGAAATAAACTTTAAAATGGTTCATAATGCAACCTTTTAAAACAGAAAACCATGCTTAGACCTCTAAGCTTATTGAAACAAAAATTATAACTTCAAAAACAATAGACGACTTAGTGATTTATCCAATCCAATCTCTTCTCTACCACTCCTCAACCATCAGCTGGTCTATCTCCATCATTTTGATCATCAATTGCAAGAGGAATTGAACCCAAACAGGCCTTCTTAGAAGATGATGAATTATTAGAAGAATCGTCAGACACATCATCCTTCCGCTTTGATAATGGAGTAGTGGAAGGAGTTGTTAGTTCTTCATCAGCAACATTACTGTTTGACAACATTCCAATTTTCTATAAAACATAATTAATTATTAATATATTTATACTATATATCAAAAATTTATAGAAGAATGTCTATATTTACAATTCATTTATTTAGGGTCCATACCTCATATGCGCTCACAAGAGTGGCTAAATCACCATCACCCATTGAATGTTCAATAGTGTCATCTTTCTCAACTTCTAGACCAACGAAGGCATGACAAACCTTGTATGTATCACTTGCATATCTGATATTATCCTTTTCAGTACTCCCAACAAATTGGAAAGTCTTTCCGACCAGATTCTGAATTTCTTGAGGGATGTTTGTTGGGTCTTGTATCTAAAAAGCAAATCATATGTTCAAAATATGAAACTTTAATAGTTATTTATTGTTCTACTACTAAAACACATGAAATGATACCTCGTCAAAATGGCCATCCAGAAGCTGAAGAGATGATTGTGTATGAGACTGTTTGCATCATTCTCAAACAACAAACATTTGGTCTGTGCAGTCTTACTCTGTATCCATCACACACAGAGTTACTCTGTACCTATAATACATCTATTTTAGCATAATTATTTTCAAATATATATTAATATATTAATCTTTTACTAATTTTAAACGACTTCAAATATTTAATAAAATTACCTTGGTTCAACTTTGGTGTGACTTTCATTACATCCAGAACACTAGAACAAAGTCTTCTTGTTCTTTTTAAGAACTTCATTCTCAACTTTAGGGAATTTGTAGCATGTTTTAGTACACTTTATACATACAAAGTAGTACCAGGCAAATTCAGTATCAATAGCATAGACAACACACATGATCCTAAGTTGGCCTTCTACAATATAGGGTATTAATCAATAATATATAGAGAATGAACTTTTAAACAAATTATAATAATCCCTATGTAACAGTATCTCAATAAGAGTATAATACCTCTTTGTACTCTAGGAGTTCGGCAATCGATTTCACTAAGAAACTTTTATAGTATTCAACTTTCTTGGATTTTTGGTCTTCTCTATGACCAGGTTGTTGAATTGTCAAAGCTAACCCATCATTAGGCAAGCTGTAGACATTGTAATGGTAATTTTTTTAGATGTAGCTTCTGATTTAAACCCAAAGAATAAGTTGTTGAGAGATTAGTTAACTTACTTTGCAAGGAAGTAAGCAATTGGAGGCAAGGCTAGATCAATCAGAAGTAAAGACATATCAAAAGCATTCGATACAGATCTTAAACCTTATCCAACAAAGACATTTATTAATATTGATATATCATGGTTTTAAGGTGTTTTTAGCCATGATATAAGTCTTAATTATAGAGTCTTTTTGGTGTTTTAGAGTCTTTTTGAGTCTTTATAGGATTTAGCATGGATGGGAGCTAAATATGAGGATTTGGAGCATAATCAAGCATTGAGGCAGTTGGGAGACGAAATTTAGAGAGTGCATCGATCGACACAGTATGTGCATTGATCGATGCTAGGCCAAAGTCAGAATTGGAAATTTTCCCACAAGTTTTGAAGATTTACAAATCTGCCCCAAAGTCTTCCATATTTGCATCATTAGTCCCTGGACGTGTTTAGGAGTATAAATAGGATTTTTGGGTCATTGTTTAGACCTAAGCTTTATTTTTCCCTGCAACTTTTGAGAGCAAAACCCTGTGAGATTTTTAGAGAGCTTTTGGAGAGAAGAATCAAGACTCCTTCAGAGAAGATTCAAAACTCCTTTTCTTCTCCCTTTAATTTCTTAATGCTATCTATTTTATTCATGATTTGTGTTCTTACAATTATGTCTGAGTAGATCTGCTAGTTAGGTTTAGGGTTTCTCATTAGGGATTTCATGGATTGTTAGATCTGTTAATTTAGGATTCATTATCTTTCTTGTTCTTCACCATAGGTTGTTCTTAATGCTAGATCTTTGATTAGTCATCTGGATTTAGATCTTAGGATTATTAATTGATATGAGAATATAATTGATTTTCCTGATAAAACCTTTGGTGAGCAAAATTACTTTTTGCAAAGAGATTTGAATTAGTGATTTTGTGAACTTATCTAACCTGATTTTAAAGCTGATTTATTACTTAGAATTTTGCAAAGAGATTTGGATTTCTGGTTTTAAATTTAGATAATATTTGCAGTGAAAACTGATTTATTTTATAATTGTGTTTAGAGTTCAAGAACGGTGCTTAATTGTTGAATCCTGTTTATTTAATTAATTGATCTGATTTTCCATGATTTCCTGAGAAGGCCTAGCGTTTAATCCTTCTGAATTTTACATCTCTTTTATTTTCTGTTCTGCATTGCTATTTAAATTAATATTTCTGTTTAGCATAATTAAAAGATTATTAAATCTATTGTGTGAATCTAGAGTTCTTGTGGATTCGATCCCTAAGTACTACAATTGATCTCTTAATTTGAGAGAGTAGCTCTAGGGTAAATTTGAGCATATCAAATTTTGGCGCCGTTGCCGGGGACTCTTTTGATTCACCATTAGATCAAAGTCTTTGATTTTGTCTAAATTTTTCTTTTTCTGTTTTACTCACACGCTTTTGTTTCTTTTCTCTTGTGTGTTTCAGGTACATGCCTAAGCCTAGCACCAGGAAAAATCCTACTGGTCCGGTTATTAAGCTTACAAACCAAGAGTTAGGACAACTAGAGCGTGACAACACAAAAGCAGCCAAATCAGCAAAGATGGCCAACATAATCATATTGAGACCTGATGAGGATGGGGTTTTGAAGGATCAAGAGGGTAATGTGCGCAACGAGCAAGGCCAGAAACTTGATGCTGAAGGACGGGTTATTCAGGAAGAACTCGTCGTGGCCGATGGGAATGCAGATGACGTCGATCGACGCAACGATGGCATCGATCGACACAATGCTGGTGTCGATCGATGCAATGCCAGAGCCGATGCGGAGAATGTTCAGAGGCGACGGGACAACAATGGAGAGCTTGTCAAGACTCTTGCGGACTTCAACAGACCAGACTTGTTCTATGAGAACCGCTCTGCGATTGTCCCTCCTCCATTCCCAAGGAATGACTTTGAGCTGAAGCCTGCCTACTTCGCTCTTGTTGGACAAAGGCCATTCCAGAACCTGCCAAATGAGAAGCCTCTAGATCACATAGAGCACTTTGAGGACATTGTCACTAGCATCAAGGCTAATGGAGTCACTGAGGACTACCTCTACTGCAAGCTTTTCCCTTACTCTCTTGCTGGGGAAGCTTCTCATTGGCTAAGGCAGCTGAAGCCAGGATCTCTGACAACCTGGCATGACATCAAAGTGGCATTCTTGAATCACTTTTATGATGATGCTATGTCTGATGAGCTGAGGATCAAGCTTTCCACCTTTAGACAAGGTCCTACTGAATCTTACAAAGCTGCTTGGGTGAGATTTAAGGCATACCAGAGAGACTGTCCACATCATGGGTACTCAGAGGTGCAGCTGATTAGTATCTTCTTTAGCGGGATTGACTGGAGGTATCAGATGGCTTTGGATGCTGCTAGCGATGGGAACTTCAAGACAAGGTACCCAGATGAAGCTAAACAGTTGATTGAAAGGCTAGCATCAAGCAACAATACCAAGAATGCAGACTTAGAGCGGAAAAGAGCACATGAAGGCAATGGTTCAAATCAGTTTGCTACAGTGAATGCTAAGTTGGATACAGTGCACAATCTTCTTGTGGGAAAGAAGTCTATCCATTTTGCTGAAAATGTTGAGATTTTTGAGCCAAAGCCAGAGACTAGAGAAGAAGATGTCAACTATGTGTATGGAGCTGGCTATCAAAATCAGAGATTTGGTCAAAAGAATTCCTTCACAGGAAATCCAGACAGCAACTTCACAAGGAACTATGGTTCTTCATCTTACCAACCCCTCCCTCCACCCAGTTCAGAGAGCAAGATGGAATCTATGATTGGACAGATTTTGGAAGGTCAACAGAAGCTAACTGTCGACTTCAATGGGAAGATTGATTCTGTATACACTGAGCTGACTGGGAAGTTTGATGCATTAAATACTCATGTCAAGAAGCTAGAGAATCAAGTTATTCAGACTGCTGGGTCTGTTAAAAGACAAGAGGAACTTCTTTCTAGAAGAACTGAGAACCCCAAGCATGCTTGTAATGCGATTTTGGTGAAGGAAGGAGACGATGATACGTCACTTGATCCAGCATCGACCGATGCAGCTGCTAAGCATCGATCGACGCAACCCTCCATGGTCGTAGAAGGGTCGACTTTGCGAGACAGCATCGACCGATGCAACTCTAGCATCGACTGATGTAATGTCGAGAACGAGACGGAAGTTACGAAAGCTCCGATTCCAGTTGCTGAAAGAGTGTACAAGCCTAAGGTTCCTTTTCCCAAGCCTAGGAGATCCAAGCAGGAGATTGAAGAAGCTAGATGCAAGGCTATGATGGATAAGGTGATGATAGAAATGCCTCTGATTGATGCTGTCAAGTTTTCTCCTGGGATTAAGCGGTATGTCAAGAGAATGGTCACCAATGGTTTGAGTCCTGAGGAAGGAGCACTGCTTACAAAGGATGTTAGCTCAATTCTGTTGAAGCAGCCTCCACAGAGGAAGAAGGATGTGGTTGTCTCTAAGGAAGTAAGTGCAGTGATTCAGAGTAGGATTGCAGAGAAGTTACCAGATCCTGGAAGTTTCGTGTTAGATTGCTCTATCTCCACAGGAAGGTTTCCTCATTCACTCTGTGATCTTGGTTCTAGTATTAACCTGATGCCACATTCTGTTGCTGTGAGACTTGGGATGACAGATTTCAAGCCAACTAAGATCTCTCTTATCTTAGCTGATCGATCCAGAAGGATTCCTGAAGGTGTCTTGGAAGATGTTCCGATTAAGATTGGAGAATGCATGATTCCCACTGACTTTGTGGTGCTGAAATATGACCAAGAGCCTAGTGATCCTCTCATCTTAGGACGCTCTTTCTTGGCTACAGCTGGTGCAATCATAGATGTGAAGAAGGGACACATAGCTCTGAATGTAGAAGATTTGGTTATGAACTTTGAGATGGACAAGCTGAGAAGAGCTCCCACTATTGATGGCCAGACATTTTCTGTGGAGATTGCTTCTGATGATGATCTGATCATAGAGCTTCCTGAAGACATTACTGCTGGGTATGTCAAAGAGTTGGAGACTGTTGAGAAAGTGAGCAAGCAAGCTGTTAAGCTTGAAGATTGGAGTGGAGATCATCTAATCAGTACTAGAGATCATGATGAGGTTCTGATGCATGACAAGTTGCTGGTAGATGACATTTTTGTAATGGAAACACGAATTTCAGAGGAAAGCTGCAGAAACATTCAAGAAACACGAGTTGCAGGCCAAGCATCGATCGATGCAGCTGTTGCATCGATCGACACACCTTCCAGAGTCAGCTCGGACTTATCCAAAATCAAAGATTCTCGTGTTGGATCCTTAACTACAAGTCCTAGACCAGTTGTAAAGCTGAAAGCTCACCATTCCACAGTCCAGAACCCACAGGTAAGGCCAAGGTATGCATCTCCTTCTTCCAAACCTTCTCCTATCATCAATAAGAATTTCAAAGGTACAAAAACTGTTGTGCAGTTAACCAAGCCACGAGATTATCGTAGAGCGCTTGTTTCTTCTGTTGATGATTTTGCAGGACTTAAAAGAAAGCCACCCATACCTCAGTCCCGCCCTGGTCCTGTTCCTCATGTCCCTTGTAGACCTCATTCATCTGCTGCATACACACCACCTTGGAGGAAGAGGACATCCTCTCAGAAGCATTCACTGCCATGTTCCGATCCACCGGATGCCTGAGGTCCGACACAGTCAAGCTAATGACTGAAAACAAGCGCTTAGTGGGAGGCAACCCACTGGTAGGTTTTTCTTTTTCATTTTTCTTTTGATTTTCATTTATTTTTATTTTATTCGCCAATCTCTTACTTGATAGCACTGGGGACAGTGTTGTTTAAGTCTGGGGGAGGCAGTTACTAACTACGTTTTTGTTTTCGTTTTTTGTTTTTTTTTTTTTAAAAAAATGGTTTTATTGAGTCAAAATTTTGTTGGGAACTATGATTTTTCTTTTTAGTGTATTGCCTTGGTTGATTAATGCTGCAGACTGAATTCACAAATCCGACTAATGAAAAATCCAATGGCTGACCAGTGAACCAGAAACATCCGAATTTCCGACAGAATCCATAAAAGCTTGAGGTAATTTCTGTACTTTTCTTTTTACCTCATCAAGGAGATTGATTTTCATAGAGCTTGACTCCTTGTTCATACCTGACAAGTAAGACTTCAGAAAGAAAATGGTACTCCTCTCCCTTATTTAAGTTAAGAAAAATCTTGAGAGCTTTGTTTAAAAGAAGAATAAAAGATGAGATGATTTTGATCAGTTTAGAGAGGTAGGTAAATTACTTGTGACCTCATTATTCTACTCTTAAGTCAAATGATCATACAAAGCTTGGAAGCGAGGGGTCGGTAAATTACCGATGACCCCATTATTCGCCTACAACTTTCAGAAAGAAAAAAAAAAAACAAAGCAAAGCTCTAAGGAAGATTAAATAAAATAAGTCTGGGGGAGAAAAAGAGTACCACATGTGGTAAAAGATAAGTCTTGCTTGTGATGGTATTGTACGGGAATGATTCTAGAAGGTTCTTGATATTGATCAAATTGATGAGACTCACCAATGAAGGCTTAATGGAGGAAGTAGTGGAATTTGGTTTGAATTTGGGATGCTATGAAAGTCAACGGAGAAGTACATGGTGGTTCGATTTGGATTTATCTGCTAAGCATGTGGATTAAAGTTCGGATGATCATGGCATTACTTTAAAAAGAAAATGAGTTCCTGCGTTTTTAAACCTCTTTCACAGATGAAGTTTATGTTTTGCTTGAGGGCAAGCAAAGGCTAAGTCTGGGGGAGTTGATATATCATGGTTTTAAGGTGTTTTTAGCCATGATATAAGTCTTAATTATAGAGTCTTTTTGGTGTTTTAGAGTCTTTTTGAGTCTTTATAGGATTTAGCATGGATGGGAGCTTAATGGAGCTAAATATGAGGATTTGGAGCATAATCAAGCATTGAGGCAGTTGGGAGACGAAATTTAGAGAGTGCATCGATCGACACAGTATGTGCATCGATCGATGCTAGGCCAAAGTCAGAATTGGAAATTTTCCCACAAGTTTTGAAGATTTACAAATCTGCCCCAAAGTCTTCCATATTTGCATCATTAGTCCCTGGACGTGTTTAGGAGTATAAATAGGATTATTGGGTCATTGTTTAGACCTAAGCTTTATTTTTCCCTGCAACTTTTGAGAGCAAAACCCTTTGAGATTTTTAGAGAGCTTTTGGAGAGAAGAATCAAGACTCCTTCAGAGAAGATTCAGAACTCCTTTTCTTCTCCCTTTAATTTCTTAATGCTATCTATTTTATTCATGATTTGTGTTCTTACAATTATGTCTGAGTAGATCTGCTAGTTAGGTTTAGGGTTTCTCATTAGGGATTTCATGGATTGTTAGATCTGTTAATTTAGGATTCATTATCTTTCTTGTTCTTCACCATAGGTTGTTCTTAATGCTAGATCTTTGATTAGTCATCTGGATTTAGATCTTAGGATTATTAATTGATATGAGAATATAATTGATTTTCCTGATAAAACCTTTGGTGAGCAAAATTACTTTTTGCAAAGAGATTTGAATTAGTGATTTTGTGAACTTATCTAACCTGATTTTAAAGCTGATTTATTACTTAGAATTTTGCAAAGAGATTTGGATTTTCTGGTTTTAAATTTAGATAATATTTGCAGTGAGAACTGATTTATTTTATAATTGTGTTTAGAGTTCAAGAACGGTGCTTAATTGTTGAATCCTGTTTATTTAATTAATTGATCTGATTTTCCATGATTTCCTGAGAATTTCCCTAGGCCTAGCGTTTAATCCTTCTGAATTTCACATCTCTTTTATTTTCTGTTCTGCATTGCTATTTAAATTAATATTTCTGTTTAGCATAATTAAAAGATTATTAAATCTATTGTGTGAATCTAGAGTTCTTGTGGATTCGATCCCTAAGTACTACAATTGATCTCTTAATTTGAGAGAGTAGCTCTAGGGTAAATTTGAGCATATCAAATATAAAAATGAAACATATATATTTATCTAATAAAATTTAATATTGACAATGTGTTAGGGTTACCTTTGAAAGAAGTCACTTTAGCTTAACGCAGCAAACATATCACCATCTTATGACGATTGTTTTGACAGGCTGCTAGTATATTGTCAGCAAACCTACCCCATAGTGTACATGCTAAACCTTCATCCCTGTATATTCACATTTATTCAAAAATATATTTTCATGAGTATTTGGTAATTACTTTGTAATAGAAATGTGCGTAACTATCTTACCGAGTATCCCTGAGCTCAAACTACAGCTTTTTCTTGACCTTGTTATCCACTTCATGAATTTTCACTTCACCAATTGACAACTTGGCCAATTACATTTAAAAAGGATAACATGTGTTCGAGAAAAGAAAATTTGATAACATGAGTATGTAAATGTATATATATATATATATATATATATATATTAAAATTGCATAACAAAATACTAACCAATCAAAATGTTCTCATTTAATGCAGGATTGTTTAGAATGCTTTGGAAATCCACCAAGTCCAGATACATTTCATTAGATAATGACGCGCATGACACAATGGTGGAAGTGTTCAAGAAAGACATACGGTAAACGTGCTTTGTGATCCTAAAACTTCCAGTTACCTTAGTCAACGAAAAAAATTCTCAATGATTCTCCACTGACCTGGCACGATCTGTCACTTAAACTTATATAGTTGTTGTTTCTTGACTGTAGCATGAATTATAGTACCCTAAACACAAACAAATCATATGCATAGTCAGTTATGAACTTCTCAAATATAATATAGGAATTTTTTTTATAACCTATATAATGATTACCGACACATCAGCTAGGACCATTTCAATGGTCTCACCGGAATAAGTGGTATACTGCTGCCAGCGGTGAATGATTTTGACTTGGATTTTCCAGCAAGTTTTGAATGGCTTAATCGATGCTAGATCAGTTATTGGAAGATTTGCTGCCATTTTGAAAGCTTAATTCGATATGGGGAGCAAATTAAACTTGAAAGGTATTATGTTTGATGAATTGAAAGTAGATGACAAATGTGTAATTATAGTTAGACGTCTACCGTTGAGTCATCGAGGTTATAGTGTAGAGAAAATTCTCATAATTATTTTCGTATTAAATACGATATCCAAATATTGAAAGTAACCATTTGTGGATTTTGTTAGTTTAGAATAGTGGTTTCTTGATTTAGGAAAAAATTTGTAGCCTAATAATTAGGGTAAATTTGGCGAGAAGATATTTGGTAAAGATATAATACATTAGAAAGTAATTACGAATGATTTTTATAACTTAAATATGGATAGTTGCCTAAATTATAGGAACTATAAATATTCGGGTAAAGATCTTTTTTTAAAAGGCAATAGGATGATCAATACCCGATCAAATTTTGGTATGTTTAACAACCAGATGAAGATTGGTTACATATATGCTCATAATTGTTTTTATTAAATGGTTTCAATGATTTGCGCAGAAGTTTGGTGAGATATGATATGGGCTTAAAACCGGATGATCTATATACTATTTTACGGGTTTTTTCACCCGTAATTTCAGATTATTTTTGTTTAATTTTCTGAAATTGATCCGATTCATTGCCTATTTTGTATATTTTTTTACTTATATAGAGATTAGCTTATAAAAAGTTCATTTATTTGTATTTTGTAATGTATTATAGGTTCACTGTGTTACAAAAGTTACATGAAATAAGATAGAGCTCAAACGATACTAATACAATTCATTAGTAATTTAAGATACACTAGGTAAATACCCACGCTACGCAGCGAGATAGATTTCTAAGCTTATTTTGTTTGATGTAATGTAAGTATGAGTAGTTAAATTTTTAAATGTTTTTAGAATTTAGTATTTTGTATTTGCTCATTTTTATAATTTTACTTATACTCATATTTTTAGATTGTAAAATTCATTCATATATTTCTCATTCCAAAACCTATTTTTAGAGATTTCAATATCTACATGACATAACAATTGTCCAACCAGTTCATTACTTATAAGAAATTTAAGTCTTTGATATAACAACGATAAGTTGTCTACATAATTTATCGATAAATTATTTTCTAACAAAAATTTATATATAGAGCAAGCTATACCAGGAAATAAGCATTGGCTGTGAAATAGCACTATATATATATCAAGTTATACTGACTTTAAAAAAATGTTGATAAGTTAGTTTCTGACAAACTTATATACCAAATTTTCAAATATAAACCTTGGCTAGGATTCAGCAAAGTTGATTAATTTCATTTTTATTTTTTGAAGCTTTGTTAATCCAAACAAAACCTTTTAACTACCACATTCAAACACAAATAAATCATAAACAGACTTTCACCTTCATATAAAAATTTAAAATGACGAAACTATATATACATGGAATCATTTTGACTCAACGCTATTTTCTAAATGAAAAAGAGAACAAAAATTTACCTTCTTAATGAAGTACTCAATGTTAAGTGTTCCACTCAGGTAATCAGGTTTATGCTCCTCCGTTCTCCACCGCGAGTAATATTCACACCTTCATCATCCTTCTCTTATGCATACAGAGACTTTGACTTAACAGAAATCCCATTTTTTTCTTCCAAAACTATTCCTCTCAACTCCCAAAAATATAACTACCGTGTAAAACCAAGAAGGCATCAATTGTGAGTTGTCTTTAGAAACCAAATCCATCTAAATTACGGTGAGTTGTCTATTATGATTTCAATTTATAATATAGTGCAATTTACTTTGCTTTTCTTTTGCTAGAATATAAAATATATTAGGGGAAAACCTTGTTTACATCTACGACATCCTTGTTTTTTACTCTAATTTGACAAACTAATGAAAACAAAAATAAGTACAGAAGACCTAAGCAAGAAGAAAACACAGTACAACTTCCTAAGGATGTGAGTTGAACCAGAGACTTAACCCATCCTCCATGAACGGTTATTCTGGTTTCATGAGAGAAGAAATTCGATTTTGAACTGTCTGATCTTGCCATAGCGAGTTGTGACTTGAAGGACGTACCAAAGAATGAATTGCAGTGAACTTGCAAATATGAATCAATAAGGATAGGAAGGACACTGAAATCTTGAAGAAATTCTTTTGAAATATTAATTCATGTGTGAGATTCTGCCATGTTTGCTCTACCAAACTATTGTAAAGTAAATAATCTAACGAGTCTATTCGAGTCATCAACTAAATATAATTCAGAAAAAAACATTTTTAATTTGGCAAAAGAAAATAGTATTTAAACACAAAATCAATAATTAAGAGTATCAAACGACACACTAAGCAAAGCTAATATTGTTAATCCTAATCCATTTGAAAGCACCAAACAGAACAGGGAATGGTATACACGAGTGACACTTCTCTCTACCATTAGAATATACATCATTAAGTTTACTCTGCTTACCTTCTCGTCACCAAACGACCAAGAAGCAGGTCGTCCAGCCAGTTCATGGAAAATAATGTATAAATACGATCAAACAGCAGAGTTGGAAGTAAAAAACACACAAAAAAATATATAAATATAGAAAACAAACAAAAGGTAGTCAAATCTCATGATTATGTTTTTATATAAGAAGAATTCACGTTACAAACCTTAATACACCGAATAAGTTCATATTTTATTATATGGAGGACAAGCATCAGATATTTACATAGCGATTAAACTTGCATGGACTGAAGTAAAGACAACCAAGCCATACTTGTTTTCTCTTAAAAAAATAGGATACACTCTCAATCGAAGCTCAATACGCTAGGAACTATTCCGTCAAAATCAACGTTCTGCTTAATATATAATCCTAAATTTCAAAGTCATAAACATTACAATAAAGGATTTGTTCATGAAAATATATGTCATTGGAAGAGACATAGCTCCAGCTAAAATCTAATCGATCATTTGTCGCTGTTTTGGGTTTTAATTTTCTTGGAATTGTGATTATTGACATGTTGGCAAAATTAGAGATGAGGTGTATTAATTGTTATTGAAACGACCTGACCCGTTTTTTTTTTTTTTTTTTTTTTTTTTTTAAATAAGTGCAATACATAATTAAGCATCTCATACTATTTAATTAAACCACCCAAACCACAATTCCTCATTAAACCAATAACAACCAATATGCACACCGGAAACATACCAAACATACATAACCAACACATCATCAATGCAACAACATACCTAAGCATTCTATCCATCAACCTAGCATAACTCTATCCAAGGTTCCAACATAAACAATATAACCAAGTCCAACAACACATAACTGAGACCCTAGATCATGCTCCTCTTCATCGCCATGATTCCACGCTACACAATACCTGCACCACAAACACAATGAGATGCGTGAGTATTACCAGAAATACCCAGTGAGAGGATCCTCCCATCTACGAGCTATACACACAAGCAAATCAAGAGTACAACCACAAATAAAACATAACAAACCAGCCATTGAACAGAACATCCAATAACACATTCATCACACCTACACAACTTCACACAAAACAAGTTATACAACCCAATCGCTTAGATAAGCTCATGGTCACGCACTCACCTTATCAAACTGATTATAACAACAAATACAACCAGTTGAGACTCCCCTAACGTCTGAAACAGCCCAGAAATTCCCTACAACACGCCACACAACCAAAAACGACTTATAGCAAAACTGGACAGAAATATCAGAAAAGAACAGTCTCAAAGACGAAACCCTAAAATAAAAATCAACCGTTAAATATTAAATCCCTCCAGTGAAAAGCTAGTGCTAGATAAGCCTGGGCCGGAGCCGGATATCCGGCCTTTTTTTATGGTATCCGGATCCGTATCCGATCCGGCCGGATACACAATCTTACTCTCCGAATCCGGCTCTGGAAAACCGGATATCCAATTTACGGTTATGCGTTAAAATTTTGATTATCCGCCGGTTATCCGAAATCCGTTTAATTTTGTTATGTGGGCTTTAATTTGAAAACCCAATAAACATAATGAGAGTGATGGAAGGGTTGTGTGCGGCTATTTATACAGAGGAAGTGAAAGCTTTTTTTTCCTTTCAGCCGATGTGGGATAAGTAAATGACAAAGGGAGTGAGATTGTGGGAGTTGGAAGGTCCCACATCGATAAAGACAAAAATTATCCTCTCACCTGTGTTATATATATATATATATATATATATATATATATACATGTCTCTACCCATGGTAGTTAAGTGCATAAATATACATATATATTAATATTATATATATATTTATGGTACATTGGCGGATCCGGATATCCGGCCCAAATTATTTTTAGTATCCGGATCCGTATCGTATCCGGCCGGATATACAAATATAATATCTGAATCCGGATCCGTTTTACCGGATATCCGGTTTTTCGGATCGGATATCGGATTCGGATCTGGATATCCGGCGGATCCGGTTATTTGGTCTCAGGGCTAGTGCTAGACGTCACGAAGCTTCCCACAGAATCTCGTGCCCATCAGGAACCAGACGAGACCACGATCTCAGTTACAATCCCCGATGGTTCTAACTCGCGTCTAAGAAAACGTGTCTCACAAAACTACCAATAACTCATCGAGTTTAAATCCAAATCTACTTCTGTAAAAAGGGGAATGACGATGAAAGACTTGGGAATAAACCTACTAAATTTCATTACCTTTGACAATGATTTGATATGTCGAGACTGTTTCCTCCCAAACCTTAACGATTCTGCTCCCTTTTACTTTGAACACCAAAATCAAGTTTGGTCTCCCTTCTCTTCTTCTCACACATGAATGAACACTTCTTTTCTTTTTTTCTTTCAGTCATTCACGACAATAAGAAGGAGGCGTCCTCTAGTTAACAAAAAGGGTTTTCGGGTTTAATTAAATTAAACCGAGATTTACCTAAACCAGAATTTAATTAAATCATCCTTTGATTTAATTAATAAATCGACCAGCTTAGTAAACCAACCGAATCTACTTCAATTCTCGATATAAACTTCAATATTTCATATTTTCTTGGGACACGGGCATTACAATTCTCCCCCTCTAACAATAGATTCGTCCTCGAATCTGAATACACCTCAGCTCATCTGCAAAACTCCTCCAACAACCGTCGCAATGGTTCGCACCATCCAACCATCCGGTCTACCGCAACCATGACACCACTGGTCTACACAATCCTGACCCCACCAGTCAGCAAAGTCATGACCCCACTGGCCAATCCAAACCATACTCTCCCAATCATCACCACTCTGGTCCCCCCAACCAGCATACACCTGACCCTCCCGGTCATGACATAAAAAACCCCGAGACTGAACCCCCATCAATCCTGAGATCCGCTTTCGATCTCAACCGTAACCCTGAGATTGAACCCCCATCAGTCTCATAAATCCACATCCGGTTACCATGCTTATCCCCACGTCCTTGACACTTTTTGCCACCAATTCATCTGCTCTTAGGTCGCAACCTTC
This sequence comes from Camelina hispida, assembly GCA_023657505.1. Classification (NCBI taxonomy): domain Eukaryota; kingdom Viridiplantae; phylum Streptophyta; class Magnoliopsida; order Brassicales; family Brassicaceae; genus Camelina; species Camelina hispida. The sequence continues at coordinate 17,004,316 of CP094636.1, forward strand.
AAGCCATACCGATCACACTCTCAGACCCCCCGTCTTTGAGCCATACCGTCTCACCCTCGGGTCGTCACCCTTGAGATCACGGTACCAGGAGAACCCCCATCTCCTCTGCCACCCTCAGGACCACAATCCCTCGAGCTATCGGTATCTAGGGAACCCCCTGTCCCCTCAGGAGAACCCCCATCTCCTCATGAGTTGTTCAGGACCCCGTCCCTCTAGCAAACGGTCATAACGTTTATAAGCATTTTTCCAACCGGAACCACCCCGTGATCCGCGTAGAACATCTCAATGTCCTACCAACCCCATATCCTCTCCCAGAATAACACCATTGTCATGGCCACCCCCAGGCCTCACTCCAAACACCTCAAACACTTTGGATGTTCCCCCACTCCCTTTCCAAAAATGGACAAGTTCTACCTCCCAAAAAACTTTCCATTTTTAGAAACTTTCCATTTATGGAAACTTTCCAATTTTAGAAGTCCCGCACAAATTCCTTTCCAGATGACACACAAGTCAAAAAAAATCCAAAAGAACTTCCTTTGCAAAACATCCACTCCCACCAATCACCGCCAACGGTATTTCCCGATACCGGCGTGATCAACCGCTTCCAAACAACTTCCAGTAGCCAACTGCACCTCCCGCAGAGAAGCTAAAAACACTACACAACTAACAACACACAAAATCACTTACCGTGGAATCTCATTGAAGGCTCGAAGAGGATGATACTAGGACTCCATACCACATGCAAATTGACTAACTACTCATAATCAATTCCATCACACAACATCATGCATAAAGCAACAGAAAAATAATTCACCCAATTAAATTTCTAACCGCTTTAACCATCCACTTAACCATCCTAGAACCGTAAAGGCTCTGATACCAAACTGAAACGACCTGACCCGTTTTTTTTTTAAATAAGTGCAATACATAATTAAGCATCCCATACTACTTAATTAAACCACCCAAACCACAATTCCTCATTAAACCAATAACAACCAATATGCACACCGGAAACATACCAAACATACATAACCAACACATCATCATCAATGCAACAACATACCTAAGCATTCTATCCATCAACCTAGCATAACTCTATCCAAGGTTCCAACATAAACAATATAACCAAGTCCAACAACACACAACTGAGACCCTAGATCATCCTCCTCCTTATCGCCATGATTCCACGCTACACAATACCTGCACCACAAACACAATAAGATGTGTGAGTATTACTAGAAATACCTAGTGAGACGATCCTCCCATCTACGAGCTATACACACAAGTAAATCAAGAGTACAACCACAAATAAAACATAACAAACCAGCCATTGAACAGAACATCCAATAACACATTCATCATACCTACACAACTTCACACAAAACAAGTTATACAACCCAATCGCTTAGATAAGCTCATGGTCACACACTCACCTTATCAAACTGATTATAACAACGAATACAACCAGTTGAGACTCCCCTAACGTCTGAAACAGCCCAGAAATTCCCTACAACACGCCACACAACCAAAAACGACTTATTGCAAAACTGGACAGAAACATCATAAAAGAACAGTCTCAAAGACGAAACCCTAAAATAAAAACCAACCGTTAAATATTAAATCCCTCCGGTGAAAAGCTAGTGCTAGACGTCACAAAGCTTCCCACAGAATCTCGTGCCGATCAGGAAGCAGACGAGACCACGATATCAGTTACAATCCCCGATGGTTCCAACTCGCGTATGAGATAACGTGTCTCACGAAACTGCCAGTAACTCATCGAGTTTAAATCCAAATCTACTTCTGTAAAAAGGAGAATGACGATGAAAGATTTGGGAATAAACCTACTAAATTTCATTACCTTTGACAATGATTTGATATGTCGAGACTGTTTCCTCCCAAACCCTAACGATTCTGCTCCCTTTTACTTTGAACACCAAAATCAAGTTTGGTCTCCCTTCTCTTCTTCTCACACGTGAATGAATACTTCTTCTCTTTTTTTTTTTTTTTTTTTTTTTCTTTCAGTCATTCACGACAATAAGAAGGAGGCGTCCTCTATTTAACAAAAAGGGTTTTGGAGTTTAATTAAATTAAACCGCGATTTATCTAAACCAGAATTTAATTAAATCATCCTTTAATTTAATTAATAAATCGACCAGCTTAGTAAACCAACTGGAAACTAAACCGAATCTACTTCAACTCTCGATATAAACTTCAATATTTCATATTTTCTTGGGACATGGGCATTACACTTATAATTTGTTTGGTTACACAATTTAAGTGATGTGTTAATTCCTCCTTCAACTAAAAAGCTAATATGTCAATACATGAGAGAAACTTTTTTTTTTTTTTTTTATTGTATTGTTGTTTTCTGTTGGGTTTTAATTTTCTTGGAATTGTGATTATTGACATGTTGGCAAAATTAAAGATGGAGTGTATTAATTGTTATAATTTGATTGGTTACAAATTTAACTGATGTGACAATTCCTCATTCAACTAAAAAGAAGATGTGTCATTCAATTCCTCATTCTTCTTTTATTGTATTGATCTGTCGGTTATCTTTGATTAATGATTTTTAAAAATATGAATATATCTCAATTTATAAAGAAAAATCGAAAAAAAAAAATTAATAAATAATATGACCAGCTATGTAATTTTAGGCTTGCATTTAATTATATTTTATATGTCCCCAATGTACAACCAAATACCAGTAGAAGATGCATATACATTTTGATTACTTATTCTTATACATAAAAAATTGAAAGATAAAAACATACACATATCAAGCATAGCTGTTTCTTTAATACATACAGACTGCGAGTACCTAAACTATAGACATATTCTTTTCCTTCACATTACCATAATGTGATCTTGCCACTTGAACGCTTAACTAGCCTAGAGATCGAAACTGTGGCTGTTGAAGTGGAAAAGAGGATGATTCGCCGATCGACAGATGCTATGTGACCGTATCTCTTTGGCTACGGTCGCCTGAAGAGCCGCTGGACCGCATACTATCACTCCAACATCCACACTTCCCCATTTCCCATTCAACGACTCAAATATCTCTGCAAAATCACAAAACAATAATACAAATGTCACATAAAACGTTAAATTTTTTTAACTAAACCTCTAAAGTACCTCTGTACCTCTAAAGTCAGGTCTGGTGCCATAACGCATAGTGGTGTAACTCTGGACATCTTCTTCTTCTATCTCCAAGCCTTTGAGCTCTGCTGCAGATGGATTATGGGGTTCTTCTACATTCAAAGCTACCTTTTTATTGCCATTTGCTTCCACTTGACTGGTTTTGTGACCCCAGCGATGCCAGAAAACAACCACAAGACCTCCAAAAATCAGCACACTTGCAACCATACAAACAAGAAACAGAAGTCCCCTGGACCACCATGTCGTTATGTTGTATTTGTTTATGTAAAAGATGTCCAACAACGTGATCATTGCAATAAACCCAATGGTGGAGACAACTAGGTACAGTCCAGACCATATGTTATCCCCTGTACCTACTAGAACCGACATGGGACACCCGTTGGTTTGTTTTGGCTTGACAGAAGGATGCACCACCTTGTGAACCATCCCATCTTCCTGTTATAACCATGAAACAAAGCAGAGTTCAACAAACTAAATAAGACCCATTGCAGATACCAAAAAATCTTATGTATGTAATTAGACTTACCAAGAGAGCCTCGGATTGTCGTGTGACATAGATGTGAATTTCAAGGTTTAGTTTCTTAGAGAAGGAAGGGCAAATGGAAGGTATGTCAATAGCTGAGAGAAGAGAGAGCTCGTCTGAGTTTTTAATGGCCCAAACAACTAAAACCTTACTCGGTAAACAAGGTTTCCCATCTCTTTTACGGTGTAAGATATCACTCAAGATGGCGAAAAAAGGCGTAATCCCTATTCCTCCTGCTACTAAGATCAGGTTCTCATACCTGCACGTAGCAATAAACCTTTCTTGAGTCAAGCTAAAGCTTATTGCATTGAAACAGTTCAAGTAGACTTAAAAACGCATTACCCTAAGTGGTATGGAGATTCATGGCCATAAGGTCCCTCCACACAAGTTGTGATTTTGGGATATGACTGAGGAGAAATGAGCTGATCTTGATTCTCTGCCTCATACAGATTTGACAACTGGTCTCTAAGCTTTGCAGTCCATCCACCAAGAACCTTTATGAGAACCGTAACTTGATGGTCCCCATCTAAAGGACTTGATGAAACACTGAAAGGGTGCCATTGTAGCCATGATAGTTCCCTCACTTGAAGAAAGATAAAGCTAAGCGCATTGTATCGCATATCTGGTTATAAAAAAATCGGAGAGGAACGAAGTCAGTAAAACGCTTTCAGATTAGAGAGGTAAATGGCAGAGAGAGATTAAACAGAGTTGTTACTTGGTGGTTTCGAAAGGACTAGTTGGAGAGTTCCACAGGGTAGACTCTTTGCAGAGATTACATCGACAGTCCTTCTGGATTGGCAGAACCTCAAGAAACGGTCAAGAATGAAAAGAAATATTCCTCCAGAAACTATACTGAACAAGAATTCACCAACGTGAAGTGCCAAGAAGACCACAAAGACAATGTATAGTTGATGGGTGTAGAAGAAGAGCTCAAAGTAAAGCTTTCTCACGGTGTGAAGCGACGTGACCCACATCAGTAAACCAACCACTAGAGTAATAACTCCAGGTAAATTAGCAATTCCATTAGCTTGCCATTCAAGTAACTGAGAGGAGTAAGTAGTGATGATTAAACTTTAATATAGAACACAGTAAGAAATATAAATAAGACTGTTTGTGATAACATCATCTCAAAACCTATTGGTATTAAATAGACTAGGCTTTACTATCATGTCAAGATTACTGTTGACCTTACTTTCGTTAAAAGTTGACCTTGAATGGTCCATCCAACAACGTAACAGAGGCCATGTAAGGTGAAGAAAGCCATAATGGTATGACCAAGCCAAACATGATATCTTGTAGCATGCTCGAAAGGGATATCGATAAGACGGAGAAGAACTGAACCTCTGGAGATTGGAAGAAACAAAAACACCATACCCAACAATCCAACCATCCCAAAACGCATACCCGTTACCTCCAGCAGAAAAACACTGAAAACACACAACACATATAATGATTGGTATGAGACAAAAAATAATAATAAACAAAGCTGAAACAAATTAGAAGGAAATGAGTTAAAAGAACCTTTTTTCGTCAGGAAGCACATGGAATTTTTCAACAAGGCTGAGGTTCCTCAAGGCATAAGCATATATAGCCCAGAGGAAGAAAACAAAGAAGACCAAAATCCCAAGAAACTCAGCTGCAGAAACAACTCCAAATGGTCCACCCACAAGAACAGGAAATGTCCATAGCCTTAACCTTGGGAATTTCGATATCTTCTTCCTTCACAATCACCAAATCACACATTTATGGAAGAACAGAAACCAAAAAGAATGTAACTTTGTTAACAATATCATTACACAGTTACTTAAAGGTTTATATATTATAATATGCTTTACCACTGTACTCAATGAAATAGTTTAGAGAATCTCAAACCAAACTTACTTGGTGAAGACCTTCTCTTCCCCAGAGATGATGAGATAGAGAGAAGCTAAGACGGAGATAAGAAGAATCGGACCATTGAAAATTACGAACAAGCTTCCTGCAAGTTTTAGACAATTATGAGATGGTAAACAATTAGGACAATTATCGGAGAAAACAAAGCAAAAGTAATGGTACATAATGTAACCTGTGAGGCCATAGAGAGTTTTGGAGAAGATAGCTTTCCATTTTGTGACGAGTTGGTCGCCGAGTGTTCCAGGGTATATCAAAAGGAACACAACCCAAGTAACAAATATTACAGACATCACAACTTTCAATACCCATTTCAAAGATGAAGCCACCACGGATGATGATGATGATGATGATGATGATGATTGATCATTAGACAAGAGTGGGGTTTTATGTTCATCCATCTTTATTTGAAGATTCTATTTTCTCAATGTTGTGATGAGAGTTGGCTACAGAAGAAGCATCAGCTTTTAAAGGAGAAGAAATTACAAATATGTTGGGTATAAATTAAAAAATTCAAGAGGATATGATTAAGAGAGCCATCAGTTACATCAATCCTAGTACACAAAAATAATTTTTTTTTTTTTTTTTTTTTTTTTTTTTTTTTAAATTAGAGCACAAGAGAGGAGGGCATTAACACCTGAGAGTAACGTACTTGGCAGGGAGTGTCACCGTTTCATTTCAACCACAATTTAGGGGGATGGTAACAAGGACTGATTAATAGTAGATAAGATGATTATTATGGCGATTGTAATGGTTTGTCTGTTGAACCAGCAGCGTTACTCAAATCACAAGTTAGAAAACAAATAGAGTAATCAATGCAGCACGAAAGGAACATAATATACCTTCCACATTTGAGAATTTCAAGTGAATTAAGCTTGCAAGGTTTCACAATTGAGTTGTTTCTAGAGCTAGTAAAAGGTTTAAAGGCACTAAGCCAAGAAAATAACTATTAATGTGTTAAGTTAGAGGAAAAAAAATCAGATGCGTTGGCCTCAAGTTTCTTTAATAAATCAAATCAAAAGAAGACTTGTTCCAAAGAGCTTTTTTTGGTCTCAAAAAGGGATGAGTACGACAAAAAAAAAGGGATGAACATGACCATGACGAAACAACTCCCATGATTGATGACTGGCCTACATGAAAGCATAAGCTGATGATATAAGCGTAAGGCTTGGCTTAACAACAAAATAATTTGATGGATAGAGATCAATAGTAGAACATCTTAGATACCAAAGATTACCGAACACTAGTAAAGAAACTGATCGGGACTACTTAACATGCACCAACAACTGATTTCAGTACCACTAGTAGGCTCTCCCAAAACATCAAAAAAAAAAAAAAATGAATTTTAAAAAAAAAGAAAGAAAAAAAAGAGTAAAAGAGGAGGGCATTAACACATGAGAGTAACGTTTTTGGGAGAGAGTCTCACCGTTTCATTTCAACCACAATAGTATAGATAAGATGATTATTATGGCGATTGTAATGGTTCATTTGTCTGTTGGACCAGCTGCGTTACTCAAAATATCACAAGTAAAAAACAAATAGAGTAATCAATGCAGTACGAAAGGAACATGATATTGGAGAGATTCAAGTGAATTAAGCTTGCAAGGTTTTACAATTGAGTTGTTTCTAGAGCTAGTAAAAGGTTTAAAGGCACTAAGCCAACAAAAATAACTATTAATGTGTTAACCATTTTCCAAGTTAGAGGAAAAAAAATCAGATGCATTGGCTTAAAGTTTCTTTAACAAATCAAATTAAAAGAAGACTTGTTCCAAAGAGCTTTTCTTTTTGTCTCAAAAAAGGATGACCATGACGAAACAACTCCCATGACTGATGACTGGCCTACATGAAAGCATAAGCTGATGATATAAGCGTAAGGCTTTGGCTTAATAACAAAATAATTTGATGGATAGAGTCATAGAGATCATAGTAGAAAATCGTAAATACCAAAACTATGATGACCGAGCAATAGTAAAGATACTGATCGGGACTACTTAACATGTCACCAACAACTGAATTCACCAGTAGTAGGCTCTCCCAAAACACCAAAAAGATCAACAAAATTGATATAAACAAATCCAAAAAGATTTCTTCACTCTAATTAGTCCAAAATTATCTTCGAGTCCTCAATTTAAACCAAAAAGGATTAAAAATAGTATAATTTACCTTACATGAAACCCAAAACATAGTGTTAGAATGCCAATGAAAAATTAGAGGAAATCACTCATGTTTAATATGATAGTGGGGCAAAGGCAGGTAGCCTACAAAGTAATCCAGCAGAATCAAGCAAATTAAAGTTAAAAAAGCCCAATAGGCCCATATAAGGCGATCATCGGAGACACCGACAATGGAGAAATCAATTCAGGCGGCGAGCGATAAGCGATTTCCGGAGAAGATCGGAAGCTATGTCAGGTTACTGTGATCTCAATATTAGATGTATTATTCCGGTTAATCAGAAACAAAGAAGTCACGTTCGGGGTTTTGACGGAGGAGTTAACCAAATCTGAATTCTAGATAACCAAAATTAATATATCTGATACTCAATGATCAATCTCGATTGCACACTCTCTCGCATATTGAGATCAATGCAGCGTTTAGGGTCTAACGAATGTCTTTGTTTCAAATCCAAGTATGAGACTCTTTAAGAAATGCAGGTACCTTCACTCTACAGACTTTAGATTAATTGATGAGCGTTATACATTCATTTTACTAGTTATTGCTGCCATATATAACTTTATAATTCCAAAAAATAACCCAAACAATAACCCTAATCTTCCTTGTGATATTATGCTCGTATAAGACATGTTTAATATATTACTAGGTTTGAACCCGCGGTACACCGCAGGACTATTTTTGTTCTGTTTCTAAAACATTTAAATATTCTAGTAAATATATGTACTTTTAATTTTGAAATAATTATCATTAATATTAGTTATTTTTTCTTTAAATATTTTATAAGTTAAAAGATTTATACCATTAAAAATTAATAAAATGTATGTACTGAAACGGTTGCGGACATGTATATATTTTCGCTGGTTTCGTAGGATGGTTAATTATTTTGTGAGTTAAAAATCTATAATATTTGAAATAAATTAATATTTTAGTCTTAGTTCAAACCCGTAATGTCAGGTCGGTTTTGGAACAGATTTAATGACTTTAACCCGCAAAAAACTATCCTACAAAACACATGGGAGTATATAGTCTGCACCCATATGTCCCGCTTGAGTTTACATGATTAGAATATGTGAATATTTTACTAATTCAATTCTTCTAGTTTTGTTTTAATGGTGAAAACGTGATAATATGTGTTAACCCGTCATGTGAGGTCTGAACTGCAACAGATTTAATGACTTTAACCCGCAAAAATATTATTACTTTGATTAGGAAGAAACTTTTTTCAAGTTAAAAAAAAATTATATTTATTTAATTAATTATCAAATTAGTATTTAATGCAAATAGTAGTGGTTCCAATTATTTTGGAAAGTTGGGATAATGAGAGAATAATTGTTTACAAAAATAGGAAACTTTATCATAATTTAATAAAATGTAAATTATAAAATATAAATATTTAATGTCAGTGGCAGTCTTGTAAATAGGTGGCAAGTTCATGATTTCTTTGTTAAATGTACTTGCAAAATGTATATATAGATTCAAGGTTTTTCCACCTTCCTTGTTGATATTTTCTGAAGTTGTTGAGATTAGTAGAAATTTCCCATAGGAGTGTTTAGGGCATTCGGGTATTTAGGGCGCTTCCGGTTCAATTCTATTGAGTTCGATCTATATTACTATAAATTTTGGTTTTCTTTTGGTTTTGATCCGGTTAATTTAGTTTACTTTGGTTATTTTTAGAATTTTTTGGGTATTTAGGACGTTTTCGATTCGATTCGATTTGATTTGATCAATAATTACCGAGATATTCGTGATTAGTGATTTGTTAATTATGTTTTATGTAACAGTTCTTCGTACATTATTAATATTAGTGATTTGTTAATAGTGTTTTATGTAAACAGTTCTTTGTACATTTTTCAGCATTATACAACTTTATACAACTTTATACAACTTTATACATCTATATATACATTTTTGAAGTACATTTTGGATTCTACCCTTTTATTTATACTTATTTAAAAACTTATTTACAGAGTTAATCCCTAAAATATTTCCAAAAATTGTATTATGTCACATTTTGTTTCCTATATATTTTGCATTCCATTCAACTAACAAAAATTACAGCAATCAATATGGAAACAAAAACTATGATATATTTAACCAAACATTTTAGTGTGTTTTGAAGATATTTTATCTCTGAATACTTTGCAAACAAAGAAAACAACAATTTGATTCCCATTTTGTTTTTCAAAACCCGTGAGCTTTGATTCTTAACATAGGAAGAACTTTGATTTGCATTTATTTAAATATTATAATTAATATATATATAAACTTAATAAAATTTTAAAATATTACGAATCTGTAAAATTAAAAATTTTTAAAATACTATAGATTATGGTTATATAGTAGATAGGTTATAAAGAGAACATGTTGGAATCTATAAAATATCATTAAATTTGTGCTAACACGGGTTAACTCCTCATTTTATTTTTTTGTCAACACTCAGCACTACAAATATTAGAATATTTGACATATAAATCAAGTTGATTTAACTAAGATTGTGTAAAATAATTAATTCATTAGGAAAATGTGACTTAATCACAACATATAAATTATTATGTATTTAAATCTCTTATTTTTTGTTATAATAATTAAAAATTAGAATAGAATTTCAAACACTAAACAAAACAAACTAAATATAACAAACAAATGATCATGAAGTTTATTACGGGTTAAAAATTAATATAAACATTTAGCCACAAAAACGGTCGGAAAATTTAGTTATTCCTCTATTTACAGAACATCCAATATTTAACAAACAAATACAAGATAAAATACAAATAATAATAAAAATTATATGCACGCGTTGTACCACGGGTTAAAATCTAGTATTGTTGTTAACTTGTTACACTTCTTTAAGAGTTTGTGAAGAATGTGATAGTCGATATATAAAGCATGCAAGGTGTTTGATGAAATACCTGTATGAGAATTGGTTTGTCGAAGCATAGGAGTTTTTGGGTGTAGTGGATAGAATTAGACATGGTTTGTAGAATGTGTGAGGAGAATTTGAAGCCTGGTTTTGTCAAATCTTGTTTCTGTTTTGTCCTCTGTCTTTGATTTGGAATCTTTTGAGAGTATTGACTGACAAGGCAATTAGGATCTCTTGTTGTGAATGCACTCAAAATGGGGTTTGGTTATTGATGGGGTAACTTTATGTACGGAAAAGGGTGAAAAGCAAGATCATTGGTGCTTTGCATGCGTTGCACCTTTGAATACAAGATACGTTGTTGTTTTATTAGGGTCAGACTATGAAATGTAAGTAGTACAAATTCTCATATTTTAAATGGAGAGGTTATTCCTATTTTTCATTGGTTCTCCACTAAATCTGGGCATAAAAAATCGTACCTGAATATTAACTCGGAATCCGACCTAAAAAACCGGATTAGGATTGGGTACAGATTTGCCTATAAAATTTTACTAGATTCTATTTTCCAATACCTGTAGATTCGGGTTAGGATTGGGTAATACCTGGTACCCGTTTGGATATCCATCAAACTCGAGCTTATAAACATATTTATAAAAATATTAAATATTAATATAATTCAATTACTCAAAATTACGATTATAATTTTGAATATTTCATTTAATTTTATACCTAAATATCAAAAATAATCAAAATATCTAAAATAATTAGTTACATAAGTCAAAATTTAGCTAAACTTATTTAAATTTAATTAATTTTTTTAAAAAAATTCAGGTACCCGGTAATTTGGGTACTAATCGGGTTTTAATATTTGTAACCTGAATCGACCCGAACCCAATAGTATCTAAACCAAACCGAATCTATATATAAAAAAATATTCAGTGGGTTTTATTTTTTTAAACCTATTTATCCAAACCCGATTGGATAATACCTGAATCCGAACGGGTTACTGGAATGCCCAGCTCTTTATGACATGTTTGAAATTTGCAATAATCCAAGTTCTCGATTATCAGAATCGTTGAAGTTCCTCATACTGTATCTCGAAATGTTTTTCTGAAACTAGCTTCTATTAATCCCCTCCCCCCTCCATAACTCAATATTAAATGACATTCCTTTTTTTCCAAATCCGAACAAGTTACAAAATTTAATCTTGTTCGTAAAGAAAAAAAAGAGATCAATATGAGTTTAGAGAACAAAGTACACAAAACAAAAAAAACGATTCAAGAGCAGAGTAAGAAAATTTCACACTTATGAATAAAGAATGAATATATAAATATTAGCCATCAATTGTGCATATCAGTTAAGTAAGGTTCTTCTTAAACACTTGGTCCCACAAGCTAATAAGTGTCATCTAAAAATTTTAGATGTGGTTTTTTTTTTCTAAAACAAATTTTTTCCTCAGTTAAAAGTATTATTGTTTGAGGAAAAAATTTGTTTTAGAAAAAAAAAATCACATCTAAAATTTTTAGATGACACTTATTAGCTTGTGGGACCAAGTGTTTGACGAGAGAGGCGACGAGAGAATGAAGACCTAGGTTTCGATTGATGGATTGGGATGATGACAGAGGACGGAGAGATGGTCTTTCCGTTCTCGCGAGAGAGAGAAGATACGGGGACAGATCGGAAATATGTCTCTGATTGTGTTTCGATTGATTCGTATATCAGGTTTTACAAAAGGTAAACGGTTACAATCGGATTGTTATGGTTTGATTCGATCCGATTTGATGGATCTTGGTTGGGATTCAGTGATTCTTTTATGGGATGGTCGAAGGATTTGGCTCAGGATTGAGGGATTGACTCCGGATTCTGTTTGGGTCTCGATGGAATTTCTGGTGGTTGAGATTGTGTGTACAAATCCTAAGATTCGTTGTTGTAATTGCTCTCACAGATTCGGTTTCTATAAGTTGCGGCTAAGAGGAACCGGCTTTGAGAGAAATTTGATATTTGGATGTTCTTTTGGGAATTTTTTGATCTGTATATCTCGGCTATTAAGTCTACGGATTCGTGATAGCAATTGGATATTTATTTGTAAGCTTGGTCTCGTTGGTTTCATTCATCCTTCCTTGCTTAGCGTTTTGCTCTGTTTCTTTCGTGATAGTCAGTGGTGTGTTGTCGTGATACGGGTTTGTGAGTTGTGGGGGGTGCGAATCATTATGGCTCAATCAGCGCTTTTGAAGGATAAGGCTCCTCTGGTGCGTACTGAAATGGTGAAGCTTTCTAATACGGTTGTAGCTCAGCGGATACAGCAGTTCTCTCTCACCCTTATTGGGAGATTGATGAACCCTGCGGTTCAAAGAATGGAGTCCCTAGTGTCCAACTTGCCTAAGATTTGGAAGCTGGAAGGTAGTGTGGAGGGTGCAGACCTGGGTCAAGACACTTTCCAATTCAACTTTGCTGAAGAGACAGATTTGCAAGGTGTTTTTGAGAATGGACCGTATCATTTTGATGGCTGGATGCTGTCCTTGGTCAAATGGGAACCGATTATCTCATCAACGTACCCTTCTGCCATTAATTTCTGGGTGAAAGTGACTGGTATCCCGATGCATCTCTGGGAGGTTGCTACACTGGAGGCGATTGGGAAGAAGATTGGTCTCATACGAGACATTGATGAGGAGTCAGGTAGCATTTGTGTTACTGTTAATGGCTTTAATCCCTTGCTCTTTAAGATGATTGTGCCTTTTGCTTCGGGGGATGAGGTGATTGTTTCTTTAGAGTATGAAAAGCTGAACGGAGTTTGTGAGCACTGCTCTCGGCTCACTCATGACGTGGGAGTCTGTCCAGAGCTAAATAAGGTTGCTGGTGAACAACGTTTTGAAGCTTTACCGGATAAAAGAGGGGTGCAACGCCAACAGGGAATGGGGAAACAAGCGGTGTTTCAGAATGAGGGGGGAAGGGAGAAGCCCAGGAAATATGTCAAACGAGCTCTTGATTTCCAAGCTCACGATCAGTCTGCTGGGGTTGCTAGTTCTGGTCTTCATCAACAAAACAGGAATCAGGGTTCTCTTCAGGGTAATTTTGGAGGGCAACGTGGTCCTCAGTTCGCTATTGGTAAGCAATCAGGACAGGGTCCTTCATTTCAACTCAACAGGAAGAGTTCTGGGTCGATGTGGCCTAAGCCTCTCTACAAAGCTAAGCAAGATCCTAAAGCTAAAGCGGTTCAGGAAGCTAAAGTGGTTCAGGAAGTGATTGGTGATTGTCTTGCGGAATCAGAGTGTGGGGAGCCTCAGCGGGACACATGGATGGAGATTTCTCCTCAATATAAGACTGATAAGGCTCTAGTAGTTTCAGATTTTGATGAAGCTACGGATGATCTTTTGGAGGATGGGGAATGTCAGGATGGTAATCTCCAAGTGGAAGATGGTGTTAAAGTTGAGCCGAGTGCTAAGTCATTGATGGGTGCGGAACCAGGCAATATTATTCCCGCGGAAGCTGATTCCAAAGGTATTCCTTCATCATCCTTATCGATTGACTTGGCTGTGAATGATGTGAGCGGTGTTATGCAAGCTGTCTCATTAGGTCGCAATGAAAATGAGAGGCTAGGGAGGTCTTCTTCTCAGTCTAGGAGTGTAGTTAAAAACGTTGGCTCAATTTTAGCATCTCCCGGTAAACGTTTGCTAGCTAAAGCTCTATCTAAATCTGTAGGTGATGGAAGCAAACAGAGAGGAGTGGGGAAACCAGGGAACAAGGCCGTGGAGGGCAAACCTGCTGGGGGTGGTACAAAACCAGTGAAGAAGGGGATGGTTGCTCTCCCGAAACCACCGGCTCATACGTGAAGATTATAAGTTGGAACTGTCAGGGCATTGGGGCCGATCTGACAGAGAATTACTTGGGAGATCTATGGAGGAAGCATCAACCAGATATCTTGTTTTTATCAGAGACCAAAAAATGTTTTTCTTATTTGCAAAAATTTCAAAATAAATTTGGTTATAATAAATTGTTTACTGTGGAACCCCGTGGGGCTAGCGGTGGTTTGGCTTTATTTTATAATGATGATTTAAAACTTTCTGTTCTTTTTAATAATGATCGGATTATTGATACACAGGCCTACATTGGGCAACAAATGATATTTATGTCTTTTGTTTATGGGGATCCGATTCCTAAACATCGCGGAAAAGTTTGGGATAAATTAACGGATATTGGATCATTTCGCATCGATCCCTGGTTTCTAATAGGAGATTTTAATGAATTAGTTGGCAATCATGAAAAACAGGGTGGGGCTACGCGATCTGATGCATCTTTTAGGCCTTTTAGATCAATGCTTAAACATTGTGGGATGTTAGAATTTCCTTGTTATGGAGAACAATTATCTTGGAGAGCGAATTGTTGTAATAATCAGGTGATTCGATGTCGTCTTGATCGGGCTTTAGGGAATGAGGATTGACATGGTTTTTTCTCAAACTCGAAGGTCGATTATCTGGAGATGATTGGCTCGGATCATTGTCCAATTTTAGCTACTTGTTTGACGGCAGTCCAGAGACGGCAAAGGCAGTTCCGGTTTGATAAGCGATGGTTGGGAAAGGAGGGACTAGTGGGTGCGGTAGAGTCAGGGTGGAATCGGACAAGGAATTTCCGGATTCCGGGCTTCGTTGATAAATTAAGGAATTGTAGGAACTCGATTTCTTGGTGGAGAAAAAATAATGTTACTATCGGCCCATCGATTATTTCATCTTTGAAGACTGCAGGATGCAAAGATGGATGACTCGATCTCGCAGTAGGAAATTTCGGGATATTTAGAGGAAGTTGAAGGAGGCATATCATGATGAGGAAATTTATTAGCAACAAAAGAGTAGAAAATTTTGGTTAAGGGTGGGGGATAAAAATACCGCTTATTTCCATGCATCTACTAAACAAAGGCGGGTCCGCAATAGGATTATTGGATTATTTGACAACAATAGTGTTTGGGATGAATCACCTTCGGGTATGGAGCATATTGCCACAACCTATTTTGGAGATCTTTTTAAGAAATCAGATGGGTGGGGGGGGGGGGGGGTATTACAGAAATGCTTCAAGTAATTGAGCCGATTATTACGGATAGTATGAACAGAGCTTTAACTCGGGATATCTCGGAAGGGGAAGTCCGAAAAGCTCTGTTTGCCATGCATCCGGAGAAAACCCCAGGTCCTGATGGGATGACAGCTCTTTTCTTCCAAAGGTTTTGGTCCTCTCTCAAGGGGGATCTAGTTTTATTGGTTAAAGAGTTTTTTAGAACTGGCAGTTTTGATCCACTTTTGAATGAGACCAATATTTGCCTCATTCCTAAGGTGGATCTTCCACAACGGATGGTGGAGTTCAGGCCCATTAGTTTGTGTAATGTGAGTTACAAAATTATCTCAAAGGTACTGTGTTTCCGATTGAAGCGATTGTTGCCTCTTCTGGTTTCAGAGACACAATCAACCTTTGTGTCTGGTCGATTAATTACAGATAATATTCTTGTGGTTCAGGAGATGTTTCATAGGTTAAATACTAACCGTCGGTGTAACTCAGAGTTTTTGGCATTTAAAACAGATATGAGTAAAGCTTATGATCGGGTTGAGTGGGATTTCCTGGAGGCAGTTCTGGTTCGGATGGGGTTTGATAGGAAATGGATTTCGTGGATCATGTGGTGTGTTTCGTCAGTGACGTATCAAGTTCTCCTGAATGGCCAGCCTCGGGGCTTTATTAAACCACAGCGAGGATTACGCCAGGGAGACCCTTTGTCGCCATACTTGTTTATACTCTGTACAGAGGTCTTAATAGCGAATATTAAAAAGGCTGAAAGGGAGAAGAAATTAACGGGTATCACCATTGCCTCTAGTAGTCCTACTGTTTCACATTTGTTATTCGCGGATGACAGCCTATTTTTTTGTAAAGCAAATGCAGACGAGTGTAGAACGGTAATGGATATAATTGGACACTATGGTAAAGCTTCAGGACAGGAGGTTAATCTGGCCAAGTCTTCCATCATGATCGGTAAAAAGGTTCCTGATGAAATACGATCCCAGTTGAAATCAGTTATTGGGATTTCTAAGGAGGGCGGTATGGGTTCTTATTTGGGTATTCCCGAGAGTCTGCAAGGATCGAAAGCTAAGGTTTTTAGCTATGTAAAGGATAGATTGGACGATCGAGTAAATGGATGGTCTGCAAAGAGTTTATCGAAGGGTGGTAAGGAAATTATGATTAACTCGGTGGCTTTAGCACTCCCCACCCATGTGATGTCATGTTATAAGTTACCACAGGATTTGACGTCTAAACTAACGAGTGCTATCTCTACTTTCTGGTGGAAGTCTAATGATAAAGCACGAGGCATGCACTGGGTTGCTTGGGATAAATTATGTAAAGACAAATGTGAAGGGGGTCTAGGATTCCGAGGTTTGGAACAATTTAATGAAGCAATGTTGGCCAAGCAGTTTTGGCGTTTAATACATCATCCGACGTCCTTAATGGCTCGGGTGATGAAAGGACGATATTTTAGGAATAAACATCCTTTAATGGCAAAAAAACCATATAATCCTTCCTTCGCTTGGAGGAGCATTTATTCCACCAAGGGATTGGTGGAACGGGGAGCGAGATGGGCGGTAGGTTCTGGTTACTCAATTTCGGTTTGGCAGGATCCATGGTTACCGGATGTTCGTCCAAGACCAGCAAATGGCCGGGGGAGGTTATGGCTCCCGAGTCTGATGGTTAATCATCTGATTAATCCAGTTACTAAGGATTGGCATCTGCCAACTTTGGAGGAGTTTTTTGATTCAGTGGATGTTCAACTTAATAGGAGTATGCCGGTTAGTAAAACGAATCAACTGGACAGATTACTATGGCATTATACTAAGTCAGGGAAATACTCGGTCAAATCAGGCTATAGGTTGGCACGCGAGCTGATAGCGGAAGTTGAGTTTGGGCCATCGTGTATGCCCTTGCGGGTACAGTCGTGGAAACTAGGTGTACCACCGAAGATTCAGCACTTTTTCTGGCAGATTGCATCGAGTACTCTTCCTGTGGTAGAACGACTTGCGTCTCAGGGGGTCGGTGTGATGCTTTGTGTACGCGATGTGGTTATGGAGTGGAAACTATTAACCATCCGCTCTTCGAGTGTCCTAGGTCGCAATGTATCTGGGACGGGTCTCCGGTATCGTTAGATCCGGGAGGTTTTCTATTTGCATCGATTTATGCGAATTTAGATTTCATCTTCTGGCGAGTTCCTTCTCATTCCGGGGTTTCGAATATTATTCACCGTCTCCCCTGGATAGTATGGTCAATTTGGAAGGCCAAGAATAAAAAAGTTTTCCAGGGTATCGAGCTAGAGCCAGTTGATATCTTGAATCAAGCGGAAACTGAAAAATACTGTGGGAGGAGGCCAAGTCTTATTCGGTGAGATCTCTGTATCCTCCGCCTTTGATGGATAACAGAGGGTCCTTTCCCCGGTGTCAGGTTGATGATTCTTGGAAAAGCTCTGATCCTTTCCAGGGTCTGGGTTGGTGGTGTTGCGGTGACGAGGAGTCCACACTTCTGTTGGGAGCTCGGAGTCATAGAAGAGTTCTTACACCCTTACATGCGGAATTTCAAGCACTGATCTGGGCTATGGAGTCTTTACTGGAGGCTGGAGTTGACTGTCAGGCTTTTGAGACAGATTGTGCCGAACTAGTAGAGATGATGCAGACGCCGGAGGACTGGCCCGCTTTTTCGAATCTCCTGGAGGATTTTTCTTCGCTTCGGTCCTCTTACCCTTCTTTCACCCTCGAAAGGATTCCACGAGACTTCAACTCAAGAGTTGATTGTCTTGCTCGGTCGTCAAGATCTTTGCCTTCAGAATCTACCTTTGTAAACTGTTATCCTCCAGTTTGGGCCACCAATCTTGGAGTTCTTTTTTAATTTTATTAATGTTTGGTTGAAAAAAAAAATTATTGTTTGATAATCAGTTGTCATACATAAGAAAAACTTATAACAAATTACAAATAAAGAAATCTTTTAATATAACTAAATATTATGAAAATTTGCTACCACACGCTATAACTTGCAAATTATAAGAGATTGTAAATGATTTTTATAAATTTCACATATGATTTTTTAAAATCACCAATTAAATAACAGAGAATTTAAGAATACCCCAAAATCTCCTAAAATCCTCAGTTCAATGCTGAGATTTTAATATTTTAGAATTTTGGGAGATTTTGAGTGTAATTTTAAGAGATTTGATTAGAATTTATAGAATTTTCAGATTTGGGTTTTGGGATTTGGTGAGATTTGATTATTGAATTTTAGGTGATTTTAGAATTAAAAAAAAACAGAGCAACATGATTCAACGTAATGTGACTTGAGGGTTGTTCATTACTAATCACTTATTGTAAGAGATACGCAAGACTAGATATTCATGTAATTTGTTTTATAGATTATTGTAAGAGATACACAAACCAAACTCGTTCCTTCGTTTCAACCTCCTAAAGCTTCTCCTGCGAATGTACCACCACCATATCAAATAGCTTAAAATAATCAACTATAGTGTAGTCTTTTTAATGGATTGTTCTTGTGAGTTTACATTTGGAGATAAACATTGTGTCTGAAAAGTGTAGACTACATAGCTTCAATAGCTCAGCGGAACGTTGCTTCAAAGCTGGATCACAAGCATAAGCTTTGCAGCCAAACCAACTTCAACAGCAAGAGACAAACATTCTTCAGAAGCTAACTTGCAAAATGACCAAAGGATCGAAATCGCATAGTTTGTGCACTTCTCAGATACTTTCATCAGTAACCTAACTGTATTCCGTATTCGGAATCATGTTAACCGAATCTTTCAAAGAGATCCTCCCTTCGCTTTCCAAACACAATGAATCCAAAATGAAAAGAGCTGATTCCAAAATCTCAGGATCTAGACATGGCAAAACATCAACCAGTTGAGGAACTGCTCCAACCCTAACCATCAAGTTTCTAACTTTTATGAACCGAAACCGATTTGAGCAACGTCAACGCAGGTGAAACACCGTTCCTTCGTCTCCTATCTTTAACCAATCTCATTAGTCCAATAAGTAAATTGTGACTAGAAACAAGCTCTGCTCTAAAACTTTTCTCCTCAACCAACCTCCCAATCAATCTAGCACAGTTGATTTTAGTTTCAATGGAACCATCACTCAACATATCAACCATCAACGAAACCCTAGCTGGTTGCATCAACCCAGCTTTGGAATCAGAATCAAGCTCAAGAGTAACGAGAATCGCAATAGCCTCAGATCCAACAGCGTGAGAAGTAAAAGGACTTAAAAGAGAAGAGATAATAAAGACTCCACCTTCATCAACAACAGTGTTCTTAGCAATTGCGTAAGCCATCACAACTTGCTTAAGCTCGCTTGTAAGTTATTTGACAGTGAGCACACCAGAAGATACATATGCAGTTGGGCAATGAATGGAGGATAAGTGGGTATGTTGTGTAAAATATGATGTATTTTTTGCGAGGGTAATAAAGTGTTATCTCACATAACTATCCGTGTTTCTATTCTGATTTCATCAACACAATTCTATACGAATTATGCAATCTGTTTTCTCGAAGATTCTTTTTTTAATTATCTTCGAGAAACCAAACAGTTGAGCTCCTGAAAGTAAAAAAAAAATGAATCCAGCTTTCAATTATCTCGAAGCTGATAAAAGATTTAGGGGTTTCGTAACACGAAACTGAGAATCTTAAGATGATAAAAGTAAAGGGAAGTTATTGCCCAAGAGAAATTTATGGAGAAGTTTGGGATTTTCCAGAGTAAAGAGAGAAGAGAGAAAGAGAGAGGGAGAGAGTTGAAAAAAAAATTGCAACGACGGTCGAAGAAGTATTTTTAACAAATATTTTAAAATTTCACCTTTAAAAGTGTGATTTTAGAAGACATATTTAATTTTCTCTCCCAAGCGTGAATATCGAAGCGCCGCTACCCCCATTCCTCTCTGACGCCGGTAGGGCTTTTGCTCGCCGGCGTCGGGGTATCTCGATCGTAGCTTCTTCTTATCGCTTTCCTTGCTCCCTTAGATCCAGGCACAGGCCCGTGCGCCACCGAACATAAAGGCCGGAAGAGACTGACGACCTCCTCTACCTGTAATCCCGACTTAGCCTCACTGCCGGCAAAATCAAGTCCTGTCGCTCTTCTACTTCCCAATCCGGAATAGTATCTGGTCACCACTGGACATCCGCCTTGACCCCAAGTCACCCCCCAAGTTTTATAGATCTTCCACTCCTACGGATCTACCGTCTTGATTGCAAGATCTTGCTCAACCCCCAAAAGTCCAGGTTCCCGCTTTCTAACCCTTTGTCATCTTATCATCATTGCCTAGTATCTCGGTTTATACTCGGTGTCCGAAGACTGCATCAGAGAACCCATTTACTTAGGTGGTCTAGGATGTACAAAAGGTCGTTTGGAATCATGGTAATGAAGATAGAGTGAGACAGTCAAGATATGAAGAAGATAAGCATTTCTTATTATTGCATTTTCTTGCTTTACTGCTTATTACAATAGTGAGTCTTTATATATACATGAGACCTTAGGGTTTTAGGGTTACTCCTCAATGCCAAGTATTGCAAACCTATTGGCTAGCTCAATTTGAGTGTTACAGCTAACCTTCTCCTTTTCCTTCTTTGGCAGCTAATGTGAAGTTCCTTTTGTCTCAATCTTTGTCTCAATCTTTGACTTGTCTTCTTATGCAGGAATATCTTGGAGGGGAGAAGCTTGTGTTGTATTGTTGGACTCACTAATGGACTTGGGTTGTGTTGTATTGTTGGGCTCACTAACAGACTTGGGTCTGTAAATCACTTTGACAGCCTTATTGGGCCTTGCTCTGGGTTGGCCCGTTTGCTTAGACAAAAGCATAGCTTTTGTCGTTTTTTGTGACCCTTCTGCTTCTGTCTCATTCTGTTCGATAGATCTAAGATCTACTTTCATCTTCTTCTCATTCTTTTCTGTTCTCAATCTAGATCCATGATGGTCATGAGGAATCCTGCTTATAGCCCCCCTCAAACTCGGAGTGGGTGGAAAGGACACGCCGAGTTTGGTCCGCAAATGTTCAAAAGCTCCGACCGGTAAGGATTTTGTGAAGATTTCGGCGAGTTGAAACTCACCAGGGATGTGCGTGACAGTCAGGGTTCCAAGAGCGACTCTCTCACGGACGTAATGATAGTGGGTTTCAAAGTGTTTGCTGCGTTTGTGGAAAGCCGGATTCGCAGTCAAATAGACGGCAGAGAGGTTGTCGCAGAAGAGCTCCGGTGCTTTGAAAAGAGGAATCCGAAGATCCTTGAGAATCTTGCAGAGCCAAGTTACCTCGGATGCAGCTTCTGAAAGAGCTCAATACTTCGCTTCAGTAGAACTCTTGGAGACCGAGTCTTGTTTCTGAGAAGCCCAAGAGATGATATTCTTGCCCAGATACGTACAGTAGCCACCAGTGGAACATCGAGAGAGGTCACAGCCGGCGTGATCACTATCACTGTAAGCTCGAACTGTGCAATCAGTGTTTTTATAAAACGAAATTCCCATTGATATTGTGCCCTTAACGTATCGGAGAATCCTCTTAAGCAGGTTGAAATCTGAGTACATCGGAGCATGCATCCGCTGACAGACAAAATTCACAGCGAATTGGAGATCAGGCCTAGTAAGAGTCAAGTACTGAAGCTTACCAGCCAAGCTGCGAAAGTACTTCGAATTAGGGAAAGGAGTATCATTTTCGATACGTCGATGAATGTCTTGGGGCAAGGGGGTTGGCATCGGGTTACACTTTTCCATCTGAGCTACCACCAGTAAGTCTTCTGCATACTTCTGTTGAGAAAGAAAGAGTCCCCCTGAATGATATTGAAATTGGATGCCAAGAAAATAATGTAGTTTTCCCAGATCTTTCATTTTTAATTGCTTGTTTAACTCTTCTAGCAATTTTGACAGAGCCGCGGAACTGTTGCCTGTTATAGCCATGTCATCAACGTACAGAAGGAGAATGATCATAGCATCATCTTTGATGTAGACAAACAGAGACGGATCTGACTGACTGCAGTAGAAGCCAAATTCAAGTAAGAACTTACTGAATTTGTCGTACCAGGCCCTCGGTGATTGCTTGAGGCCGTAGAATGACTTATGCAACTTACGGACATGATCAGGCTTTGTTGGATCCACAAACCCGGTAGGTTGCTTCATATAAACTGTCTCTGTTAGATCACCATGTAAAAAGGCATTTTTAACATCCATCTGTTTTATTTCCCAGTTCATGATGGTAGCCAAGTGAAGAACAGAGCGAACTGTGGGTGTTCTGACCACTGGACTGTAGGTCTCGAGGTAATCAATTCCCTCCTCTTGGTCAAAACCATGTGCAACTAACCTCGCTTTAAGCTTGTCCAGGGATCCATCAGCATTCAACTTGGTTCGAAATACCCATTTGCATCCCAGAATATGCATATTCTGTGTAGGCGGAGTGAGAGACCAAGTATTTGCTTCTTTACAATTACTCATTTCCTCACCCATTGCATTATTCCATCCTTCATGTTTCAAGGCTTCTTTTACAGTTTTAGGCTCCGGATATGACACTTTGTGAGTCATGAGTGCATATCTCGGATTTGGTTCACGAATACCAGCTTTTGACCGTGTGATCATCTTATGTGTAGGTTGACTTGGAAGAGGCTCTTCTATAGGACCAGCATCTTGAGGAGCATTGTCTTCTGCTAGCTCAGTTGTTTGGATGTCCGGAACATTTTCTACTGCCTGCTCAACAGCTTGGAAATCCGGTAGCCTATTATTGTCTTCTCGAGGAGACTGAAGATCAAAAGACATTTGCTCATTTTCCTCTGTTGTGAATGGTAAAGGCGAGACAGGTAATAAATTACTGGACCTGCTTGTTTCTGGTGGTGACTCTTCTTGTGCTGTCACTGGTATGGGAAGTGATGTGTTAACTCTTATGTCTGTTGATTATGATTGGTGAGAAGGAGTAGATGGAGCTGTCGAAACCCTTGGTGATGAAGGTAGAGAGCTGTTGCCTATAGAAGCAGGATCTAAGCCTGTCGTACACCCAGAACTCTCTTCCTCAATCAAAGGTGCGACAACTACACTACTCCTCTATGGTAAAGGTGGGAAATCTTCTTCTGTAAACACCGGTTGATCTAAGTTAGCATCCTCTGTGTCTTTCATTTCAGGTGCTTGCGCAGAAGTTACTTCGACACTTTGGAGCCAAGCTTTCATCAGTGGTGTTGGATTAGGAGGCTGTTGATGCCGATGTGAATGAGTGAATGGGTAGTTCTCTTCATCAAACACCACATGCCTACTAATGTAGACTCTTCCTGTAGAAGGTACCAAGCATCTGTATCCCTTATACTTCTCATTATATCCTAAGAAGACACATTTAAGTGACCTTGGATCAAATTTTGTGGCAGCATAATCTCTGAGAGTAGGATAACAGGCGCAACCAAACACCCTAAGAGCTGAGTAGTCTGGAGACCTTCCCACTAGAGCTTCATACGGACTACATCCTTTGGTAAGAGTCGAGGTAGGTAGAAGATTTATAAGAAAATTTGCTGTATAAAAAGCTTCAACCCAATATCTTTGAGGTACTCGACTTTGAAACATCATTGATAATCCCAATTCCACAATGTGTCTATGTTTTCTTTCAGCCAAGCCATTCTGTTGAGGAGCGTGAGGGCAGGAAACCAGTTGCTGAATACCGCATTTCTGTAAGTGATCGAGAAACTTTGTACTCATGAATTCACCTCCACCATCGCACTGAAAAATTCCTATTTTACTCTGAAACTGATTTTCAACTCTTGCTTGAAATATAGTGAAGATGGAGAAGAAATCTGATTTCAACTTTAATGGATATAGCCAATAGAAGCGTGAATAATTATCAATGAAGATTACATAGTAGCGAAAGCCTTGAAATGAACTTATTGGAGCAGGTCCCCAAAGATCATAGTGAATCCTTTCTAAGGGCCTAGAAGCAACATAACTAGAGGAAGAAAAAGGTAATCTGCTACTCTTGCCAAGTTGACATGCTTCACACATCTTCTTGACTCTTTTATTAACCAGAATAGCTTTTATTGCAGATAATTGCTGAAGGACTTGATCATTTGGATGTCCCAGTCTTCTGTGCCAGACGTCTTCACTTACGGAGTGTTGTCGTGTGGAGTAGAAAACTTTCTTAGGTGAGTCCTTCAGTATATATAGACCTTTACTGTAATTTCCTAGAATCAGCAGCCTCTTTGCTTCCTTATCATTAACACGAACCGCATCATCATCAAATTGAAAAGAACACGGATAATCATTTGTAGCCTTAGAAACTGACAATAATGATTTTGCAATATCAGGACAGACTAGCACATCATTGAGAGGGAGCTTACCAGAGGTTGTCTGAAGACTAGTTGATCCAGTGTGAGTGATGGGCAAGAAGTTACCATCCCCGATCATAATTGTGTCAGTTCCGGCATATGATTGAGCTTTCTGCAGATTATGTGGAGAATTAGTGACGTGTACGGTGGCTCCAGAGTCTGTAACCCACTCGTTTCCACCAGAATCCGTGACATCCGTGATTCTTAAGGCTGCTAAAGCTTGAGGTATGTCTTCATACTGATAACTACTGTCAAATCTATACCAGCATTTGATAGCAGGATGACCTGGTTTGTTGCAAATTTGGCATACCACCTTTGCTTCAGTACCACTACTGTGAGGGGAAATTTGTTATGGGAAGCCTCTGCCTTTGGTGGTGTAGAAACTTCCTCTTCCACGAGATCCTCCATTCCTGCCTCTCCCTCGACCAGGCTGGTTAGTGAAGAACGCTACATGGGGTGATACCCCTTGTGATACACTGTAAGTGGCCAACCTGTCTGCATAGCTTATGAGGCGTGAAGTGACCTCATCGAAGGTAGGAGGTGGAACCAGATCTATCATCCCTTCAATGGACACCTTGATAGGTTTGTATTCTCTACCTAACCCTCTAAGAGCTGCAAATATTTTCATCTTTTCTGGAACTGGGCTCCCTATAGATGCTAGTTGCTCACACACGTTTTTGATATCTCTTAGGTACTCAGACATTGGCCTCTCAAGTTTTTCTGAGGATTGTAGCTTGCCTTGCAGTTCAAAGAGCCGTGAAGAGGATACCTTGTTAAAGTGCCTAGCGAGAGCATTCCATAGTTCCTGAGCCATAGTGGTGCCTGTGACTTCAGCAAGAATGTCTTCAGAAAGAGTTCCAAGAAGCCACACTTCAACAATCTGGTCTGCTCTAAACCATTCGATGTAATCTGGATTTTGAACAGTGGTGACTTGACCTCCGATGTGTGGGACTTGAATGACCGCACCAGGAGAAGGAAACGACCCGTTCACGAATCCAAGAAGATTCTGACCAGATAAGAACGACTCAAACTGAGACTTCCATGATATGTAATTCTTTTGGTTAAGCTTTAGAGTGACACAGTTTGAAATGTTTAATGTAGGAAAAAGGAAAGGAGAAGAGTAGAGTTCCATGGACTGATTAGCCATGGCTCTGATACCATGAAGATAGAGTGAGACAGTCAAGATATGAAGAAGATAAGCATTTCTTATTATTGCATTTTCTTGCTTGACTGCTTATTACAATAGTGAGTCTTTATATATACATGAGACCTTAGGGTTTTAGGGTTACTCCTCAATGCCAAGTATTGCAAACCTATTGGCTAGCTCAATTTGAGTGTTACAGCTAACCTTCTCCTTTTCCTTCTTTGGCAGCTTATGTGAAGTTCCTTTTGTCTCAATCTTTGTCTCAATCTTTGACTTGTCTTCTTGTGCAGGAATATTCTGGAGGGGAGAAGCTTGTGTTGTATTGTTGGACTCACTAATGGACTTGGGTTGTGTTGTATTGTTGGGCTCACTAACAGACTTGGGTCTGTAAATCACTTTGACAGCCTTATTGGGCCTTGCTCTGTGTTGGCCCGTTTGCTTAGACAAAAGCATAACTTTTGTCGTTTTTGGTGACCCTTCTGCTTCTGTCTCATTCTGTTCGATAGATCTAAGATGTACTTTCATCTTCTTCTCATTCTTTTCTGTTCTCACACTAGATCCGTGATGGTCATGAGGAATCCTGCTTATAGGTAATTGCTCGTTTTGTGACTCTGCCAATTGGATCGAAACTTTGGTTTTATCAAGCCTTATTTAAACCCCAGAACCCACTCCCATGTATGAAGCTCAAATCTTTTGTTCCCTTGTTGATGTGTTGTCGTTTAAAAACCTTGTGTGGAATTCTTGATCACCATTTTCATGGCAGAGAGGATCCACCTGGTTTGTTGCGACCTTGCTTTGTTTTGTTATACCTGATAACAGCTTCTTTGGGGAACCTTCCTGCTCCCATCACCCTGCAATCATCACCTTGTCCGAAGCCCAGGTCTGTGCTCTATCTAGCACTGTTTAACCGGTTCTGTAATCTGTGTAGAATTCTTGATCACCATCTCCATGGCAAAGAGGATCTACCTGAATTATCACGGTCTTACACTTATTCTCTGCACCTGCTACTCTTCTCATTGGTAAGCTCTTATGCGCATAAAACCCTCCATCCAACCTCTCGGTCGAAGCTCAGGCATGGTCTCTATCTGTCAATATCTTATCGGCTTCATAACTTGTGTGGAATTCTTGATCACCATCTCCATGGCAGAGAGGATCCACCTCTTATGATATGATTCTACACCTGCTGCGTTCGAACCTTGGTCTTAACTCCAATGATGAACTCTATTTCGCCTAAACCCTTGAAGTCTCTTGACACCGAAGTTCTGACATTACTCTACCGAGGCTGTGATTCTGGTCTTAGAGTGGTCTCTACCAACAATCAACCCTCGACAAAACCGGTCATTTGCTTCAATCACCACTGCCTCAAGCAATCCAATATCAATACTTCCACCACCAACGGGGCCCTTGTCCCCCATATCCCGGCCATGGCCTTGTTTCGGCTATTGCTTTTCACTCAGGCGAGCTCCTTGGCTCTACCTACCATATCAACGACACAAAGTCTCTTGACTGCGCCCAACCTGTCATCTCTCGAGCTCATCGTTGATGACTATTCTTGCAACCTTGATTTAGCATGTCTCCAAATGCTCCTTAGCACTTGTCTCATAGCTATCATGGATCCTTGCTTAATGTCTTATCTATCTTTGTTCATGCTTATGGTTTTGGGGAAAACCTTTGTATGTTACTCTTTAAACTTTGGGATCTTATATCCCTCTATTTGTATTACCTCTGTGTGATTAAATAGAAGATGTTGTTTGTCAAACAAAAAAAAAAGAAGACATATTTTTGAACTAAAAATGTTAGAAGAGTTTTCTAGAATCACATTTAATAGATTTTTTTTTAAAGTTGTAATTTTTTGAATAACAGTAGATTTGAGATTTATAAATTATTGATTGAATGATAAGAGATTATAAATGATTTTTATAAATTTCACATTCAATAACATAGGATTTCAGATGATTTTTTAAAATCACCAATTAAATAACAGAGAATTTAAGAATACCCCAAAATCTCCTAAAATCCTCAGTTTCAATACACCCCCCTTAGAATTTTTACATGTGGTTTTTTTTCTAAAACAAATTTCCTCCTCACTTAAAGAAATTATAGAAAGTTACATATAAAGAAATATTTTAATATAACTAAATAGAATGAAAATTTATGTTAACTTATTTGGATATCCTCACTTATGAAATGCTCAATATTTAATTTTATTTTGTTGCTACAGATTAGCAGAATGCAGTTTTAAATATTAGTCCTTTGGATTCACTATTTTTTAATTTTGGATAACCATAAAAATTGCATTCTGCTAAAAATATGAAACAATCGTTCATCATAGTCATAAAAAACGGTTTAAAGCTAATCGCATGAGTAGCCTATTTAATCAAAAAACAACAGAAACAGCATCGGCATAGAGCAAGGAACCATACGAGTGGACACTAAGCACATGATCAAACCATTCAACCTTCCCCCAAATGTCATCTCCATCGCGTGTTTCAAGGTTAAAGTTATCTCAGCACACCAAATCTTATTAATATTCTTACCGGTCACACACTGTTCCCACAAAACCGCTATCTTTCCACCAAGATCCACCATTTTACAATACTCACGGTCGCGTAAATCAGGCAACGTCCCTTCTAAACCGTTCAACTCCTTCCAAAGTTTTACCTTAAAGTCAAACCATTTGAACAGCCTCTTTTTCCAAATGAACAAGACCTTGTCTACCACGCAAGGGCTAGAGTTAAAACGAGTCCTATTGTCTATTGCACGATACAGATCCCTATCCACTCCTATACCGTACCATCTATCTTCCTCAAAATTGTAAACTACAGGCGAATGCCCAAACATGTATAATTTTTCATCAAGGCCTAAGCTTTTGACTACACGTCCAGGTCCAAGATCTTGATCTTCAAAATATCGATACTCGATGCTTGGGTTTGTTAAATTGCCCCAAGTTTGACTCTTTGGATCAAACACTTCGATCCAGTTCAACCAGATGTCGTCTTTACAGCCTCCTGCTGCATATATCTTCCCATCAACTAAGCATACGGTGGACGAAGAGCTACGGGCCACTCGCATTCCTGGAGCCTGACGCCACCTGTGACTCTTACAATCAAGGACATCGACAGAAGAAGAATAGCGTGTCGACTTCCAGAATTTGTGAATATAAGATTTAGACAATGCCGCAGGAAGCAAACCAATAATGGGAGATGGAACTTGGACAAGATCATAGCCACTTGACTTGTCGGCTACGTTTTATTAGGCTTCCGGCAGAGAGTGAACCAATGTGTGATAGGATCCAAACGGAAGTTTATGCAAAGATAGAGACACTTCTCGGTACGGTTTAAGCGTGATCTGGTCTCGTAAAGCTCCGATGAAGCAACAATGGATCGAAAAGTTTTGCAAACGAGGAGAGAGTTAGATAGTACAATCTAGAGACGCGTGCGAAGCAGTTGAACAGCAAGTCATTAGGAAGTGACAGGATCGAGGTCTGTTCTTCTGTCGCCGGAGAGGCGGAGACGTCAGAGACGGCATCTTCTTCTTTCTTTTATTACGGAGTGGTTTCTCGTCCTTCACGGCGGCTAAAGATCTGGCATTGGACAACATCAGGGGAAAACTTAGTGAGATCAAACTCACAGGAAAATGAATAAAAGGAAGTTTTAGGGCTCCCCTTAATTCCAGAATTATCGGAAACGTGAGCTTTACGTTCTCAGGAAAACGAACCACTACTTAGGCCTATAGGCCCAAACTTGGAGTGTTATTAATGGGCTCAACGGATTTAATTTTTAGTTGAAGAGGTTGCAATCAAATAAAGAAAAGGTTTGGGGTTAATATCGAATATTAAAATTTCTTTGGGGGTTAAATATGAAAAAACTAACTACCAGAGTATCCACCTGAGAGTTACTTATGAATTGACCGTTACATCAACTTAAAGATATATTTCCTTTTCTTTCTTGGTTTATACAACTGTCAAAGCGTAAAAAAAAGGGAAAATCTTTACTACTTGGCAAAAAAGAAAGGAAATATTTCTTCGAAACAAATGGAAAATTGACAAAAAAAAAAAAAAATGGAAAATTCTTTCCTATATATAACACACGATAGATGACCAATATTTCTATATTCATTCTTGTTTATTCATCTTAAAAAGTGTGAAACTCTCTTACTCTGCTCTTAAAAGAAATCATATTTTTTTTCCGTTTGTGAACTCTGTTCTCTAAAACTTTGTTTCTTTTTTGCTTTACGAAAGAATGAAGATTAGATTGTGCAAATCATTCTTGTCACGTATTCTCAGGCGTCGTCAACCTAGATCCACAGTTTATCCCACTCCCACCATGTCTTTTCTATCACCACCACCTACTGCTACTACTACTTCCACCATTGGCAACACTACAACTAGGGGAATGATTCGATCTCGATCAGAAGATAACGTGAAGAAACTTGGGGACTGTATGGACAACATGGACGAAGACGTGTCCAAATTATTCATAGAATATGAACAGACCGATCTACGTGAAGATCCGGAGATGTTCCATCTTCTCAACAAATACTTCAGCACTAGCAAATCTGTTTCTCATCTCTGCGAGTCTCTCAAGACATGCTTAGAGAGAGCAGAGAAGAAGGATTATAACTTGATTGATGAAGCTCTAAGTGATTTTCATGAAGAACAATTGAGTTATGGGGGACTAATGGAAGCAAGTTTCAGAAAAACATTCAGGGATCTGAGGAACTTGAACGACTTTGATGACCACGACTTGGATTATTGTGAGTTTCTCAGCAAATTACAGAGCTGTCACGAAGAGCTGGCGAAGACGATTGTGGAATTAGAGAAGACGATGAAAGGAATTGATAAAAAGTTGAGACGTGTTAGAGGTCGAAGAGCTATTGTTACTGCCGCTTTACTAGCTCCTGTAATCGTTGCTATATTCATTAGCAAGATGGTGGCGGGTATTTTTGGATTGGTTCCATTGGATGCGTTGAGTTCGTTTGTAGTTTCGAGGTGGAAGAGAGCAACCGAAGCTTTGAAACGACAAAAGACCGCGATGAGCTCGATGGAAAGAGGAACAACGGTTGCTCTTAAAGAAGTAGAGAAGATTACAAAATTGGTGAGTCGACTTGAAAGTGTTGAGAAATCGATTCGAGTGGCAGCCGATTTTGCTGTTAAGAAACGTTATTCGATGGCTGTCGCTATGAGAGAGGTGGAGGAGGAACAGAAGAGTTTGAAGTTAACTGTCTTGGAGCTTGACAAAGAGACCGGACAGTGCGACGGTTTTGCCCAGTTTGGACGCACGGTGGCTTTGGAGAAGATTACTGAGTTTTTGTCTCGTGGCCAGAAGAGCTTGACCAAATAGTTGATTGTTTTCTTTCTTACTTTTCTTAATTTGTAGTTACTAGTTAGTACTGATACTGTATGTTGAGTTGTTTACTAATTTTGTAGTTTTGTACCATTAATTTTGTTGAATTCTTTATATTCAACATGGACTCATATGAATCAATAGCTTCTGCAATACTTTATTGGTTCTTACGTGTCAATAACACAATATGTTTCAATCATAGATCATTCACTTTGTTTTGTCTGCTCACGAGTCACAAATTCACACAAATCCGAATACTATACAAGATACAACCACACTACTTTTCAGTTACCCATTTCTTTATTGGTTCGTTGCAAAACATGAACAACATAAGCTTTACTGTAACAACGAACCCCCACTTTTTCTGCAACTTTAATCATCACAACAATGAGAAACGCCCAACGCCAATGTACAATAGACACACCATACACTAACATTGTATGGTGTTTTAGCTTTTCTCATGAATGTAATGAGAACTGTATCTTATTATTTATGCAACTCAACAAAGGTGTTTTCAAAAACAATACCATATCGCATTCTCTAAAAAACATAAACCAATCATTCATCATAGTCACATACATTAGAAACAAAATGACATTACCCACATTAACCGTTCATTCAAGCTTGCCCATTTGGTTCATCAAAGAGTGGCAGAAAGACCATCCGCATACAACAAGCAACAAGACTTGTGGACCGGAAGCTTTTTTGGCTCCCCCAAAACAACCAAAAAAGATAAACAAAATTGATATAAACAAATCCAAAAAGATTTCTTTACTCAAATTAGTCCAAAATTATCTTCGAGTCCACTATTAGTCCAAACACCTGGTGTTAAGTGTTAACTGTGAAATGCCAATTAAAGATTGGAGGAAATTACTCATATTTAGTATGATAGTGGGGTAAATGCAAGTAGCCCATAAAGAAACCCAACAGAGCCAAACAAATTAAAGTAAAAAAAGCCCAATAGGCCCATATAATTGGGAGAGGCGATCATCGGAGACACCGACAATAGAGAAATCAGTTCATGCGGCGAGGGAGAAGCGATTTCTGGGGAAGATCAGAAGCTATGTCCGGTTACTGTGATCTCAATATTAGATATATTATTCCGATTAATCGAAAAA
The DNA here is from genome assembly GCA_023657505.1 of Camelina hispida. NCBI lineage: Eukaryota > Viridiplantae > Streptophyta > Magnoliopsida > Brassicales > Brassicaceae > Camelina > Camelina hispida. The sequence goes on from CP094636.1 coordinate 17,036,877, forward strand.
AAGCAATCACGTTCGGAGGTTTTGGCGGAGGAGTTAACCAAATCTGAATTCTGGATAACCGGAATTAATATATCTAATACTCAATGATCAATCTCGATTGCACACTCTCTCGCGTATTGAGGTAAATGCAGCTTTCAAGTCTAACGGATGTCTTTGTTTCAAATCCATGTATGAGACTCTTTTAAGAAATGCAGGTACCTTCACTCTTCAGATTTTAGATTAATTGATGAGCGTTATACATTCAACTTACTAGTTAACAAAATTGCTGCCATACATAACTTTATAATTCCAAACAATAACCCAAACAATAACCCTAATATTTCTTGTGATATTATGCTTGTATAAGACATGTTTAATATATTATCCAAGGTTTTTTCACCTTCCTTGTTGATCTTTTCTGAAGTTGTTGAGATTCGTAGAAATTTCCCATAGTAGTGTTTAGGGCATTCATGTATTTATGGCGCTTCCGGTTCAATTCTATTGAGGACGTTTTCGATTCGATCGAGACGTTTTCGATTCGATCGATTCGATTGTTCACTTTCCTTGTTTTGGTTTTGATCCGGTTAATTTAGTTAATTTTGGTTATTATTAGAGATTTTTGGGTATTTATGATGTTTTTGATTCGATTCAATTTGATCTATAATTACCGAGAAATTCGGTTTTGTTATAGTCTTGATCCGGTTAATTTAGTTTAGTTTGGTCAAAAATTTTGGGTATTTCTGTGTATGTTTGGGAATTCGGTTCTTTTTTGTATTTTAATAATTTCTGATATTTCAAATATTTATTTAGGTTATTAAAAAATATAACTAGAACTGTAGTATTAGCTGAAAGCTGAAAACTACAAATTGAAATTTGTTAGTGTCTGTTGACTTGAATGCCACATAGATTTATCCCAAGTTCCTAACAAATAATTAAGGCATATAAAACAAACAAATTTGAAGCTTTTAACAAATGTAAACCTTAAATTCACGTACTTAACACGTAGAGTATTTTTATATGTATCCCCCAAAAAACACGTCATTACGTGAGTGTTCTGTGGACACCAACATTTTCATTCACTATCAAAGTTTATCGACAAAAACATTATCTTGGCATACATCAAATAGCTTGATCCTACTACCATTATATCACTGTTTATCAACGTCTCTCCACTTTCTAGTTGTTGTTGTTGTCCTGCTAAGTTGTACTCTCTTCTTAGTTTACCTTGCTAAAAGGGTTGAGACGTCCTTGTAAGCTACTAGATCCAATTGGGTACACATCTTTGATCTTTCTCTCTTAACGGTGGGGGCCATCAACTTTATACATTTGTGTTTTACATTACCCACTAGATTACTCAATGATTAATTTAAGAGTAACTGGTCAATCTTTCATCAAATCATCATCATTATTGTTGCCATTAGGAGTAGTATATCAAGTTGGTAAAATGCTTGTGCTCCATATAGGCAACGACCGTCAACCTTGACTTTATCTACTCTACTGTTGGTTGTTAAAAAAACCATATCACTGCATATATAGTTGATGACCACAACTCTCTGTTCTTTGATGAGATCAAACTTTTTGGGCTCAACAAATCATATCTTATTCTTATGTTTTTGAAGTTTTAAGATAGATATATACAATATATATGTTTTGTGATTGTTTTGAAATCAATAATGAGTATATTTAATACAGTGAAATAAATAAAGGTCCCACAATAGTTTCGCATCAAGACAACTCATATGTGTTTTTAAATGTATTGTTTCATAATTTGTTCCTTCCCATTACCACTATTGACAAATCCATGTACCAAATTTTGTGTCTTTAAATCCCATTATCAGCTGTTTCTAAGTTGACCAAGTTTTTTTTTGTTTATGGTCCTCTCCCTCTTTTCTTGTTTTTATATACTTTTTTCACTCGATTGGTTCAAAGTCTTCTTTCTTCTTCTTCCTTTTTGTTAACATTATTGTCTACATGTTTTGAGAGCGAGGTTGTCAAAATTTATTAAGAGATTAGTCAAATCTTTGTGTAGACCACATGCTTTTTTTCTAAAGATAATTTTTGAGGTACAATCATAAAAAAACAAAGGAAGAGGTAAGAGGATCTTTGTGGGTTTTGAAGATGAGTTCAAGAACTGGAGCCTTTATGCTCCTGATCTTGCTTTTCTTCTACATTTGTTCTGTATCTGCGCTCACAAATACTTTAGACTGTAAGTTTATGTATATATATATATATATATGCAGATACAAGCAGCATATAGATGATGAACATCATAATTTCCTAATGGTTTTCATATGGTGCAGCTTCTGCTTTAAGTGGCCTGAAGAGCGAATGGACCAGTTCTCCTGATGGTTGGGAAGGCTCTGATCCTTGTGGAACCAATTGGGTTGGAATTAAATGTCGAAATGACCGCGTCATTTCAATGTAAGAAACTCGATTTCTTTTGGTTTGTTTGCTGCTTCTTCCAATAATCCTTGCCGACTTTTAATGTTATGTTGCAGATCACTAGGTAACCTTAACTTGGAAGGAAAGCTTCCTGCTGATATTTCGTTCTTGTCTGAATTGGAGATCTTGTATGTCTTTCTTCTACTTTCTATATATATATATATATATTTTTTTTTTTTCCATTCACATAAAAAAAGATTTGTGTTCTCTCATCTTATGATCTAATCTTTTGTAGGGATTTGTCATACAATACTGGATTGTCCGGACCACTTCCACCAAATATCGGTAACCTTAAGAACTTGAAGAGCTTGTAAGGAAACACAATATCGTTAGATCTCTAGTACAACTTATATTTGTACATCTCCTTTGTGTTATCTACTAACTCTCTTTTACTCTCCTGCAGGATTCTTGTGGGATGTAGTTTCAGTGGTGAAATCCCTGAGTCCATTGGTTCTCTAAAAGAACTTATATATCTGTAAGATTTTGTTGCTTCCTATTATTTATAAACACTCTCCTTTTCAATTGCATTGTCTAAACCCATTAGTATTAATCTGTTTTTCCTCCATACAGCTCCCTGAATTTGAATAAATTTAGTGGAACGATTCCGGCTTCCATTGGACGGTTATCGAAACTATATTGGTTCGATATAGCTGACAATCAGATCGAGGGAGAGCTACCAGTTTCTAATGGGACTTCTTCACCTGGACTTGACATGCTTCTTGCAACTAAGCATTTGTACTATATATAATCCCCAAATCATTCCATTTTTCTTATTATAGTCACTCCTTTTAATCTGACTCTCCTTCACTTTCTTCTTGCAGTCATTTTGGGAAAAACAGGCTTTCGGGAAAGATCCCGAAAGAACTTTTCAGCTCAAACATGACTTTGATACATGTGTAAGCTTTCATACTAGATATAAAACAGAGAGATTGAGACTAGTAACTTACAAAGTGACTGCATTTTTTGTTGTTTTATCGATAGTCTCTTGGATGGAAACCAATTCACAGGCGAAATCCCAGAGAGCCTCGGCCTCGTTAACACGCTGACAGTATTGTAAGTAGTAAAAGATTTGTTAATTTTTTTTATAATCATCTTTACTTCCTTAATCTCATGTGTTTTTTTTTTTCTTTCTTCTCTAGACGCCTTGATAGGAACAGACTAATTGGAGAGATTCCTTCAAGTCTTAATAATCTTACAAGTCTAAACGAATTGTAAGTTGGAGCGACTAAAGATTTGTTATGTATTTGTAAGATATAAGTGAAAAGAGGTAAAAGAGTTTGTAGTTGAATATATTTCAGGTACTTGGCCAACAACAAATTTACTGGTAGTCTTCCAAATTTAACCGCCTTGACCAATCTCTACACATTGTAAGTTTTCCTATATTTCTCTTCCTCTTTTGCTACTCAATCTACCATCACTACCCTTCTCAAACCTTCATTCTCTATCAATCTAATCCCATGATGTGACTGTAATGTAACAGGGATGTAAGCAATAATACTTTGGATTTCTCACCCATTCCATCATGGATCTCCTCATTACGCTCCCTGTCAACATTGTATGAGCCTTCCTTTCTCTCTTTATCTCTTTTTGATCTCTATTTGTATACTTACTAAGAACAAATGGTCTTCTCCTTTGCAGAAGGATGGAAGGGATCCAACTCACAGGTCCAATACCAAGTTTTCTCTTCAGTGCTACTCAGTTGCAAACTGCGTGAGTCAACACACAATTCTTGAAATTGGTCATCAACTAAATTTATGAAAACTGTACTGATTGGGATGCCTTACTTTTTTTTACGTGCAGTATCCTAAAACGCAATCAGATAAATGAAACATTGGACTTTGGTACCAACTTTAGCAACCAGTTGGAGTTTGTGGATTTACAATACAATGATATATCTGAGTATATACAACCAACTAAGAAAGAACTTCAAGTAATGTATGTATCCTTGTCACAAAACCAAAATGTCTTGTTTATTTTTGTCAACCTATTGCTTATGTCTGTTGATATATATGCACAGACTAGCAAATAACCCAGTGTGCCTAGAGGCGGGAAACGGACCGAGTTACTGCTCAGCAATCCAACACAATACCTCTTTTTCAACACTCCCAACAAACTGTTCACCATGTGAACAAGGCATGGAAGCGAGTACCACGTGCCGCTGTGCACATCCATTCATGGGAACACTCTACTTTAGGTCTCCTTCATTTTCAGGGTTGTTCAACTCCACCAACTTCTTAACCCTACAGAAGGCAATCACGGATTTCTTTAAGAAGTTCAATTACCCTGTAGACTCTGTGGGTGTCCGGAACATTAGAGAGAATGAAACTGATCATCAGCTTCTTATAGATCTCCTGGTCTTTCCATTAGGCAGAGAGAGTTTTAATCAGACAGGAATGTCACTTGTTGGTTTTGCGTTTAGTAACCAGACTTATAAGCCTCCTCCTATATTTGGCCCTTACATTTTCAAAGCTGCTCTGTACAAGAAGTTCTCTGGTATGATGAAACTGGTCTTACACAACCAAACGGATTTAGTATTGGTTCCATATAAAAGTTTATTTGCTCTGCTTTGTTTTGCCACAGATGTAGAAGAAGGTTCCAAGTCAGCAAACATGGGCATTATCATAGGAGCAGTAGTTGGTGCTATTGTTCTTCTACTGTTGTTAACAATAGCTGCGGTTTACGCTCTCAGGCAGAAAAAGAGAGCAGAGAGAGCAACCGATCAAAATAATCCTTTTGGTAAGACGAAAACGTTTACTAAGCTACTTACCAAAGCCTCCTCCCTTTACTGGAACCATCCTGACAGCTTTTTCTTTTGCATGTTGCAGCCAAGTGGGATACGAGTAAGAGTAGTATCGGTGCTCCACAGCTAATGGGAGCAAAAGCGTATACTTTTGAAGAGCTAAAGAAATGCACAGACAACTTTTCAGAGGCAAATGATGTTGGGGGTGGAGGTTATGGCAAGGTATGTTGTGTCTTAAGAAATGACCTCAATAGAAAGTAGCAATGAACTTAGTTGAAATTTTGATCCCCAAAATATGATGGTGAAACAGGTGTACAGAGGTATTCTTCCAAATGGGCAACTCATAGCAATCAAAAGAGCTCAACAAGGTTCTTTGCAAGGAGGGTTGGAGTTCAAAACTGAGATTGAGCTTCTTTCAAGGGTCCATCATAAGAATGTTGTCAGACTCTTGGGCTTCTGTTTTGATAGAAGTGAACAAATGCTTGTCTACGAGTACATTTCAAATGGGTCTCTTAAAGACAGTCTCTCAGGTAAGTATCAAAAAAATATCTTCCTCTGAAGATTTATTGATAGTTCTTGGATGCTGAATATGTTAGTAATGCAGGAAAGAGTGGGATTCGATTAGACTGGACAAGAAGGCTTAAAATAGCACTAGGTTCAGGCAAGGGATTGGCTTATCTTCATGAGCTTGCTGATCCTCCAATTATACACAGAGATATCAAATCAAATAACATCTTACTTGATGAAAATCTTACTGCAAAGGTTGCTGATTTTGGCCTTTCCAAACTTGTGGGAGACCCTGAGAAAACTCATGTGACAACACAAGTGAAAGGAACCATGGTGAGTTTAGAATAAAATCATCCTCCTTTCTCTGTTTTTTCTCATCAGATACATTTTCAACTCACATTTTCTATGGTTTCAGGGCTACTTGGATCCTGAGTACTACATGACAAATCAACTGACGGAGAAGAGTGATGTATATGGTTTTGGTGTGGTGATGCTCGAGCTATTAACCGGTAGAAGTCCAATAGAGAGAGGCAAATATGTGGTGAGAGAGGTGAAGACGAAGATGAACACATCGAGGAATTTGTATGACCTGCAAGAGTTGCTGGACACGACGATCATAGCAAGCAGTGGGAATCTGAAAGGGTTCGAGAAGTATGTTGATCTGGCTCTGAGATGTGTGGAGGAGGAAGGAGTTAACAGGCCATCAATGGGTGAGGTTGTGAAAGAGATTGAGAATATAATGCAGCTTGCGGGATTAAATCCTAACGCAGATTCAGCAACAAGTTCGAGAACGTACGAGGACGCTATCAAAGGATCTGGTGATCCTTATGGCAGTGAATCGTTTCAGTACAGTGGGAATTTCCCAGCTTCAAAGCTTGAGCCCCAATGATTGATTAATTATGTCTTCCTTTTTCTTTTTTTTTTTTGGAAAGTGACTTCATATTGAAATGCCTTGTGAATGTGAACTAGCATGATTTGATGTGCTGTTATGTGGTCACTGTTTATAAAGCAGAGGAGTGGAGCCAAGCTCAGAAGAATCCACCAGATCTTTGGTGATATAGACACCAGTTTTCAAACATAAAGAGAAGTAGCTCGGTTCCATGTATAAATATATTAATTCTTGTTGAGAAGTTTGTGTTATTTAAAGATTTGATTCATGCAGAACACAAAATTTAGTTCCAATACCTCAAATTTTTTGTAAGGGAAGATGTTAATACACTACAAAAGAATCAGAAGAGTAGAAGATACATACTTGGAGATTCGCTTATGTAAACTATTTGTGTTTACATAGAACAACGAACCAACCGAATCTTTAGGCTGACTTTTATTTTTCCATTACACTCTCTGATCTAGTGTCCTTGTTGTTCACACCAGAAATGTATGACACGCCTATCTTGTAGTGCGATGTACATAATATTGATTTGGTTCCTTGGTGATTGTTTCACTTTCTTCGTTGACTCAAACATGATCGGCCTTTGAAGCAAGCGTCCGATATTTTGTTTTCTAACCCTCTTTCTCGAGCCATATCTCCACCACTGTAGCATTCTCCACCAGTTCCACTAGCGTATCGATATTATTTACTAACCGTTGGTTGCGGATATGCAACCACATGTCTTCTTTAAAATTTGCGTTACATCTCCTCAGTGTCTAGGTTCTTCATAGACAACATATCCTTATGGAAAAATACTTCTTTGCAAATTTAGTCCCGTTCTAGTATGTATACCTTACAATAATCCATCCCACAAAATGTATGCATTTCCTGACATGTGGTGTACTTGTCGAAATGATAACACAAATGGAAATCAGGAAATGTATAGTTTATTTGGGGAAGGAGTACTTGTCGATATATCATTAAACCATCAGCATCGTTGTTGTTGCAATTAGTATATGTTTTTAATCTCAAGTTGGTAAATGCTTGTGCTGATTTTTTCCCATGACCACGACTTTATTGCATGTTGAAAAACCATATCACTGCATAGTCGCTGACCATTACTCTACATTTTGGAAATATAATCTCTCTTTTCTTGAGTAGAAACGTTCTTGGGAAAACAAATAATATCTAGCTGACTTTTTCCATTTTGCCGGAAACAGTTAAATATTAAGTAGTTTAGTTAAGTTTTGTGACATAGTATTTGATTTATGCGTTTATGATGTAATAAAATTAGATAAGAGCGAGTAACGAATACTGGTGTTTTGTCACAAGTCATTGTTTCATAATTTGTTCCTTCACATAAACCTACTGACATTTCCATTTTTTTTTTCCCATTGGACATGGGGACCCCTTTGAACCCTTCCACAATAGCAGTATTATGTATTTCAAGTTGAGCCATTTGTTTATATTGTCCACTGTCTAATTTGTTCGCTTTATTTTTCTTCACTTAAATTGTTCAAAGTCTTCTCCTTATATAGGCCCAGATTGTTCGTTATAACTTGTGCAGACCACATGCTTTCTTCTTGAATTATTTGGGATACAATCATTGTGTGTCTTAAGATGAGTTCAAGAATCGGATTATTTAAGATATTGATATTGCTTGTCATCCAAGTTTGTTCTGTTTCTGCAACCACAGACGGTTCTGATTGTAAGTATAATGATGAACAGAGTTTTTTTTTCAGATAAAAGAATTTTTCAATTTTAGTTTTTGATATTGTCAATATTGGTGCAGCTTCTGCTTTACAAGTCCTGAAGAGTGAATGGACTGCGCTATCCAAGAGTTGGAAAGGCTCTGATCCTTGTGGAAATCATTGGGTGGGAATTACATGTAACAACAATAATCGCGTTGTTTCAATGTACGACCTTTGTTTAATTATTTTCTATGTTTATTCATATGATATGATGTTTCCTTCTTCAACATAATCCTCTATAAACTTTAACGTTGTGTTGTTGCAGAATGTTAAGCAACCTTAACTTGAAAGGAAACATACCTGCCGATATCTCGACGTTGTCTGAATTGGAGATCTTGTATGTCTTTTCGTCCTCCTTGTACTTTTTTTTTTTTCCTTTACATAGTTAATGGATTTGTTCTCATCTTATGATCCAATCTTTGCTTATAGAGATTTGTCTTACAATACTGGATTGTCTGGAGCGATTCCATCAAGTATCGGTAACCTTAAGAATTTGAAGAGCTTGTAAGGAAACACAATATCATTAGACCTCTAGTACAACTTTTATATATCTCCTCATATTTCAACTAACTCTTTTTACCCTCCAGGATCCTTATGGGATGTGGTTTCAGTGGTCAAATCCCTGAGTCCATTGGATCTTTAGAAAAACTAACAACACTGTAAGATATTGTTGCTTCCTATATATTATTATAAACAATTGCATTTGCAGTCTCCCTAAATCCATTAACTAATATTTATTTGTCTTTTCTCCATATAGCTCCCTAAATTCTAACCACTTTAGTGGAACAATTCCGGCTTCCATTGGACGGTTATCGGAACTCTATTGGTTTGATATAACTGACAATCAGATTGAAGGATCGATTCCGGTTTCTGATGGGATTTCTTTACCTGGACTTGATATGCTTCATCAAGCTAAGCATTTGTAATCCCAATTCTTTCCATTTCCTTTTATATGATAACACTTTTTAAAAAAAATATAATAATGAAATTAGTCTGACTATCCTTTTACTTTCACTTGCAGTCATTTTGGAAATAACAAGCTTTCGGATAGTATCCCAGAGAAGCTCTTCAGCTCAAACATGACTTTGATACATGTGTAAGTTCCATAGTATATATGAAAGCTGAGAGAGATTTGCACCAGCTGAGATTTGTAACTTAATAAGTGAACTGCATTGCTTCTTTTCTTATATTGATAGGCTATTTGATGGAAACCAGTTCACGGGTAAAATACCGGACAGCCTCAGCCTCGTTAAAACGCTAACGGTGTTGTAAGTAGTAAAACAGAGATTTTTTTCGAATCGTTTATTTTTTTCCAAACTTGTTGACAAAAATATCTCTCTTTTCTCTATTACAGACGACTTAATAGAAATAAACTGTCTGAAGAAATTCCTTCAAGTCTTAATAATCTCACAGATCTTCAAGAACTGTAAGTGAGCAACTAAAGTTTTGTTTTGTAGATACATAATGCAAAGAAGTAAACTAGTTTTTGTATTTGAATCCATTTCCAGGTACTTGTCGGACAACAGATTGACGGGTACTCTTCCAAATCTAACCAGCTTAACCAGTCTCTACACATTGTAAGTTTCCATATTTTTCACTCCTCTTTTCTTGCTCAATTTATCGTATAAAAAACCATAAATATTAATCAAGCTAATGCCATGATGTGATTTTTTCTGTAATAACAGAGATGTGAGCAATAATGAAAAAATGACATTATCACTCGTTCCATCATGGATCCCTTCATTACGCAATTTGGCAACATTGTATGATCCATTTCTCTCTGTCTTTATATATACATATTTGTATTTCGATAAATATATTCATGTGTATGCTTACTAAGAGCAAATGGTTTTCTAAATGGCAGAAGGATGGAAAGGATCCAACTTGACGGTCCAATACCAACCTCCCTCTTTAGCCCTGGTCAATTGCAGACTGTGTGAGTCATCAAATAAGACATTAAAAGTTTGGTTGGGAAGTCAACTTAAAGTTGTAAAAATCTGAACTGATTGAGGGATGGTTTTTCTTGAACTGCAGTTACTTAAAGCGCAATCATATAAACGCAACATTGGACTTTGGTACCAACTATAGCAAACAGTTGGAGTTTGTGGATCTACGAAACAACGACATAAGTGTTTATAATCCAGCAGCTAATAACCGCATCCAAGTCCTGTATGTTCATCTTCGTCGTCACAAATTCAATTTTTTTTTTTAATAACATTTTCAGTCACTTACTTATGTTTGTTGATATATATATCCACAGGTTGGCAGAGAATGAAGTGTGTGAAGATGAGGCGAACCGACTTAGTGGCTACTGCAGTGGAGACCAAAAAAATTCCTCATTTTCTACCCTCCCAACAAACTGTGGTCGTGACTGTGATAAGGGCAGGAAAGCAAGTCCCTCTACGTGCCGCTGTGCATATCCATTCACAGGAACGTTAACCTTCAGGTCTCCTTCCTTCTCAGGGTATTCCAACAACAGCAACTTCCAATCGCTCCAGCAAAGTTTAGAGGAGTTCTTAAAGGATCCCATTTATCTGGGAGCCTCTGTGGCCATCAGTAACATACGAGAGACTCCACTTGATTACCATCTTTTAATAGAACTCTTGGTCTTTCCATTCGAAAATGAGAGGTTTACTGATACCGCAATGTCACTTGTTGGTTTTGCGTTTAGCAACCAGACTTATAAGCCTCCTCCCGTATTTGGCCCTTATGTTTTCAACGCCAATCCTTACAGTACTTCATTCTATGGTATGATGAAACTGGTCACACACAGAAAAAAACATATATGGGTTTAATATGACTCGTTTGCTCTGTCTTGTTTTGTTTTTTTTCCACATATACAGGAGGTTCAGTGTCAGTAAACAAGGGCATTATAGTCGGAGTAGTAGTTGCTGTTGTCGTTCTTCTGTTGTTGTTGACTATAGCTGGGATCTACGCTCTTAGACAGAAGAAGAGAGCTGAGAAAGCAACTGACCAAATTAATCCTTTTGGTGAGAAGAAATGGTTTACGTGCACTACAAGAAAAGACTCCTCTCTTTTATCTCTAATGAAAAATTCTGACAGCGATCTCTTTTGTATGTTGTAGCCAAGTGGGATACGGGTAAAAACAATACCGATGCTCCACAACTAATGGGAGCAAAGGCCTTTACTTTTGAAGAGCTGAGCAAATGTACTAACAAGTTTTCAGAGGCAAATGATGTTGGGGGTGGAGGTTATGGACAGGTTTGTGTCTTTTCAAAAAGTAACAATGACATAAGTTGAAATTTATGGTCCTAATATGATGTTGGAACAGGTGTACAAAGGGGTTCTTCCAAATGGGCAACTCATAGCAATCAAAAGAGCTCAACAAGGATCTATGCAAGGAGGGTTAGAGTTTAAAACTGAGATTGAGCTTCTTTCAAGGGTCCATCACAAAAATGTTGTCAAGCTCTTGGGCTTCTGTTTTGATCAAAGTGAACAAATGCTAGTATACGAGTACATACCAAATGGCTCTCTTAGAGACGCTCTATCAGGTAAATATCAAAATCTCAGTCTTATTTTAGTTAGTTCTTTGGTGCTGACATGCATGAACCTCAAAAACATTGTAGGAAAGAATGGGATTAAACTGGATTGGACAAGGAGGCTCAAAATAGCACTTGGCTCAGGGAAGGGTTTAGCCTACCTTCATGAGCTTGCTGATCCTCCAATTATACACAGAGACGTCAAATCAAATAACATATTACTTGATGAACATCTAACCGCAAAAGTTGCCGATTTCGGCCTCTCCAAACTTGTTGGAGACCCTGAAAAAGCTCATGTCACAACACAAGTGAAAGGAACAATGGTTAGTAAAATATCAATCATCAAGTCTATGAATCCTATTAACAATAAAAATAACTCACAGAATATATAACATTAGGGTTACCTGGATCCTGAGTACTACATGACGAATCAACTGACCGAGAAGAGCGATGTGTATGGGTTTGGTGTAGTGATGCTCGAGCTATTAACTGGTAAAAGTCCCATAGATAGAGGCAGCTATGTTGTGAAAGAGGTAAAGAAGAAGATGAATAAGTCGAGGACATTATACGACTTGCAAGAATTGCTGGACACGACGATCATCGCAAACAGCGGGAATATAGAAGGGTTTGAGAAGTACGTAGATGTGGCACTGAGATGCGTGGAGGCAGAGGGAGTTGATAGGCCATCCATGAGTGAGGTGGTGCAAGAAATAGAGAGCATAGTGCGGCTTGCGGGATTAAACCCTAACGCCGATTCAGCAACATACGAGGAAGCATCCGGTGATCATGATCCTTATGGAAGGGATTCGTTTGAGTACACTGGTATTTTCCCAGCTTCGAAACCCGAACGCATGGTTTGATATTTTTGTCTTTTCTTTATTTTCTGCCTTTTGACAATTTCGTAAGTGACGTTACACTTGAAATGCCTTGCAAATATGTACTAACATGATTTGATATGTTGTGTGATCGCTTATAGGTTTGGTACCTAACATCAACCATAAAATCATAAGAACAATTAATATTTTGTCCAGTTCAAAGTCAAAACAACAAAAGATATCAATGTCAATCTCTCTCTCATACTTGAAATTAAAAACCTTTTGTATGAAATAATAAAAGTAGATCAGAAAACCGTGTCTTCTCTAATCCGCCAAACGTATATCTTTCTCTCCAGGGATTTAGGATTGTGTTGCTAATAACGACTTCTTCAATTCTTTACTTAATAACAGGGGTTTTAACCCTGATAATCGCTAGTTTTTGCAATTTTAACTCAAAAAAATTGCAAGTCAATGCGCAATATAACCTATCGTCATAACTGTCAAAATTGTAAAATATTTATAGATCCTCAACGATAAGGAGTCTAAATTCACATTTTAAATTTTGAAAATCTAAAGGTTTGTAAATTACATATATAAAGGTTATATCGCGTATCACTTTTGACTTCATAAGAATATAAGATCAATCTTCATTTTTGGTAAATGGGGTAAAGTTACAAAGAAATAGAGATTTGAAGGGTTATTTTTGTTGAAAACCTTTTAATAAAAACTATTCATTTCGCTCACAATAAGTTGACAGTTTACCCGTGAATATTATTAAAAAAATACACACTATCATCTAAAAGACTAAAACTATTAACCTAACTTTTACTACTTGAGATGAAAAAAAAGTTGAAAAACTATTCAACAAGTTGAGAAACTATTCAACTCATTCATTTAAAAATATTAAAACTTTACAATAAAGATATTCAATTCGAAAGCTAGTTTAAATTATTCAAAATGCTAATATCCCATTGCCACTCTGCCAATATATGAACAAAAAAAAAAGATAGTAAACATATATTTTTGAATTACAATAATACATAATATGCACATAGTATGTGCATGAAATGTCAAATTGTTGTGAATGAATTTTACTGTAATTTTAGTATAAACCTGAACTTACACATATATATATATATATAATCTAAACCAAGCCAATATTTAACATTTTTAATTAAAAATATACAAAATTTGTTTTCTTAACTTGTTTTGCTTTTTAATTTAATTTTCTTTTATTTTTTAAATGAAATATTACATAAAAGATTCTAATTGGCTGATACATATTTAAATACGTAAGAACACGTAGTAGACGATTCAAAAACAATGAATAATATAAAAATAACGTACTAATTAATCTCAACTTCATCAAAACAACTAACTTATTTTTACAAATATAATTGTGTTTATGTACTTATAGTGCAAACAGACAATTGAATCTATTTATTTGGGTATAGCAACTTCAGTTTCCTCTGAAAATGACGGATCAAGGCGCGCTGCAATCCTCTCCCCACTTCAAATTCAATCTCTAACAATATAAATAATTGGTGTAAATTACAACTGTTAATGACATATTCTATTTGTGAGAATCAATTACAACTGTTATTGACATCAGTTAGTTATGTATTAATAAATAGACTAGTGAATTGCAGCATCGAATGGTATAAATTAAGTTTGTGGGAGGATTCTCCAAGTTACTTACGTCAGTTTTCCTTTTGACGATTTGTTCTATTTTTTTTTATAGTCATTTTTCAATTGATTAAAGTCAAATCGAGGGAACTTTTCCTAGAAACTTACTGTTTTGGAATAACCTTATTTCAACTTATTCTAGCTATTGTTTGACGTTCGCACTTTGAAATTTGGATGATTTGAACTTAGCCTTATTATGTGATATAATGATCGAATTTGGATTTAATTTATTTTTTTACTTAGGAGTTTGGTAATCATGTCATGGATCATATATTTAGAGATTCCTTTCTACCATTTTATCACTCTTGTTAACTCTGAATGACTAGACTCATAGTCTAATACCCCAACCTTACCTCAACCATACAAAAACAATTGAGTAAAGAGACCGACATAGCTCACCTCTCGTTAGGATTAAATGTGTAGAATGTAATGACTAATTAAGAATGTTAATAAACCTAAGTATTTGTATAGAAGTTGAAAAGAGAACTGCTTCTTTTCCTCCTTTGTGTACATCTTATGTCTTCTATATTCTAAACAAAAAAAAAATTAAATAAGGAAAAAGAAGAAGAGTTGGAGGAACTAGAATGTATGCATGGTTAGATACTAGTATAGTACCAAGGAAAATCAAAGGCTATATGTTGAGTTTGGTATTGTTGGTGGATCTGGATGAATGGAAGGCTATGTATCCTAAATTGGTTTGTCTTCATTGTGTTTTTACATAATGATTTACATTCTCAGTAGGATGGCAGCAAAACACATGAGCCACCATAAAAGAGCATTATTACCAAGACCAATGACATGTTTGATATTCCCTTTGTGAAGAGTACACACAATTTTTAATGATTGTGGAAAGGCTTTGTTCATTGTCTCAAAGAGTTCTTTGTGATCCTGAGATTGGCTATTGCCAAACCCATTGTCAAGTGCATAAAGTAAGATCTTCCATGAAGTAAGTTCATTGGCGCAGTTTAAAGAAGACGCCAAAGAATATGTGATTTCCCGCTTTTCAAACCATTTCTTTCGATTCAAGTCTTTAGTTTTTCTCGCTTGAGGTCAAACAATTAAAATTCAAGTCTGGGAGAATGTGATAACTCTTATAATCAACTAGAAAGTAGCCACGCGATGCGTGGTTTATGTTTGTATTATTAAATTAAAATATAAAATGAAGTAGATTCAATTATATATGAAACGTACATATGTACTTGTTAATATATGTCTTAAAAATAATATTCATAATAATACGGTTCAACTACAATTTTATAATTTATATATGTTATATAGTGTTTAATAGAAGGGTGATGAAAAAGAGGAAAGTTAAAGTACATATTACTAAATATTTTTGATTACAATGTATTGTTGAAATTATTTAAACAGTATGTTACTAACTTACTATAGTAATAAAACCATTACTTATAGCAAAGCCAATTAAATATGTTATTTTCTTTAAATAATTAAGATAAATTACTTTTTTTTAATATTTTTTCTTTTTTTTTTCTGAAAATAAAAAACTGATAAGTAGTCTGGAAAGGGTGATAAAAAACCATTACTTAATTATTTTGAAGAATAATTTTATGTTGTCCTATGTATTAATTTTATTGTCATCATCTAAAAGTAATTGTTAACATAAAATAATTTTATATATGATAAGTCAATTTTAAAATAGTTTATTAAAATGGTTGACAAAAAAAATAGTTTATTAAAATGATATCACAAAACAAATATCTTATACTATAAGTTTAACCAGTTTTTATAAAAATTCTTGAAAATAAAAGTTTGTCAAATTTAAAATATTTTTATTTTCTATATATTGTCTCATTTCTAATCATTTAAAAATATATAGTATAATTAACAATAAATTAAGTTTTGAAATTATTTTTTTCTGTTATATCATAAGGTGATAAAGCAATTATGTTATGATACCATTATGTTTTTTTAGTACATATATATGTTTTAAAGACAATCAAACTGTAACTTATAAATTACTATTAAATACAAATTTGAGTTGTGTCTCTAATACAATATATATAATTATTTAATATAATGTGAGTTTTTTATATATGATTATTAAATATAATGTGAGTTTTTTATATAATGTGAGTTTTTTTTAATTAGTCTATCATATAGTAATAGGACAATTAGTTACAGCAAAGTTAATTAAATTTGATATGTTCGTTAAATAATTAAGATAAATTAATTTATTTATAGTTTGGTTTTGTTGGAAAAAAAGAAACTGATAAGTATTCTAAGAAAAAATTGTAAGACCTTACTTAATTACTTTGATAGATAAATATATTGTCCTATATATTAATTTTATTTTCATATCTAAGAGTAATAGTTAACAACAAATAGTTTTATAGAATGATAAGTCAATTTTAAAATAATTTATTAAAACGATATAACGAAACAAATATCTTATACTCTAAGTCTGACTAATTTTTTTTATTAAAATTCATGAAAATAAAAGTGTGTCAAATTTAATGTAAATATTTGTTTCTTATATGAATTCTCTCTATTTCTAATCATTTAAAAATAAATAGTACAATTAACTATAAATTAAATTTTGAAACTATTGTTTTCTGTTATTTCATGGGGGATTTAAAACAACTATGTTATGATACCAATTTTTTTTTAGTACATATGTTTTAAAGACAGTCAAAATGTAACTTATAGGATACTATTAAATACAAAGTTGAGTTGTGTCTTTAATACATTATATATGATTATTGAATACATATATTAGAAAATCTTATATATTTTTAAATTAGTCTATCATAAATTAATTTGGTTTCAGTTTTTACTTTAAAAGTAGGAAACCATTTTCTATTATTTTTTAGTTTGAATTTATTTATATTTTTTAGTTGGGTTGATAAGTATTTTTATAAGGTTCTATGTTGTATGATTTCATTATGAAATATATTAGATGTTAAAACTTAAAAATGGAAGAAATATATTTTTCTTACAACAAAAAGCAAACTATACAACATTTTTTTTTTACAAACTATACACCAGATACAAATAAAATAAAATCAAATAAAAAATAGAATGTTAAATTTAAAATTAATGAAAATGACATGTGTCACAAAAGTAGAATGCCAAAGTCACATTGTTAGGCAAAGTTAGAAAAAAGGGAATTTTATTAGAAATGCCACTTTTCAAACAAAAGTTGTGGAAAATGCCACTTTCCAATTTTCATTTTCAAAAATGCCATTTTCAATTTTGTGCTATATATGAAAAATACGAAAATACCCTTTCATTAAATCATTGATTATTAACATTTACAATTAAGATTTTGAAAATAAATCAAGATTGACATTAATTGTTTGTAAACATTTTGTTCATCATTTTGTAACAATGTGGTGGACAAAAACTTTGGTTGTTGTATCTGGTCTCCCGTAATTGCATATATGCAGTGTGGACATTGTTTTGGGTTAGTAGTGGACACAAATCTTCATATTAAACCTTGGATATGGTCTACTCAAGAGACGAAGAACATAATGGTGATGGACAAAAAAACCTTGACTACTAGATGTGGTCCATCGTATCTGCATACCTGCAGTGTGGACAAGTTTTTTGTTAGCAATGGAAACAAAACACATGACCAAACGGATATGGTCCACTGAAGAGATAGAAGGACATTATAGTGGTAGACAAAAACCTGGTCGGTTGGATCTGGTCCACCGGATCTGGAGACCTACAGTGTGGACAAGTTTGATAGTGGTAGACAAAAACTTGGTCGGTAGGATCTGGTCCACCGAACACCAGATTTGCAGACCTCAAGTGTGGACAAATTTTATTGTTAGCAATGGACATAAAACGCATTACCAAACATATATAGTCCACTAAAGAGAACGAAGGACATAATAGGGATGGACAAAAACCTGGCCGGCTGGATCTGGTCCACCGGAGTTGTAGACCTGCGGGTTTTTCTGCCTGCGGTCGAGTATAAGAACTCTGGAACAAGATCTAGCGGTTTCACCTGCCACGGTAGAGGCAAATAGATCAGATGGAGGTCTCAGTTGAAGAGAATTGTGTCTTGATGAAGAATTTCTCCATTATATGCAGACTAAAGACTGAAACAGTTGGAGTTTTGCAGAAAGAGATTCAGTTTGTTTTACCCCAAAAAAAAAGATTCAGTTTGTGGTGTAGCACCAACAGCAGACTGAGAAACACTCTCTCGAGAGAGAATGAAAGTCGATGAGTTAGAGATGAGGAGAGAGAGATTTTTCAGTTTGTTGTAAAAAAGAAACATTGATGTTGAAATTCGAGAGTTAGAATATTTGTTAAAAAAAAATTGTGTTAAATTATTAGTTTTGTGTTAAAAAAAAATAAGGGTATAATAGTATTTCAGTTATGGAGTTGTGGCAAGCGGGAAAAGGAATTGAGAAAAATGGCATTAATCAAAATGTTGGGTACTGTACATGGCATTTTTGATAAAATTCTCTAGAAAAAACCTTCTCTTATTATATAAGATTATTGGTTTTTAACCATTGTACTTGAGTCTTTTCTAGAGTCAAAGAATGTTTTGTGTCTTTAAGTCTTTTATCGAGTCTTGTAGATTTTGAGACATTCTGGAGCAAATGAAGAGTTTGTGATCCTTTTAGATGATATGAGATAGAGGAGGGTGTTATTTTTCATTTCCAAATGGGTTGAAGGAAATTTAACGGTGTGAGTAAAAATTATTGTCAATTTACTTAAGACATTTCAAACTGGCTCGCAGATGAAGTAGCGACCAATATAACTTCGGTTGGTACATCATGGTACCGATCGTTATGGAGTCAAGACGCGATTGTAGAAGCCCAAAATGACCAGAAGGTCCAGAACATATTTCCCTGACTATATAAATCTAAGACTCGACTTATGGACATAAATCTTAACCTCTCTACTCATTCTCTAGTTTGTAATGCTTATTGGAAGATATTTTTGTGAGAATATCTCTATTCTTCTTGACAGCTAGAATGATTTCTAAACCCTTTTATCGTATTTGCATTTCAGTTATTTGTTCTTCATATTTGATTGTTTTGTTCTCTATTTATATGGTTAAATAGTTTTCTACTGGTTTTTGGGGATTTCTAAAGGGATATCATAGTTAATTAATGTTATGTTGATTAGAAATTGATCATTTAGTTATTCACCTAGGTTTTTAATGCTTTATTTTAACCATTTAGATTTTGTTCTATTTTGTGTTCATCGTGGCAACATATGTACTATTGAATCAACTGATCTATCCTAACTCCTAAGTGAGCAAAGTGTCCTTAGCTTACGAAAGTTGATGTTAAAGCGTTTTGTGAACAATTCGAACTTACACTAATTGCTTGCTTGAATTTTTATTTTTATAAGAATTTTATCTCATGGGTCATTCATAAAAAATTAGCGTAAAGAATTTGGGATCAAAAAGGGCTTATCAAAGCGGCAGTAAAAAAAAAAAAAAAAAAAAAAAAAAAAAAGCTTAATCATCTGCAAGCAAGTGACTCTAGCTAAAAGTAAACTTAATAATCAGTATACAAGTGAGTGCATATGTTTACAAGTGAAAATAATGTCTGCCAAAAGCATAAAACAAGACAAGCATTCATCATGATAGTCACATATATATAGACATTTTGCAACACATTGAAAACAAAAACGTCTACACTATGCAGAACGATTTTGTCATCAAAGGGTTCAAAGGGTTTATCAAAGAGACAGAAAAGTCCCAAAATAAACATAATCATCTACACTACAAAGCAAAAACATTGTCAATTTCTTTGGCTATCCCGTTTTGTTCTTTGTGTATTTTTGCTGCCAATCTCAACACATGATTCCTTTCTAGACCCGAGGCACTAAAAGAACTCACTAAATAAGCTTCTAAATCATCTGTCATAGCAAGTGAGTGCAGATGATATGTATAAGCAAAAACATGTGAATGGCATATACCCTAAACACACACACAAAACATTTATTCCAAAGTGGCATACTAAAAAAGAAAGAAAGGGATACCAACCAGATTCAGTACGTGCATACATGTCAAACAGTAACAGATTTAGCACACACGAATTTATAAGACTTAGGGACTGTAAGAACAGCATCGGACCACTCGACTTTCCCCCAAATCTCCTCATCGTTGCGTTTTTCAAGTGAAATCTCTGCACACCAAATCATCTTCTTCTTAAACCCAAATCTCTGCACAGACTTGTCCCACAAAATAATCAGCTTATCACCATAATCTGCTAATTTAACCGAAGCAGAATTAGCAAACTGAGGCAACCCTTCTAAACCCTCTAATCTTCTCGCACCTACTCCCTCCTCCTGAGTCCTACGTGCTCTCCATCTAAGATATTCGCCACGGACATAAGTATAGTCTACGTCATCTATCGTACAAAAAGAAACCCGATCCACAAGCATATGCAATCCTACACTTTCGCATGTCGAATCCTTAGGCTTAAAAGCCATACCAAGCCAAGGAGAGTCTAATTTACGGTGAATGTAAATAATTCCATCCATGTTTTTGAATTCCAATCTCCGTTTGTTCGGTGGAACGGGATTCCAAGATTGATTGTACACTTCAACGCAGTTCAAAGAATGTTGCATTTCATACGTTCCTGGTAAATACACATTCCCATCATATGCAGTACCGGTGTGAGCTATTCTCATTCTTGGAGCTTCACGCCAAGTGTGAGTTCGACAATCAAGATACCACACGGATGGAGAATCATGTATATCTGCGCTAATGGCGTAAAGATAAGAACCAACAGCAATTAGACTTGACCATTTCACTAGAGGAGAGTTGAGAATTGGGACTGGAGCCAGTAGATGAAGACTTGTATCCTCTTTCTTCTTCTTCTTCTTAATTAGGATTTGATTAGGTTTCTTCGGGTAGAGAGTGAACCAGCGAGGATTACGTTCGTGAGGGAATCGTAAGCACACATAGAGAAATGTCTCGGTGCAGCCTAAGAGGGTTCTGATTTTGTATAGCTCCGGTGATGCAAGGATCGATCGGAAGCTTTTGGAGACTAAGGATAGATTTGGGTAATACGATCTCGAGACACGGGCTAAGATGCTCACTATCAAATCGTGTGGAAGTGACGGATTTGAGTTCGATTTCGGCGACGGTTCCTTCGTCTTTGGAGTCGGCGACTTGCTCTTCGTCTTCCGCCAAAACATTGTCGCCGTTGGTAAAAGTAACCCAATCGATTTCTTCTCCGACTTGCAGAGCACAATTTTTTTTGGGAGCGCGTGCAGTTGGGATGATCGGGTTGCGCGTGAAAAGCATGCACATGAAAGGCGCATCTCAATAGTGGGCTTACTCATTTGCATTGATTCTTAATGGGCCTCAAAACAATATTTTTGAGCTTACTAATCTCTTAAATCAACAAAATTTGTTTTCTTTTAAATTCGTTTAAGCCACATTGCTTAGTGTCGGATTAGATCGATTAAAAAGTCGTGTTATCAGTTAAATATTTCGTTCATTATATTAGTCACAGTTGTTAATGTTTAATGAATTCATGAACTCGTCTGATCAAGTCGTGTTCAAATTGTATTGTTCATGATTTGGTCTTTCCCATTACTCAATTAACATTTCCATATAATAAACCTTTTCAAACCTTCGAGCGTTCAGATTATCAGCTGTTTCAAGTTGATCAAGTTATTATATGTTCCACTGTCTATTTCTTACTTTATGTATCTGTCACTTCAAATTGCTCAAAGTCTTCTCCTTTTTGTTAACACTAGGGGGCTTGTAAAATTTATTCTTGAATTTGTCATAACTTGTGCAAACCACATGCTTTCTTCTTGTATGATATATCGTTATACAATCAGAAATAGAGAAAGAGAAAAATATCTTCATTGTGGTTATAATGAAGATGATCAATTCAAAAATTAGAGTCTACATGATGATCCTGATTTTGCTTTTCTTTCACACTTGTTGTGTTTATGGGCTCACATGCAAATGGCCCCGACGGTAAGTATATATATATAGTTAGATGATGATCAGATTTTTTATACATGGAATTTCAAAATCTTTGAATGAGTTTGAAAACTGGTGCAGCTACGGCTTTACAAGCTGTGAAGAGTGAATGGACCAAGTTTCCTAAGAATTGGGAAGGCTCTGATCCTTGTGGAACCAATTGGGTTGGAATTACATGTAGCAATGACCGCATCGTTTCAATGTAACATCTTATATCTATATACCCTTTTATTTGATGCTTTCCTCTTCAGACTTTAACATTGTGTTGTTGTTTGTGCAGATCATTAGGCAACGTTGACTTGGAAGGAAAGCTTTCTGCCGATATCGCGGCTTTGTCTGAATTGCAGATCTTGTATGTCTTTCTCTTCTTTTTCTACATAGAATTGGATTTTTTCTTCCTCATCTGATGATCTAATGTTTTTACTTTAGGGATTTGACATCCAATCCTAATTTGACTGGACCGCTTCCACCAAATATTGGTAACCTCAAGAAGTTGATTACCTTGTAAGAAAAGCAAACAAGATCATAACCTATTTATAATCGCCTTTGTCTTATATATGTAACGTCTATTTTAATTGATTTATTTTTTTTCTTTCTTTTTCCAGAAACCTTATGGGATGTGGTTTCAGTGGTCAAATCCCTGAGTCCATAGGATCTCTAGAACAACTTACAACCCTGTAAGATACCAATGTTGCTTCCTAGTACTATAAACTGTCTCTAAATCAATTCGTAACAATATAAGATTTCTCCATATATACAGCTCCCTAAATTCAAATAAATTCATTGGAACAATTCCGGCTTCCATTGGACGGCTATCGCAACTGTTTTGGTTAGATATAGCCGACAATCAAATCGAAGGAAAGCTTCCAGTTTCTAATGGGACTTCTTCACCTGGACTTGACATGCTTCTTCAAGCTGGACATTTGTATATATAATCCCCAAATTTATCTGATTCTTTTATGAGACATTTTTTTTTAATATATATACTAAGTACTAACTAATCTGAATATCTGATTCTCTTTCACTTTCTCTTGCAGCCATTTTGGAAATAACAAGCTTTCGGGTGATATCCCAGAGAAGCTCTTCAGCTCAAACATGACCTTGCTGCATCTGTAAGTTTCATAGTATATGTGAAAGCTGAGAGAGTTGCACTAGTTGAGATTGATAACTAAATAAATGAATTGCATTGCTTCAATTCTTGTTTTATCGATAGGTTATTTGATGGAAACCAGTTGACGGGCAAAATACCAGAAAGCCTCAGCCTCGTTAAAACGCTAACGGTGTTGTAAGTAAAAATTTGTTTGTTTAAATTTTTTACTTATCCTAACTTGTTTAATCTCATATGTTTTATTTTCTTACATGCAGACGCCTTGATAGGAATAAACTAACTGGAGATATTCCTTCAAGTCTTAATAATCTCACAATTCTTCAAGAACTGTAAGTGAGAAACTAAAGTTTTTTTGTCTGTAGTTTGTATATACATATACAAAAAGAAGTAAAATAGTTTGTATTTGAATATTTTTCAGGTACTTAGCCAATAACAGATTTACAGGTACTCTTCCAAATTTAACCAGGTTAACTAGTCTCTACACATTGTAAGTCTCTTTATTATTCTCCCCTCTTTTTTTATTTTGTGTGTGCTTAATCTACAATAAAAAACGTTCTTTATAAGTTAATCTAATCTCATGATGTGACTGTTCTGTAACAGAGATGTGAGCAATAACCAATTGAAATTCTCTCTTATTCCATCTTGGATCTCTTCATTACGCTCTTTGGCAACATTGTATGCAAACAAGATATTGGTAACCTCAAGAAGTTGATTACCTTGTAAGAAAAGCAAACAAGATCATAACCTATTTATAATCGCCTTTGTCTTATATATGTAACGTCTATCATAACATAGAATAATTGTGTAAATATTTGTAAAAGACTATAAATAGGGGAAAAATAAATCTATCATATATTTAATAGAACAACATTTACTTTCAATAGTTACAATTATTATGATAAAGAAAATAAGAATTTTTTTTAAAAAACAAACACATAAATTTAAAGGTTTTTTTAAATCAAGAAGTTATTCAATTATTATAAATTCATATTATCAATAAAAAGTCGGTGTATATTATTATTTTTAATTATAGTATAATATAATTAATAATATATATGTATTTAAAACTTCAGATTATTGTTAGTGTTAAATTATAAATTCATGTTGCCGATTAAAACCAGAAGGATTTGGTGCATATTATTATTTAGAATTCTAAATAATATAAATAATTAAAAATAGTTTGAATGATCTATGTTATTTATCGTTTTCAAACTTTAAAAATGGTGAAATTTGTTAAACAAAGGTATATCCAAATAAAGAGAAAATATTAATCAAGTGCTCAAAAATTACAAAAAATGTATTTATTTAAGAAAAATGTATAAGGTCACTTGAAATAAAACATATTAGAGAAAACTTATTATGAACATCACACACACCAAAAAAATAGTGAATTATACTAAGAAGATATTTGAGAAAGCGATTTGTGATAAAAACAATTATAATAGTAGTGGTAGATTGTAGAATTTTGATTAAAATTTAAAAGAATTATATTTTTGGATAGATACACATATCTAAAAGCTAGAGTAATCTTATGAATTTGTAGATTTAGGAGGATCAAAACAAAAGAACACTATATAAAACATAGTAGACTATACATATTTGTTGTTCAAAAAAAAAAAGTAGACTATACATATTTTAAAGTAGAAAAAACTATATATGTTAACATAATTTTTTTTTGTCAAACAGTTGAGATAAATTGTAATATTTGATGTAATAAGGTGATGTTCATGGATATAGTTGAGTCCAATTATATGATTTATTACTAAGAAGCAAAACTTACGTGTAGTACATTAATGTCAAATAAACTTCGGGACAAAGGGTGGGTATATTCTCTAAGACTTTTTAATGTCTATGTTAGTAAGTAATGATCACTTAACCGATAAAATAAAAGAGTATTGGAAGATAAAAAATATGAAAATAGTTATGATATGTCTTCATAATCAATATATTATAAGTGAGATAATCGAATATAAAAAGAGAGTAGATGCAAGAGATGACGAGTGTTTACCAGAAAATAAAGAAAGAATTAATTGTGAAAAATGTTAAAAAAATAGATAAGTTATATATCATTTATTAAAATAAATTTGACATCTATGTAGATTTACATTTTTCATATTCAATAATTATAAATATATTCAACGGTTCGAATTAATAAAAAAAAACTATAGTCTTGCGCAATGCAGGGATTATAAATCTAGTAAAAAATAAAATAGACTCTCATATATCATATCATCTTTTTTTTTCTTATCATATCAGCATTTTGTTAGTTCATTAAAAAAGTTTTTCATATTAAATTATAATAAAAGTTCTCAAGTTTCATATAGGTTTTTATCTTCCTTTTAAACATCTAATACATTATATAATGCTATTAATATAAATAAATATTCAGAAATATGAAAATAGATTCATATTTAATACTGTATAATTGTTTTTTCTCTAAAGTAGATAGTTAATGGTTTTTTATTTCATAACTTAATAAAATTAATAGACTTTATATTAAAATTGAATAGAATGACACATATAAAAAAATTATGAGACATATGGCAGTTTTTTAAAGCTTGGATTTTGTGAAAACCTTACTTTATTCTATAAAATATTTTTTTTGTATATTTACAAAGAACAACATTGTCTTCTACTTGGCAGAAGGATGGAAGCAATCCAACTTGAAGGTCCAATACCAATCTTCCTCTTCAGCCCTACTCAACTACAAACTGTGTGAGCAAACCAATACATGAATTTAGAATTCAAGTTGTTTAGCTGTAAAATCTATACTGACCGGATACGTCGTTTCTTGGCATGGCAGTGTCCTAAAACGCAATCAGATAAACGCAACATTGGACTTTGGTTCCAGCTATAGTAACCAGTTGGAGTTTGTGGATTTGCAATACAACTACGTAACTGATTATAAACCATCCGCCAATAAACGCATCCAAGTGATGTATGTATATATCATATATATGGTCACAACAAATCAACTTTTGAATTTGTCAATCATGTACTTATGTGTGTTGATATATCCACAGGTTAGCAGATAATCCGGTGTGCCAAGATGCGGCGAACCGGCTGAGTGAATACTGCAATGCAGTCCAACACAAGACCTCATTTTCTGCCCCTCAAATAAATTGTCCTCGCTGTGGTCAGGGCAAGGAACCAAGTCCAGCGTGCAACTGTGTGTACCCAGTCACAGGAATACTCACCTTCAGGTCTCCTTCCTTCTCAGGGTATACCAACAATACCAACTTCCACTTGCTCCAACAGGAGCTAGAGGGTTTCTTTAAGAATCCAAGTTATCCCGTGGACTCTGTGGCTATCAGAAACATAAGAGAGAATCCAACTGATCACCATCTTCTTATAGATATCTTGGTCTTTCCATCGAACATAGAAACTTTTAATGAGACAGGAATGGATAGTGTTATTTCTGCATTTAGCACGCATACTTTTTCGCAACCCCCAATATTTGGCCCTTACATTTTCGTAGCCGATCAGTACACTCCATTCTCTGGTATGTTGTAACTTTGTCACACAATTATAAAAAAAATTACTTCCGTATCATTGATATGCTTTCCCCATTTGGCAACATATGTAGGAGGAGATTCCAAGTCAGGAAACAAAGGCATTATCATCGGAGCAGCAGTTGGTGTCGCGGTTCTTCTGTTGTTGTTATCCATAGCGGGCATTTATGCTCTTAGACAGAGGAATAGAGCAGACAGAGCAGCTGGTCGAAATAATCCTTTTGGTAAGAATATATATATATGTTTTACTACTATAAAAGATTCCTTTCTTGTATGATGAAAAGTATTCTAAATACTTCTCTTTGGAATGTTGTAGCCAAGTGGAATAAGAGTAAGAGTAGTATTGATGCTCCGCGGCTGATGGGAGCAAAAGCGTTTACTTTTGAAGAGTTAAAGAAATGCACTGAAAATTTTTCAAAAGCAAATGATGTTGGAGGTGGAGGCTACGGCCAGGTTTGTGTTTTTGCAATCGCCTAAACTGAAATAAGCAATGACGTTAAGTTGAACTTTAATCCCAATATGTTGTTGAAACAGGTGTACAAAGGAATTCTTCCCTCTGGACAACTCATAGCAATTAAAAGAGCTAAACAAGGTTCTTCCCAAGGAGAGTTGGAGTTTAAAACTGAGATTGAACTTCTTTCAAGAGTCCATCATAAAAATGTTGTCAAACTTTTGGGCTTCTGCTTTGATCGAACTGAGCAAATGCTCGTTTACGAGTACATTCCAAATGGCTCTCTTACAGATAGTCTATCAGGTACGTAATATAAAACCTCTATCTTTCCTTTTAAGGAATTAGGATTTTTTCTTGGTGCTAAAGTTTATGATAATATAGGGAAAAGTGGGATTACACTAGACTGGACAAGAAGGCTTCGAATAGCACTTGGGTCAGGCAAAGGTCTTGCTTATCTTCATGAGCTTGCTGATCCTCCAATTATACATAGAGATATCAAATCAAATAACATATTACTTGATGAAAGTCTAACCGCAAAGGTTGCCGACTTTGGCCTTTCCAAACTTGTTGGAGACCCTGAGAAAATTCATGTGACAACACAAGTGAAAGGAACATTGGTGAGTAGAGAATAAATAATCTTCCTTTTTACTCTCTTTGTTAAATACATTTTAACTCATAGATTCTTTGGGATTAGGGGTACTTGGATCCTGAGTACTACATGACAAATCAACTGACAGAAAAGAGTGATGTGTACGGGTTTGGTGTTGTGATGCTTGAGCTATTAACCGGTAAAAGTCCTATAGAGAGAGGTAAATACGTGGTGAGAGAGGTGAAGATGAAGATGAATACATCGAGTGATTTGTATGACCTACAAGAATTGTTGGACACCACGATTATCAGCACCAGCGGGAATTTGAAAGGGTTTGAAAAGTATGTCGATCTAGCACTAAGATGCGTGGAGGAGGAAGGTGTGAATAGACCAACGATGGGTGAGGTTGTGAAAGAGATTGAAAACATAATGCACCTTGCAGGGGTAAACCCGAACATCGATTCAGCAGCAAGTTCGAGAACATACGAGGATGAAAGCAAAGGATCTGGTAATCCTTATGGCAAGGGCTCAGTTTAATACAGTGCGGATTTCCCAACTTGAAAACTCAAGCCCCAATAATTGATTACGTCTTTTGATTTTGTTTTCTTATTTCCTAGGTGATTTAGTTGAAATGCCTTGTGAATATGGACTTCCATGATTTGATTTGTAATTCTATCTCTTTGCTTCTTAATGGAGACTAGGTAGTAACCCGTGCTCTGCACGGGACAAATTTTTTCATATAATTTTAAATTCGTAAATGACAAATTATATTAACACGGGTACTATATTACATGTGCGTACACGGGTGCTATAGTACATGTGCGTTATTTTCATTTAAATTAAAAAAATGTAAACATAAACTTATTTATTCTAGAACTGGAAACACGTCCAGTCCCGTCTTATCTCCTCACCTCTCGTCCCGTCTCATCTTGTCTCATCTCGTCTTGTTTCATCCAGTCTCGTCTCGTCTCATCCCGTCTCGTTCCGTATCCATTAGAATATTTTGTCTTATGTTCGTTCTCTTTTAAATAATTACTCGTTAGACAATATTTACTAAAAGAGATTGGGTAAGAAATTTAGATGGGATACATGAGTTCTCTGTTGATCTTTTTTATTTAGTTAGTTGAAATTATTCAAAAAATTATAATTTTCAAAAACTATATAATTATTTCCAAAAATACCAAAATTTTTAAATTACTCGTTCCAAAGTCGTTATATTAACTATCGTATAGTCAGTCCTTATCCAAATTAGTGAAAGCTTGATACTTGAATTCATCTACCTATATTTTTTATTTTGTACTTTAATCTAAATTTTATGTCACACAAATCTTTTCTTTTAATTAATTGTAAAGTTTATTGTTTTTTTTAAATGGTTGAACAATATAATTATAATCGTAATAAATATTATTTAATAATTTTGTTTTTATACTTTAATCGACGTATCTTATTAACATTTTTAACATTGATATATTTAAATCCAAGATTCATATAGTTATTTGTTAAATAATTTAAGTTCAACTTTAATGTATAAAAGTGAATAAAATAATTGTATAATATTAGAATTTTCCAAAAAAAAATAGTTGGCCACTCTTTTATAGTGTTTTGTCAATATTTTGGTGTATATGTAAATTACTGCAACCTATACCGAAAATAAACATGATCATCATCTTCTTCACCTCGAAAATATAATTTTTTTTGCAATCCATCTATAATAATCAAGCATAGCCCATGTTTGTTGAAAATGTTAAAATAATTTTTTATAGGGTGTTAAATCTTGTCCAGTCTAGCCCTATCCCATCCCATCCCGTTAGAAATTTTATGTCCCATAAACCATTTTCTTTTAAATAATTACCCATATAATAATGTTATTAATAAATTTAGGCTAAGAAATTTAGACAAAATAAATGTATTCTCCATTTAAATGTTTAATTTGTATAGTTAGTAGAAACTATAATTTTCAAAAAATCTCAAAATATTTTCAAAAACACCCCATATTCTCAAAATACTCATCTCAAAGTAGTTCTTTACATGTCATATAGTCAACCTTTTATTTGAAAATCGTTTAAGTACAATATTTTCCATTATACGAATTACCCAATTCTGTCTCACTTTCTTGACATTTCTCATTGTAATACCATAAATAGACTTGACTTTTAATCATAATTTAGTTTACATGTTCAGATATGAAGTTATGTGCATAAACATTAATATACTTTCGATGATATTAAGACTATTTCTAAAAAAAATTATATTTAATCTTATTATTAAAAAATTTCAATCCGTCTTTTGATTCGATTTCGGTTGAAATTATATATTTTTTTTGAATCTACGATTAATAAATAAAGTTTGTAAACTCAAACCGATATATAATTTCGTTTGAAATGTAAAATTTCAACCCTAACCACCTCATTTGTAAATCCAACCGATATATAATTTTGTTTTAATTTTAAAATCTAAACTCTAACCACCTCATTTGTAAAGCCAAGCCAACATATAATTTCGTTATAATTGAAAATCTAAACCCTAACCACCTCATTTTTAAACCCAAACCGACATGTAATTTTGTTATAATTGTAAAATCTAAACCCTAACCACCTCATTTGCAATGGCATGCCGACATATAATTTCATTTTAATTGTAAAATCTAAATCCTAATCACCTCATTTTTAAACCTAAACCGACACATAATTTCGTTCTAATAGTAAAATCTAAACCCTAATTCTCATTTATATATATCAGACAGATATTTATCCTCTTTTAGTTGTAAAATCTAAACCAAAAAAATATTTAACTTTCTTTTATTAAAATTATACATAATTTGTTTTGCTTTTTAATTTAATTTTGATTTATTTTTAAAATAAATTATTATTTAGAAGATTCTTATTGAAAAGAATGAGGTGAATAGAAAGATTTACCCCTAGAGATGAACCTTAATATTTTTATTTTCAAAATGCCCCAATCTAAATTAGTGAGAATCTCATTATTTAGAATTAGTTTTAATAATAGTTGCTTATGAACAAAGCTAACAGACCACTAAACTTAATCCATGTACGACATATTATTATGAAAAATGTGGTTTGGTTTTCTAATAATTTTCATCTTTTTTCATTAGCGTTAAAATGTAAAATTTCTGGTTATAAATTGTCCTCCCCAGTGGTAATAATAGTGCAAAGTTGCTTTGTTGTATCAGATTAGTACTAATAAATATGGTTTGTTTTTTTACCACATTAATTTGTTTAACCTTCTGTGGTGAAAGAGAAACACATAGCAGAGATGTTATCTACCACACTGACAATTCTCTAAAATTCCATGAGTGTGATGCAACTAAACAAACCATAACTAAGATCTTAATAGAAACAAATGATGTACTGATTCAGATTAGAAACACATTTAAGATGTCATCAAACTTTGATTCTTGATAGTGTTAGTTAGAAAAAAGAATACAAAGACAAAAAAAATCTGATGAAAGAGAGTATACAAAAAATTCAAATGAAGCATACCACCGATCACACATCTTTTAGTGCAACCCATGGCTCTTATGACGCTTGTCCTCTATGTATGCGTAGTGCACAAACTCGTATAGTTTTCCCGTGATGTTTGAATAATTTCTTTAGACGTTGTTGTGTTAAATCTCTTCAAAATCTCTTTCATGTACAATGCCTTGACCTGCATTCATTCTACACAGCACAAGCTGAAATGAGTGAGAACAATAGATCAAAGTGAAGATTATAAAATATGAATCATTGAAAGGATCACAGAAACACATATTAAATAACAAAAAGCTGAAAACTCACTCTTGGTTTCTTGTCAATCTTATTATGAGTCTTCCACTCTAACCACTCGACCAACTGTAACACTTTCATTAGTTTACCCTTGAAAACCAAAAAAGGCTTATATAAGAAAACAAAGGTTCATTGAACCGTTTTTAAAATTCTTTTAGTTATAAGCTTAAACACAAACAGATTTTCAGGAGGATGTACTTCAAATGGATAATATTATACACGTCATGTTTATGAGAATGAAGCGGTGGTGTCTTACCTTTTATGAGTTCATGATCAGTAACTTGAAGAGCTTGTTCTTCATGTTTATTATGTTTATTCTCTTCTTTATTTCACCTGCTTTCACACCCTAAGTAGCTTCAGCTTCAGCTTCCCACCAATTATATTATCATATACCATATATACACAACACAGTTTGTCTCTATATTAACTTAAACTTATATGGTGATGGATTGAGACTGTATACAGTTGTGTTACGTAGTAGTAAGAGGGAGAAAAAGAAGTGATGGTGATGATATACTTGATAACTCTCCAAGAAGTCTAAACCAAAAGAAGTAATTAATAACCATTATACATTAGAACAACTTATCTGAATTTATAAAGTTTATTATGGTAAGTCACGCCCTTTCAAATATTTTCAGCCTCCAAACCTCATCACCCAAAGCAAGTGGATAATGTTCCTTGTACACCGTAGAAAACAACCTTTTAGCAAAAGAGAAACAAAGATTCTGATAAATCAATGACCACTTCAGTATCAATGAACCGTTCTTTAATTCCTTTAGTTTATAAGCTAAATAACTTACCTTAGAAAGAGATGTACGATCTGGTTTGTGTTTAGAGACAAACATTTCTAAATTATCATGAGGATATACCAGCTTCCTATATCTGTACACAATCACATGAAAGTGATTAAAAATATTACACTATTTTTAAAGAGAAACGAAAAGGTTGTAAGACTTTCATACCTTGAAGTAGAAATGTTTGGTTATTTGTTGTGCGACTTTAATTTCCAGAATAAGACCATTGTCATCCAATTCGAGTAGGTTGGTTCGAAGAGTATCATCATATCCTTGACTCTCTACAAAAACAATAAACCAATAATCCTCTAAAAAAATTTGAACACTCTTGAGCATATATTTAGCCACGCTTCAAGTAAAATCCAAGTCATATTTCGTCCTAAAGAAGTCACATTTTTTTTTTCTGTTCCAGTTAATGCTTACAACGCCATTTTCCATGTCCTATGAAAGTCCTCTATCCAATAATTGTGGAATCTTTAGCATGAAAAAACAGTGCTTGAGAACCATACCCAAGATCTCAGTCTTATTATATAAAACGGATAATACAAAAATAGAAGATCTCTTACCATAGTGATTTGTTATTTTTCTTTGGTGTCTTAGCCAAACACTTCGTAGAGGAAGATTCGTTCAGTTTCCCACAGAAGGAGATGAAGAAATCTGTGACCTGAAAATTTAAGAAAGCAAAAGGATATTAAAGATAAACATAAACAATTTGATTATGCAAAAAATCAATGATCATATTAGATCGAGTGAGAAGGGTCATAGAAATTTTCAGAATTGGATAACTAAAAGCTGAAAAACTCAGTTGCTACTATCTATGTCAAAAAATTAATCAGAATTACTCATCCATAACACAAACAGAATTTAGAAATTGTTTTAAAATTCAATCAATAAACATGGGAAAAAATCAGACAATTAGAAAAGAAAATAATACCCATATCAGCAGTAAAATCACCAGCCACAACATTCTCTCTGCAACTTATAGATAAATCAAAATGATGACATATACATGTGCCCCAACTACAAAATACGGAATTCTAAAAATGCATTTTAACACATGAAAGAAATTAGCTTTCACATGAAAGTTCCATAAGTCGATTATTTACTGTTGTTGCTTCACTCAATCAGTCCCCAACGTCGAACTGGCTCAATGGCTCCCTGAGAAATCCAGATACATTTAGTTTTAGATCCAATTATTCACTAAAAAAAAAAAAAAAAAAAAAAAAAGTGACAGAGCCGCACCTTTGCTTATGGTTTCTAATATGTTTAAACATAAGTATCTAAGCATAACGGAGAGTGTTTACAAATTTATATGCAGAAGATACAGACTTATAACTCACCTGTTGTGCCAATCATGTCGTCCACCATTACACTCTCTTGCAGCAAAACGTTTAGTCTTGATTTTCACAAGCTCCAGATCAAATAGCAAGAAATCTCCTGTATCATCATCATAAAAAAACTACATCCAATGAACAAACGACAATATCACAAATCATATTCATCCTAATCGTTTCAAAATCAAACATACTATCCTTTCAAATTGAGAGAGAATCAAGCTCAAAATAACTAATTTCGCCCAAACAATGACTTGAAATCAAAATAGATCTTACATATCTATTAGTGAACGTACAATAGAATAAGAAGCAATTAGGGAGAAAAAAAGAAAGAGAGAGTGCCGATATCTTTACGTACTGCTTTGCTGCCTTTGCTTTCTCCTTGGTGAAGCTCAGTCCACTCTTCTGCTAAAAGAGAGAGAGGCGACAGAGAAAAAGAAGTTTCGGGTTAGGGTTTTGTTTCTTATTTTAATATTGGCAGAGTAATGGACGGCTAAGATTAAAAAGATCTCAAAATATACGGTCAGGATTTTTAAAAAATTAGGCAATGAATGGCTGAGATTATAACCTGAAACGGGTCAAATTACCGGGTTAAATGACCCGCGCGTTTATCCGTTTTTCAGTAAGTGTTTAATGACATTTTTATCCTGCACGAAAAATATTAAAATGGTCATAATTGCAATGGCATTGTATTGTAAATTCTTACAAAACTAAGGTTTTTTTCTTAAAATGTTTTACGATTAATAGTAGGGATGATCTATATGTATTGTGTGTTTCGCTGAGTTAATCCATGTTTTAAATCAATTTGCATAAGTATAATTTGGTCTTTTCATATTGGTCATTTATGGTTGTTGTGGATCTGATTTAAATTCCGGATTGAGAAATTGCATGAGCAGTAAGATAAAAGAAAACCTATTTTTTGAACAAGATATTCAATGGAAACATTTTTAGTTATGTCCATAAAAGTAGAGCTAAAAAGGTTGACGTGGTCAGCACTCAGCAGCACGATCATAATGTTAACAACGAAAGTACGTGGAA
This sequence comes from Camelina hispida, assembly GCA_023657505.1. Lineage (NCBI taxonomy): Eukaryota > Viridiplantae > Streptophyta > Magnoliopsida > Brassicales > Brassicaceae > Camelina > Camelina hispida. The sequence continues at coordinate 17,071,712 of CP094636.1, forward strand.
TACTAAAGAAACTAGATGTGGAATACCGACACATAATCTCTTCTTCCTTTTTCTCTATTTCTTCTTAATATCATCTATTCGACATGTCTCTTACTGATTCTTCTATCCCTTCGTCTTCTTATCCTTATCTGCCTGTGACCTGCGAAAAACCCGGGATTCACGCCCATGAGACCAGATAACTAAACCGAAAGTTATTGACATTCTAAACACTCTTGCTGTGATATTGGTTTAAAAATATTGAAGTACATGTAAGTAACAACGAAAATGAGTGACTAAGGCAGGCAGTCTCATACGATTGAATTGGCTAGACTCTAATGAAATAAATATAAACAATTCCCATAGTGTTTCTTCATGCTTAATCAATATCAGAGTTGGTGAAGCAGAGGATTTAGACGAATACACACTTGAGGTATGTTTGATACCTCTCTGACTTGTTGAGGTATGTCAAGTAACATAACATCATCTCCTTCAAGGGTTCCTCAGCATAAAGAAAAATCATGACTAAAAAATAATATCACTTTTATCTGTTGGTCCCAAAGTGAGAAGAAAGATAAATTTAGATCGCAAGGAGCTTCTCATCAGCTGCGACATTACAGGCTATATAGATATGTTTTTTATAGGTTTTGACTCTTTTCGTTTCCATGATTTTGTATCACATAACTACTTCCATCATGTTATAAAAAACGAACAAAAAAAATCCTCGGTTGTTAGTCTCGTGCAGCAGTGAAAAAAAATACAAGAATTTAAAGTTGCAGTGCCAGAATATAATTTTACCAGTGTTTGCAGCAATGCAAAGAGCTTCATTATCTACATTGTCTTCAGAAAATCTACAGGAGGCAAACATCTGGTCCTGCATTTCAGAATTCAAACTCATCGGATCGAATACAACAAAGTTGGAAGTTTCTATATATAAACTAAGAAAACCCAACTGACCTTCTCTTTAGATAGATTGACAGCAGCAGTAGAAGCTATTAGAATATAAGAAGGAGAAGAGAGAAGGAGGCCGGTTAGGCCGAGCTGCACAAGGAAGAAGAGAGTGGCCGGTAAGGCTGCCAACACAAGAAGAACGGCCGGTAAGGCCGTGAGTGCAAGGAAAGAGGCCAGTAAGGCCATGAGTGGAATAAGAACGGCCAGTAAGGCCGTGAGCACAAGGAAAGTGCAATGTGAGCCCATGAGTGCAATGTGTGAGGTGAGAAGCAATGAGGCCGTCCGTACAAGGGAACAATAAGGCCGAGTTTGAGTGATGTAAAGAAGGAAGACGAGGACCATCATGTGATCAAGAAGCTTCTAATCCAACCGTTAGGAAGAAGGAGAGAAATCGAGTCACATGTGTGAGTTACCACCAAGATGTCACTATTGGCTTGGGGGAAAGCACCATTCTCTCTCTTAATGTCCCTCTCAGCTCTCATCTCATCTCTAACGGTTATATGGCATCTTGTATTCCTATATTAAGCTGTATTTGAGCTCATATCACACAACAATTCAATAATAAGAGAATCCAAATTCCCTCTCCACACTTGTTTATAATCTTATTAGAATATAAGAAGGAGAAGAGAGAAGGAGGCCGGTTAGGCCGAGCTGCACAAGGAAGAAGAGAGTGGCCGGTAAGGCTGCCAACACAAGAAGAACGGCCGGTAAGGCCGTGAGTGCAAGGAAAGAGGCCAGTAAGGCCATGAGTGGAATAAGAACGGCCAGTAAGGCCGTGAGCACAAGGAAAGTGCAATGTGAGCCCATGAGTGCAATGTGTGAGGTGAGAAGCAATGAGGCCGTCCGTACAAGGGAACAATAAGGCCGAGTTTGAGTGATGTAAAGAAGGAAGACGAGGCCCATCATGTGATCAAGAAGCTTCTAATCCAACCGTTAGGAAGAAGGAGAGAAATCGAGTCACATGTGTGAGTTACCACCAAGATGTCACTATCGGCTTGGGGGAAAGCACCACTCTCTCTCTTAATGTCCCTCTCAGCTCTCATCTCATCTCTAACGGTTATATGGCATCTTGTATTCCTATATTAAGCTGTATTTGAGCTCATATCACACAACAATTCAATAATAAGAGAATCCAAATTCCCTCTCCACACTTGTTTATAATCTTATTAGAATATAAGAAGGAGAAGAGAGAAGGAGGCCGGTTAGGCCGAGCTGCACAAGGAAGAAGAGAGTGGCCGGTAAGGCTGCCAACACAAGAAGAACGGCCGGTAAGGCCGTGAGTGCAAGGAAAGAGGCCAGTAAGGCCATGAGTGGAATAAGAACGGCCAGTAAGGCCGTGAGCACAAGGAAAGTGCAATGTGAGCCCATGAGTGTAATGTGTGAGGTGAGAAGCAATGAGGCCGTCCGTACAAGGGAACAATAAGGCCGAGTTTGAGTGATGTAAAGAAGGAAGACGAGGCCCATCATGTGATCAAGAAGCTTCTAATCCAACCGTTAGGAAGAAGGAGAGAAATCGAGTCACATGTGTGAGTTACCACCAAGATGTCACTATCGGCTTGGGGGAAAGCACCATTCTCTCTCTTAATGTCCCTCTCAGCTCTCATCTCATCTCTAACGGTTATATGGCATCTTGTATTCCTATATTAAGCTGTATTTGAGCTCATATCACACAACAATTCAATAATAAGAGAATCCAAATTCCCTTTCCACACTTGTTTATAATCTTATTTCCAATGTAAGATGAGTTTACGGATTTAAGATGAGTTTACCGGAGAGACCCAACAAAGAAATCAAGCTAGTCAAGTGTTTGTTCCTCTATCCAAGCCAACTGTAACTGTTGGGGGTAGACCCACAACCCAACAAGAGGCTTGGCCCCAAGAGAAAGCCCAAAATAAACCTCCTAGGAAGGAGGGGTATTTTGGTCTTTTTGGAGGACGAACCGACATAGTTCCCTATAAGTACAAGCGTACGGCCTTTGAGAAAAGGGATCGCAAAAAAGAGAGAAGAATACGGATCGCAAGTACAAAACCTCACCCGTCCATAAGCTAGAATCGACGAGCCGGTAGCTCGTCTATTGTATTCGTCCATCACTTGTAACTCGTCTAAGTTTTGTTGTAACTCGTCTTTTGTGCCTCGGCACCGATTAATTGAAGAGAACTTCGACCTCCTTTTACCGAACTAAAACATTCTAATTGTGACTGATTTGGACATCAACAATTTGGCGCGCAAGGTAGGGGGAGCCAGGTTGAATTTCTCTGACAAGTTTGAAGAACGGACTTGAAACAACTAGACGGATGGTTGGAATCACCGAAGAAACAAGCAAATAAGCAGGGTTGTCAGGCGGGACGATAACTCCAGGAGCCGATCAAATGGAGCCCGCAATCCTCCCGACTATGGACGCCCTAAGGAAAGCAATCGCAACATAGAGTCCAGAGACTTTCGTCATCAAAACGAACCTAACGAGCCTGGCGAGGCAACACAAAACCCAGCGCAACTCACCGTGGTCAACAATCAGTCCGTCTCCAGCATCGACGAGCTATTCTGGTGGATACTAGCATGTCTCGACCAGCAGGAGCAGCGAACCAACACTCATCTCGACGCGTTAACCGCTTCACAAATCTCTTCTCAGGAAGAGATTAATCATCTTCATGCTACTTGGCAGAACCCAACAGCTTTCCTCCTGAACGAGATAGTAGTAGGGCCACACGTACAAGTCAGCGGGCTGAAACATGGTCCCGCCATGCATATCAACGAGCAAGGCAGCAGGGCAACGAGCGCGGAGCTAAAAGAGATCCGAGAGAAAATGTGCGAAATGGAAGCAACATTCCACAAAGCAACAAGCAAGGCGCTAGAGGTCGACCTCGTGCTCGAAGCAACGCAGCGAACGCCGTTTTCTCGAAGACTCGCGGTTACACCGGTACGACAAGCAGTTAAGTCAAGGCTCGGCTACTACGATGGCACCGTCGACCCACGCGACTTCCTGCTGACCTTTGGAGTAGCTATTGGTCCTTTACAATTCAGCAAAGCAGAGTATGACGCTGGAGCATGTCAAGTCTTCGCCGAGCATTTGACAGGAACCGCCCTGAGTTGGTTCTCGCGACTTCCATCCGGATCCATTGACAGCATTAAAGATCTCATCGCGGAATTTTTGAAGCAGTTTTCTGTGTTGATGGAAAACAAGAAGTCGCACGCCGATCTATATGCCTTGGCTCAGGAACGCCACGAATCACTCCGGTCATTTATCGGACGTTTCAAAGAAATCGTCGTCAACATTTCAATCCCAGACGCGGCAACCATCGTTGTACTTAGAAATGCGTTATGGCACAAGTCTCGATTCAAGGAAGAATTGTCTTTGTCGCACGTAACAACCATCGCCGACGCATTGCTACGGGGCACAAAGCATATCGAGTTAGAAGAAGAAAGGGCCGTCAACGCCAAGAAGCATGCGGCGGATAGAAGCATCGTTACCAAAGAGCCAGCAGTCGTAGCACCAAAAGTCGACCACGTCGAACCACGACAACATTTCACCAGAAATCAAGACCGAACTCGTCGAACCTTTGCGATCAGCGAAAATAAGTACCTCCAAAAGGAAGGAGATGAGAGTAGCGCAACCCGGTATTGTGATTACCACCAGAGTAGCACACACACAACCAAAGAATGTCATTACCTCCAGAAGGTCTTGATAGAACGATACAAGAAAGGAGCAATAGTTGTCGAGCCTGACAGAAGCAAAACAGCCCGACCCGGACGAAATGATGCCAAGCGCACCGAAAATATCGCTCGCAAATTCGTCTAGGATTCCAAGACACTCGCTGACCAAAGTGAAAGCGAGATGGAAATTCAGGATGTTGCCAATAATGAAAAGCGACCGCACACCGATCGCAAGCCCGATCAGCGCCCTCCAACGATAGGACGAATAACCATGTTATGGGCGGACTAGCAGGTTGCAACGACTCGGTCAGGTCAATAAGAGACTACACCAAGCAAGCTGAAATGAAAAAGTCTTGGCCATCAAGGCTCAACTCTGACAACATGCCAATATCTTTTAGCGATAGCAACCTTGAAGGCTTGGATCTACCGCACAACGACCCATTGGTCGTCGAATTTCGGATCGGCGAAAGCGAAGTAACAAGAATCGTAGTCGACACTGGAAGCTCGGTAAATGAGATTTTCATAAACGTCTTGGCACAAATGGAAATCGGCGAAAGCGACATCAAGCCATAATGCCACTCTCTCACCGGCTTCGACGGGAATCACATCATGTCAATCGGCACCATCGATCTGCCAATCTTCGTGGGTGGATGGAGAGATATTCCAGATTCACAGTTATCGACAAACCGACGATCTATAACGTCATTCTTGGAATCCCGTGGCTTCACAAGATGAAAGCAGTCCCATCAACGTACCATCAGTGCGTCAAATTCCCGACCCCAAAGGCGTGTACACGCTGCACGGAAACCAGCAAAGTGCAAGGGCCTGCTTCCTGATCGAGCATAAAATTCGTACCGGAAAGAAGTTATAGCAATCAAAGCAACGGGTCGGCGATGACAGCACGTCGCCAACAGACGGAAAGCCGAACCCAATCCAGCAGGGTGTTGCTGCGATAGAGGAAGTAAATCTCGACGAGACTGATAAGAAACGATGCGTAAATATCGGAACAGAGATAACTACAGCTATACGCGACGAGTTAATTCTCTTCCTTAAGACTAACATCTCGATGTTTGCATGGACTGTGACTAACATGAAAGGATTTGATCAAAACGTTACAACTCACGAACTTAACAACGCAAGTTAGGTCCCGAAAGATCACAAGCAGTAAACAACGAAGTTGAAAAGCTCCTCGGTACCGGATCAATCATAGAAGTAAAGTATCCCGAGTGGCTAGCCAACCCTGTAGTCGTCAAAAAGAAAAACGGAAAGTGGCGAGTCTGTGTACAATCAAGGATTGATCTTAACAAGGCCTGCCCGAAGGATAGTTTCCCATTACCAAGGATTGATCAACTCGTCAAAGCAACCGCATGCAACGACCTGTTAACCTTTATGGACGCCTTCTCAGGGTACAATCAAATTCTAATGCACAAGGACGACCAGGAAAAGAAATTGTTCATCACAGACAGAGGGACCTATTGTTATAAGGTCATGCCCTTCGGCTTAAAAAATACGGGAGCAACGTATCAACGACTAGTCAATAAGATGTTCGCTGAGCAACTCGGCAGGAATATGGAGGTTTACATAGACGACATGCTTGTCAAGTCGCAGTGTGCAAGTGACCATATTACCCATCTGCGACAGTGCTTTGATACTTTGAACAAGTATGGAATGGAGCTAAATCCAGCCAAATGCACGTTTGCAGTCAATTCGGGAGAGTTCCTCGGATACCTGGTAACTAGGCGAGGCATCGAGGCAAATCCAAAGCAAATCAAGGCAATCATCGACTTACCATTGCCAAAGAATGCAAGAGAAGTACAACGGTTAACTAGACGAATTGCCGCCTTGAATCATTTTATATCCAGATCAACCGACAGATGCGTACCATTCTACCAGCTTCTCAAAACTAAAGGAAAGTTTGAGTGGGCTGAAGCCTGTCACAGCGCGTTCAATGAATTGAAGAGTTATTTATCGACCTCCCGTCTTAGCCAAGCCAGAGCTCGGCGAAATCATATTTCTTTATATCGCGGTCTCCGAGTCAGCAGCCAGCGGAGTACTCGTTAAAGACAATCGAGGAGAGCAACGACCGATCTTTTATGTAAGCAAATCCCTTGATGACGCGGAAACCCGCTATACAACAGTCGAAATAGTTGCCCTGGTAGTCGTCACATCCGCAAGAAAGCTTCGACCATATTTTCAATCGCACACCATCGCCGTCCTATCTAATCAGCCCCTATGATCTATACTGCACAGTCCAAACCAGTCCGGTCGATTAACAAAGTGGGCAATCGAACTCAGCGAGTATGACACCGAGTATCGGACCCGCCCAACAGCTAAATCCCAAGTACTAGCTGACTTTTTAATTGAATTACAATTGGGCGAAGCCGAGCCAACACCCACCAATCCGTCAGATGACCGATGGACCTTACATGTGGACGGTGCATCCTCCCATCTTGGGTCTGGGGTAGGAATTCGACTAACTTCCCCAACCGAGGAAATTTTGGAACAATCTTTCCGTCTTCGGTTCCAGGCAACTAACAACGTCGCCGAGTACGAGGCACTTATCGCTGGGCTTAGACTAGCCAATGGAATGCAAGTCAAGCGGATTCGAGCTTTCTGCGATTCCCAACTCGTCGCCAACCAATTCAGCGGCGAATACGATACAAAAAACAAACCTATGGCCGCCTACCTCGACGTCGTTAGGATTTTGTCCAAACGCTTTGACAAGTTTGAGCACATCCAAATCCCCAGAGGAGATAACGCCCCAGCCTATGCTTTAGCAGCACTCGCCTCAACGTCAGACCCGTACTTTTGACGAATCATCCCAGTCGAAAGCATCGATATGCCGAGCTAGGATAAAAGCACGCCGAGACATGCCTCGCTCTTCACCAACCTAATGGAATTAGAACCACCTATCAAACGGCAACGTCGCGCCGACAGTGCGAACCTCCTTCAGAGAACGACAAGACGGACTGGCGAGTCGAAATCCATGCATATCTCGCCGATGGTGACGTGCCAACAAATAAATGGGCCAAACGCCGACTGAAAAAAAATACTGCCCATTATACCTTAATGAAAGACCATATACTTCAGTGGACCGCGTCAGGAGTCCTCTTACTATGCATACACGGCGACGACACAAAACACATCATGATGGAAACTCACGAAGGAGCCGGAGGTAATCACTCGGGTGGCTGAGCCCTGGCACTACGAATCAAAAAGCATGGTCATTACCCCCATTATTCATCAGCCGACTGAACTATTGCGAGCCGGCATAGCTTCTTATCCTTTCATGCGTTGGGCAATGGACATCATCAGCCCATTGCCAACTTCTAGACAAAAGCGGTATATACTCGTCCTCACCGACTATTTCACCAAGTGGGTCGAATCCGAATCCTACGCCAACATCAAAGCTAGGGACGTTCAAATCTTTGTCTGGAAATATATAACTTATCGCCAGAGCCTCCCGTACGAAATAATCACTGACAATGGATCGTAGTTTATCTCCCTGCAATTCGAAAGTTTTTGCGCAACGTGGCGAATCAAGTTGAGGAAATCAACGTCGAGGTACCCATAAGGGAACGGACAAGCCGAGGCAACAAACAAAACTATACTCGACGGCTTGAAGAAAAGGTTGGATGCCAAGAAAGGTGCCTAGGCCGATGAGCTTGACGGAGTGCTGTGGTCCTACCGCACAACCCCGAGGCAAGCAACTAACCAAACTCCGTTCTCCCTAGCCTACGGAATGGAAGCAATGGCACCCGCAGAGGTCGGCAGTACGAGTCTCTGACAAACATTGCTCGTCCAAGATACCGCACTCAACAGTCAGATGCTCCTAGATAGACTCGACGAATCGGAGGAGGAGCGTGATAAGGCACTTCTGCGAATCCAGAACTATCAGCTCATCTCAGCCAAGTACTACAACAAGAAAGTCCACAATCGGCATTTCGACGAGGGAGATCTTGTCCTCCGAAAGATCTTCGAGAACACTGCCGAGTCAAACGCTAGAAAAATGGGAGCCAATTGGGAAGGACCATACAAGGTATCCAAGGTCGTCCATCCTGGCATGTACGAGCTTTTGACAATGAGCGGCAAACCGGTGCCAAGGTCTTGGAATTTCATGCATCTAAAGCGTTACTACTACTAGAACAAAAAAAACGAGCTCGGCTGTTTTCAGGTCGTTCTTTCTATAGTTCGAACAACCATGTAACGTGAACTACGAGCGGCTTGATCCCTCCTGATCGGAGGGTACGTAGGCAGTCCCGTTTCACGAGACATAACTGCCAGTAATATAAATTTTCTTTTCTCATAAGAATGAGTCATTGTTATTCGCAAACTGTTTTAGTTATTATCCTTGCCCGGTAATGACTCGACGTTCCGACGTGTTATTTAAGCCCAGTCACAACTCGCACAAAAGGATAAGCCAACCATCAAGAGTCGCACCTGATTATATAACAAAGCCGAGTCGCAACTCGCACAAAAGGATAAGCCGACCATCACGAGTCGCACTTGATTATATAACAAAGCCAAGTCGCAACTCGCACAAAAGGATAAGCCGACCATCACGAGTCGCACCTGATTATATAACAAAGCCGAGTCACAACTCACACAAAAGGATAAGTCGACCATCAGGAGTCGCACCTGATTATATAACAAAACCGAGTCGCAACTTGCACAAAAAGATAAGCCGACCACCACGAGCCGCAGCCGGTTATACGAAGTTAGCCGAATCGCTACTTAGCATGAGCAGACGGTAATATAAAGTAATAAAAGACGAATTTTTATTAAAACAGCGACAATAGTCTAATGCGGGAGCCAACCCCATTACGACACCCCCAAAAAAAAAAGGAAGGGGGGAAGAGAAAAGTTAAAATAAAAACTCGATAAGCAAGCACCACACAAACCAATCATTCAATTCCTAGGTCGGCGTTGGAAGGTTCGTGGAACTCCAATCCGCCGATCATTGTCTGCCAATAACGACACGACTCCTTCAAATCCTTCAGCATCTTCATCAGAATATTAGCACCTCTCGTAACCATCTCCTCGAGGTATGCACAGATCCCTTCAGCACGACTACTTTCACAAAAGTAGTGACTCATGCCCTCCAACTGTGTAATATAACGATGCAGCACGTCGATGTGAACCCGACAAGCATCAATATCTGCACGGTCTTTAAATGGCCTTCGCCCAATAACCTCGAGGTCGCCTGGCTCATGATTAGGTATAGCTACTTCTGCAAACAATGCCTCGCGACGAGGGCGCTCATCCAGCAATCGGTCCCATCTCCACTTCGGGACAAAGAGTCTTTCGTCGATCAACATCTCGAGACACTCTACGAGTCCGTCTACACGACAGAAGTGGAAATAACGCTTGAACGAACGACGAGTGGCAATGATGTAAGCCCTCAGCCGCTGAATACGAGCGTGATAATAGTCAAGTTCCAAACGAATCACTTCGTCAGATCTCACGGCAAGTCGCTCCCGCGCCCTTTGCAGCCACATCGACCTCGTTAATACGACATTAAAGCTATTTCCTCTTCTTCAAGAACTCGGGATGAATTGAGAAGTATGCTCTACAGAGAGAAAAGACTCTGTGGGGAAGATCATTTATACAGTACAAAGGCACAATTTCCAAAAAAAAAGAGGGCGACTAAAAAACATCTCGGAACTCACAACTAATAAATGTCAAAGCAATTCAATGCAAACAGGCATTGAAAGTTCAGAGGGCACCAACCCCCAAAACAAAATAACAAAAAACTAAGAAGGGAAATAACGAGGAGCCGACTCTCCAAACACGGCAGAAGATGGAAACAGGGAGAGCCGACCTCCAAACACGGCAGTAAGACAAAAGAAGGGAGCCGACCCCCGAACACGGCAGCTAAGATATCTTCGGGACTCTTCTAATTAACCCGGCGACGTGACAGCCTTCAGCTTGTTCCTGGGCGGAGACTTGATCACCCTGCTGTTCCCCTCGAACGACGACCTGGCCGTCCTCATCCTCTGCTCGGTCGTCGACTAACACGTTTTGCTCCCCCTCCCGGCCGGCAACACCTTGGTCCTGCATCTCCACTTGATCAGAACCGGTGCTCTCTATCGCTAAGGCATTCTCCCCATTGCCCACATCTTCCTCCTCGTCGCTGGATGCCCCATCCTCGCACTCATGACAAGTCTCCTCAACACCCGGCGACCTGATCCATTCCACTTCTGGGAAGGAAGACTCGAAGTACGAGGACATATCAAAGTCGCGGTCCGCAATGTCAGGAACGTCGATTTGTTCGACCTCTTTTCTAAGCTGAGCAGCAACACCCTCGGCCCTCTCGATAACTCCGTCAGTCAAGAAAGAAATCTGACCATCTGCAACGAGTGTCTCCAGCATACGTACATTCCTGACGGCCTGATTATACTCGAAAAACTTAGGATGGGCAGACTCGAAGGCATTGGCATACCTCTTATGCTTCGCCAGAAGCCTCTGAGCACGACCAGCGAGATGGCGATAAGCATTGACTTTAACATAATGACCATAGACTTCTCGACGATCCCGCAACCTTTTCATCTCAGACTCCAACGCCGCCTTCAGCTCGTCACGCGCCTCTTCAGCAGTTCTCAGCTTGGAAAGAAGTTCGCCTCTCTCCACGCTCGAGCTTCTCATTTTGCTCTTTCAGATTTTTGTTTGAACCCAAGGCCGCCGCTAGCTGATCTGAGAGCCACTTGACCTTCTCGGCAGACGGGTCAGGACGTTCGGCAGCAACAGCTTCTAACTCGCGAATGTCGCGCTCATATCAGGAAACCGCCCGATTAATCGTCGCAATCAGCTGAAGAATGAGGAAAGTTAAAATGATTCGCAAGGACGACCACAATAATAGAAAAATAAAAAGGAAAAGAAAACAAACCTCAAACGACGTCTTCGCGACATCTGCAACTGAGTCCCTTTCACTCATTCAATCGATCGGAATAAGGCGTCCAGTACCAAAGTGAATTTTACGGAACAACTCAGCACAAGACTGCGAGTCGTTAGGAAAAGAGCGAGCTACCGTTGTATAGCGGAAATCCTACTCGTAGTCCGCCACCTTTTGCTTTTTGGACGAGTCAGGACAAAAAGATCCCACATCATCTTTCCTCTTTTGCGGGATACCCACCCCAACGCGGCCATCAGCATCTGAACGACTATGAGCCTTATCAACAATCCTGAAAGCCCTTATTCAATGGATATCTGATTGATCTAACGTTGTCTCAACCTTTATCAGGATTTTAACCGGACTTAATCTCTTACTTTGGGGTTGGAAATCAGTGGACTAGACTTCTTCTTCAGGCCATACAAGACAGTGCAATTTTTCAAAGTATGTCTTCCCTCTCTCTTCCCTTCAGTGCATTCAGAAAAAAAAAAAAAAAAAAAAGGATAAAAGATGAGATGATTTTGATCAGTTTAGAGAGGTAGGTAAATTACCAGTGACCTCATTATTCTACTCTTGAGTCAAATGATCACACAAAGCTTGGAAGCGAGGGGTAGGTAAATTACCGATGACCCCGGTATTCGCTTACACCTTTGATTAGAAAAAAAAAATAAGAAAAGAAAAAAATAATAATGGAAGTGAGAAAAGGGAGAGGAAATGAGATATAAGAAGAATGTCTTGGCCTGAAAAGAGTCCATATACCACTGATCAATACACCCAAGGTAAGAACTCACCTGTACTTGCTTTAATTTATATAATGAGATGACAATGGAGATTTCAGAGATTCCAGAGGATTGTGGGATTTGAGTAAGGAATGTTGATGCTTATCATGGTTGAGTATAAGAAGTAAGTTCTTGAGTCAGGTAAATGAAGAGTGTGAATAAGAATAATCATGCAATTGAGTGAGTTCCCTGTTTTCAAACCTCTTTCACATGTCTAAGCTTATGTTTTGCTTGAGGGCAAGCAAAGGCTAAGTCTGGGGGAGTTGATATATCATGGTTTTTGTGGTTTTTAACCATGATATAAAGAGTCTTTTAGAGTCTTTTGATGTGTTTTCTAGGATGTCTTTTAGAGTCTTTACAGGTTTTCTAGGATTTTGGCATGAAAGGAGCGAAATGGAGCAATTTGGATCGTTTTGGAGCATAAATCTTGGATCAAAGCATGAGCATCGATCGACACTGCCTTAGCATCGATCGACACCCTTCTCTGCCGACTCAAGACCCAAATTTGGAAGTTTTACAAAGTTGCCCAATGTTTTTCATAATTGCAAGAGAAGTCCCTGACGTGTTTTAGGACCCATATATATAGTTTTTAGGTTTTCCAAACCCACAAGTCTCTTTCTAGAGAGTTTTATTTTTCTGCAACCCTGTGAGATTTAGAGAGCTTTGGAGAGAGAGAGATCAGATCTGCTTTGTAGAGAAGAATTCTTGAACTCCTTATTACTCTTTTTAATTTCAATTGCTTATTATTCAGAATCATGTCTTGTTTATCATTGATTATGTTTGAGTAGTTTGCTTGTTAGGTTCAGGGTTTTTCATAGGGCTTTTATGAATTATTAAATCTGTTTATTTAGGATTCATTATCTTGCTAGATCTTCATCATAGGTTGTTCTTCATATTAATCCTTGATTGGCCATCTAGAATTAATACTCTAGGAAAATAAATTGATATGAGAATATAATTGATTTTCCTGATAAAACCTTTTGATGAGCAAAATTATTTCTTGCAAAGAGATTTGATTTAATAATTTTGTGAACAATCTAAACCTGATTTTAAAGCTGATTTATTACCTAGAATTTCGCAAAGAGATTTGGATTTTCTGGTTTTAAATTTAGATATTATTTGCAGTGAGAACTGAATTAATTTACAAAAGTGTTTAGAGTTCTAGATCTGTTCTTAATTGTTTGAATCCTAATTAATTGATTGATTTCATATTTCATAATTACCTGAGAAATTCCCTAGGCCTAGCTTTTTGATCTTCTGAATTTACAACAGCTTTATTTAATATTTTGCATTGCTATTTTAATTTAAATAAATTTGTTTAGCATAATTGAAAAACTATATAATTTATTGTGTAGTCTTGAGTCCTTGTGGAATTCGACCCCTAAGTACTGCATTGATCTCTTAATTTGAGAGAGTAGCTCTAGGGTAAATTTGAGCATATCAAATTTTGGCGCCGTTGCCGGGGACTCTCTGATCTACCATTAGATTTGAGTTTTAGATTTTGTCTAAATTTTTCTTTTTCTTTTTCAAACTAACACGCTTTTGTTTTCTTCTCTCTTGTGTGTTTCAGGTGTATGCCTAATAAGCCTAACACAAGGAGCAACAAGACTGGTCCAATTCTGAATCTTTCAAACCAAGAGTTGGGAAAACTTGAGCGTGAGAACAGAAAAGCAGCCAAATCTCTGAAGATGGTTAATACGATCATTCTGATGCGTGATGAGGCTGGTGTTTTGAGGGATCAAGAGGGCCACTTGCGCAATGAGCAGGGCCAAAAGATTGATGCTGAAGGCAATGTGATTGCCGAACCTGTTGTCATTGAGCAGGCTGTCGTGAATCAGCAAGCTGGTGTCGTTGATGATCCGGACCTTGGTGTCGATCGACACCAACCAGGTGGCATCGATCGACCCCCACCTGCAGACGTGCGTGGAGCTGCCAACCACGTACAGAACCCCGTTCGACGACAGGAGAACAACCGGGATCTGATCAGGACCATTGCTGACTACAATCGTGCTGATCTGGTGTATGAGAACCGGTCTGCTATTGTTCCTCCCCCTTTTCAGAGGAATGATTTTGAGTTGAAACCTGCGTACTTTCAACTAGTTGGGCAGAGACCTTTCTCTGCTCTGCCCAATGAGAAGCCTCTGGACCATATTGAGCATTTTGAGGATCTGGTGACTAGCATCAAGGCTAATGGGGTGACTGAGGACTACATCTTCTGCAAACTCTTCCCTTACTCGCTTGCAGGAGAGGCATCTCAGTGGTTGAAACAGTTGCCAGCTGGATCTTTGACATCTTGGCAACAAGTCAAAGTGGCTTTCCTCAACCATTTCTATGATGATGCAATGTCAGATGAGCTGAGAGTCAAGCTATCCACTTTCAAGCAAAGACCAGATGAAGCTTTCAAGGCAGCTTGGGTGAGATTCAAAGCTTACCAAAGGGACTGTCCACACCATGGTTTCTCAAAGGTTCAATTGCTAAGTATTTTCTTCAGAGGGTGTGATTGGAAGTATCAGTTAGCTTTGGATGCTGCAAGTCATGGAAACTTCAAGACAAGAATGCCGGAAGATGCTGAAGTTTTGATTGAAAATTTGGCTTCTAGCAATAGAACTAAGGGAGCATATGCTGAAAGGAAGAGATTGCATGGAGGATTTGATTCAAACCAGTTAGCTTCTGTTAATGCTAAGTTAGATTCAGTGCATAATCTCCTGATGGGTAAGAAATCTGTTCATTTTGCTGCTGAGGTTGAGACATATGAGCCAGAACCTGATCAAGGACACCAAGAGGAGGATGTGAATTATGTGTATGGGAATCAGGGACAGCGGTTTGGAAATCAGCAAGGCATTAGGCCTTACAGTGGGAACTCTTCAGGCTACACTTCCAAGCCAGAGTATCAGCAGCAGCAACAGAACAATGGTTATACAAGAACCTATGGGAACTCATCTTATCAGTCTCCCCCTCCTAAGACTTCTTCTGAGAGTAGAATGGAGGCCATGCTTGAGCAGCTTTTGCAAGGACAAGAGAATTTGACAGTGACATTCAATGGAAAGATTGACAATGTCTACACTGAGCTGAATGGGAAGATAGAGGCATTGAATGTTCATGTTAAGAAGCTGGAGGTTCAAGTTGCACAGACTGCTGGGTCTGTAAAAAGGCAAGAGAATTTTCTCCCTGGAAGAACTGAGTCAAATCCAAAACATGCTTGCAATGCCATATCAGTGGGGGATGAAGAAATTGATGAAATTGCTTCTGCAGAAAAAGAAGAGAAATCGTCAAATCTCTCGGTTTCAGATGATGGTGTCGATCGACACCACCTAGGCATCAATCGACACTCATCTCAGACGGAACCAGAAGCTGCAAAATCTCAGTTTCCAGCAGTTGAGAGGGTCTACATGCCTAAGGTTCCTTTTCCTAAGCCACGAAAGTCTAAGCAGGAGATGGAGGAAGCTAGATGCAAGGCAATGATGGACAAGGTGATGATTGAGATGCCTTTGATTGATGCTGTGAAGCTTTCACCACCACTTAAGCGCTATGTGAAGAGAATGGTATCAAATGGTTTGAGCCCTGAGGAAGGAGCCTTGCTAACTAAGGATGTTAGTGCAATTCTGTTGAACCAGCCTGTTCAGAGGAAGAAGGAAAAGAAGCAGGAGGTGGTTGTATCTAAGGAAGTGAGTGCAATAATTCAGTGTAGGACTGCTAAGAAGTTACCAGATCCTGGAAGCTTTGTACTTGATTGCTCTATCTTCACAGGAAGGTTTGCTCATTCACTTTGTGATCTTGGCTCTAGCATCAACTTGATGCCACATTCTGTTGCTATGAGACTAGGGATGACAGAATTCAAGCCAACTCAGATTTCTCTTATCTTGGCTGATCGCTCCCGAAGAATTTCTGAAGGTGTTATAGAGGATATTCCAGTTAAGGTTGGCAACTTCATGATTCCCACTGACTTTGTGGTGCTGAAGTATGATCAAGAGCCTAAAGATCCTCTCATCTTAGGAAGATCTTTCTTGGCTACAGCTGGTGCAATCATAGATGTGCAGAAAGGGCAAATAGCACTGACTGTGGATGGTTTGAGTATGAATTTTGAGATGGATAAGCTGAGGAGAGCTCCTACCATTGATGGACAGACTTTTTCTGTTGAAAAAGTTTCTTCTACACGAGCAACAGGCTTAGTATCGATCGATACCCCTTCAGCATCGGTCGACACTCCTCCACCTCCGAGACTGAACTTGTCCACAACTGATGCTTCAAGTCAGAAAGCTGTTCCTAGACAGAATATCCCACACTCCACACTCCAGAGTCCTCAGGTAAGGCCAAGGTATGCATCTTCTTTACCCAAACTTCCTTCTACCATCAACAAGAATTTCAAAGAGATAAAAACTGTTTTGGAGTTAACCAAGCCACGAGATTATCGTAGAGCGCTTGTTTCTTCTGTTGATGATTTTGCAGGACATAAGAGAAGCAAACCCATCCCTAGATCCCACCCTGGTCCTGTTCCTCGCATACTTGGCAAGCCTCATGCACCAAAAGCATATACTCCACCTTGGATGAAGAGAACTTCAATGCCATATTCTGATCCTCCGGATGTCTGAGCTCCAATACAGTCAAGCTAATGACTGAAAACAAGCGCTTAGTGGGAGGCAACCCACTGGTAGGTTTTTCTTTTTCTTTTTCTTTTGATTTTGATTTTTATTTATTTTATTTTTATTTTTGCTTTCCTCTTACTTGATAACACTGGGGACAGTGTTGTTTAAGTCTGGGGGAGGTTAGTACTAACTATGTTTTCTGTTTTTGAGTTTCAGTTGTGTCAGTCAAAACCATAAAGTTTGAGTCAAATTTTTCAAAATTTTTCTTTTTGTCTTTGGGAATTATGATCTTGACTAATGATTTCTCTTATTTGGCTAACACTCTAATGATTACTTGTTTATGCTTGATCTCAGATCTGAAGCTTAGAAAGACTATGAGCCTTATCAACAATCCTGAAAGCCCTTATTCAATGGATATCTGATTGATCTAACGTTGTCTCAACCTTTATCAGGATTTTAACCGGACTTAATCTCTTACTTTGGGGTTGGAAATCAGTGGACTAGACTTCTTCTTCAGGCCATACAAGACAGTGCAATTTTTCAAAGTATGTCTTCCCTCTCTCTTCCCTTCAGTGCATTCAGAAAAAAAAAAAAAAAAAAGATAAAAGATGAGATGATTTTGATCAGTTTAGAGAGGTAGGTAAATTACCAGTGACCTCATTATTCTACTCTTGAGTCAAATGATCACACAAAGCTTGGAAGCGAGGGGTAGGTAAATTACCGATGACCCCGGTATTCGCTTACACCTTTGATTAGAAAAAAAAAATAAGAAAAGAAAAAAATAACAATGGAAGTGAGAAAAGGGAGAGGAAAAGAGATATAAGAAGAATGTCTTGGCCTGAAAAGAGTCCATATACCACTGATCAATACATCCAAGGTAAGAACTCACCTGTACTTGCTTTAATTTATATAATGAGATGACAATGGAGATTTCAGAGATTCCAGAGGATTGTGGGATTTGAGTAAGGAATGTTGATGCTTATCATGGTTGAGTATAAGAAGTAAGTTCTTGAGTCAGGTAAATGAAGAGTGTGAATAAGAATAATCATGCAATTGAGTGAGTTCCCTGTTTTCAAACCTCTTTCACATGTCTAAGCTTATGTTTTGCTTGAGGGCAAGCAAAGGCTAAGTCTGGGGGAGTTGATATATCATGGTTTTTGTAGTTTTTAACCATGATATAAAGAGTCTTTTAGAGTCTTTTGATGTGTTTTCTAGGATGTCTTTTAGAGTCTTTACAGGTTTTCTAGGATTTTGGCATGAAAGGAGCGAAATGGAGCAATTTGGATCGTTTTGGATCATAAATCTTGGATCAAAGCATGAGCATCGATCGACACTGCCTTAGCATCGATCGACACCTTTCTCTGCCGACTCAAGACCCAAATTTGGAAGTTTTACAAAGTTTCCCAAAGTTTTCCATAATTGCAAGACAAGTCCCTGACGTGTTTTAGGACCCATATATATAGTTTTTAGGTTTTCCAAACCCACAAGTCTCTTTCTAGAGAGTTTTATTTTTCTGCAACCCTGTGAGATTTAGAGAGCTTTGGAGAGAGAGAGATCAGATCTGCTTTGTAGAGAAGAATTCTTGAACTCCTTCTTACTCTTTTTAATTTCAATTGCTTATTATTCAGAATCATGTCTTGTTTATCATTGATTATGTCTGAGTAGTTTGCTTGTTAGGTTCAGGGTTTTTCATAGGGCTTTTATGAATTATTAAATCTGTTTATTTAGGATTCATTATCTTGCTAGATCTTCATCATAGGTTGTTCTTCATATTAATCCTTGATTGGCCATCTAGAATTAATACTCTAGGAAAATTAATTGATATGAGAATATAATTGATTTTCCTGATAAAACCTTTTGATGAGCAAAATTATTTCTTGCAAAGAGATTTGATTTAATAATTTTGTGAACAATCTAAACCTGATTTTAAAGCTGATTTATTACCAAGAATTTCGCAAAGAGATTTGGATTTTCTGGTTTTAAATTTAGATATTATTTGCAGTGAGAACTGAATTAATTTACAAAAGTGTTTAGAGTTCTAGATCTGTTCTTAATTGTTTGAATCCTAATTAATTGATTGATTTCATATTTCATAATTACCTGAGAAATTCCCTAGGCCTAGCTTTTTGATCTTCTGAATTTACAACAGCTTTATTTAATATTTTGCATTGCTATTTTAATTTAAATCAATTTGTTTAGCATAATTGAAAAACTATATAATTTATTGTGTAGTCTTGAGTCCTTGTGGAATTCGACCCCTAAGTACTGCATTGATCTCTTAATTTGAGAGAGTAGCTCTAGGGTAAATTTGAGCATATCAGCTACCGGGTGAAAGATTCTTCGAGGATCCCCGGAACCACTCGCACATAGAAGTACGACCCGATCCAGTTGTAGGTTTTTCCCTTTGTCCCCTCAACAAGTACTGGTCTCCTCGAACCAACACAGTAGATTCCAGGAGTTTTAAGTCGATTTATAGGAATAAACCGGGTGAGTTCCTCAAAGTGTTCGACCGAAAGTTTGATTCCCACCGAATCGGCTAAAATAGAAATGCCGACTGCATTCCGGAAGGTCGCCATCACGAATTGAGATATCGCCATTTTACGGTTGGCAAAGTACGACATAAGGAAAGCACGAAGAGGGAACTTGATCGCGCACTCGGAAAACAGTTTCTCCGAGAGACAAATATAAACATCTGGAACATCCCAAGGACGTTGATTCGGAGATGGAACAATAATAGGGGGAAGAAGAGAAGAAAGTCCGCCGAGCCTTAATGCATCTCGAGCCGACTCAAGCTTGAGGGACGTCTGGGGAACAAACGATAAAACGTGTCTCCTAACCCCGGCGATGCGAGGGATAACTGGCAACGACTCACGAACGACTATGCGATCCTCGGAATGCAACATTCGTTCAAATCCTCGTCGATTAAGGAGGGGATCTCGCAAGGGAGTTGAGATGAACTCGTCGTCGCTGCGTGAGAAAAAGCCCGGCGTTGAAGCTCGGCTATAAGAGAGGAATCAGAAGACGAGTCAGATTGAGGATTCGGCGATGATCTCCGAGTATTGCGACCCGGCCTGTCGCCGCCATCGGAATCCGACGAGGTTGCTCGACGAAGGTGACTCTCAGCAGAGTCGGAGGAAACAGATCCGGAGGATGCCATCGAAGATGAATGAACGAAAAAAGAAAATAGACGACTTAAAAGAAAAGGAGGAGGAATACCTGAAGAACCGAGAGCAGAAGATGACTCGTAGACAGGATAAGCGATATGAAGAGGAAAAAGCTGTATTTATAGGAAGAGATGGAAGATTCTAGAAGCGTAATCATTATAGCACGCGTTTAGACAACGGTACGACTTCCGGAACCCACGCGCGTCAAAACCGCACAACGTGATTCGACCTAAAACATCGAAAATAGGGAGAACTCACGCGCAACTTTTCGCTTCCTCTAGTCTCGTCCAGAGTCCGATGGTCAGACGATCAAAGATACGACCCAAGATTATCCGAACAAGTTGAATAAATCAACGACGAGTTGAATTATCAACGACGAGCCACTTGAAAAGATGAGTCCTCCGAATACCGCAATCAGTCCTTCGTCTGAAGACTAAGAACTAGAGGCGAGAGGGGGGGACTACTGTTGGGGGTAGACCCTCAACCCAACAAGAGGCCTGGCCCAAGAGAAAGCCCAAAATAAACCTCCTAGGAAAGAGGGGTATTTTGGTCTTCTTGGAGGACAAACCGACACAGTTCCCTATAAGTACAAGCGTACGGCCTGCGAGAAAGGGGATCGCGAAAAAGAGAGAAGAATACGGATAGCAAGTACAAAGCCTCACCCGTCCATAAGCTAGAATCGACGAGCCGGTAGCTCGTCTATTGTATTCGTCCATTACTTGTAACTCGTCTAAGTTGGGTTGTAACCCGTCTTTTGTGCCTCGGCACCGATTAATTGAAGAGAACTTCGACCTCTTTTTTCCAAACTAAAACATTCAAATTGTGACCGATTTGGACATCAACATGTACCAAAAAAAGCAGCTAAGTTTAATCACATATTCTGATAAGAAACTGAAGAATGTCATAACCATATGAACCACAAAGCCGATGTAGTATCCTACCAGCCCCCGGATCAAACAACGGCAGTTGAGAAACAAAGCAAAACCTAGAATCATATGGATCGTTTAGAATCAAAGAAAACAAAGCAAAACCTAGCAGATCAAATTTACCTCGAGGATTGAGATTAGTTTCCTCACTCGAGATTTGATCTTATTCCAATGAAAAAACGATAAAGATATTCTTCACTGCCGCCTCCTCGGCTTGATCCGTAGAATTGAGTCGCAAACAATTTTTAGGGTTTTATTATTTGGAAAACGGTTTTGTTTCTCAATTACGGATCCCTCCATTACTCAATTAGTCCGAATACAAAAGATCCAAAAAATAATATGCGGATCCTCACTAAAACCGACCCGTTTGTAATTGTTTCCGAGAAACACAATGGCATTCTCTGTAAATAAGTTGGAACTTGAGGAATTTTTTCATAAATGTTTTGAAAATGTATATATAGATTCAAACATAAGGAAATCTAAGAAAACACATAAAATAGAAAGGAAAAAAATTACATGAAAAAATGATAAATAATAAAATAGCACGTGGATCATAGAGGAAGAAACTGCTTTTAAAGATGCAATATTTAGAAAACTAATACTGGTTAATCATTTGGGTTGCAATAAAAAAACTATGGTTAATCAGGGTGGGAGTATTGGTCAATGTATCCTCAAAACCATCAGCATCTTCATTGCTGCAATTAGTATTATAATCTCAAGTTGGTAAATGCTTGTGCTGATTTTTTCATTGTTGTTAAAAAACTATTTCGTTGACCAAATATTCCACTAATCAAATATCTAATGTTTTTAGTTTGGAGATTTTGTAATTACTTTGAAGTTTGAAATCATCAATGTGTGTGTTCAATACATTAAACTGTATATTCATAACCATGCTCTCGCACGGGGTAAAGTTTTAATTTTCGTCACGATAACTTATCATTTTAGTTCTTTTTTGATCCAAAAGTTTCCAAATATTTGATTAAATACATATTAACTTTTTTTTTTCTTTCGAAACCTTCCATTAATAGCATTCTCATCTGTTTCAAGTTGAACTAGTTCCCAATTTTAAATTGGTCCACTGCCAATTTCTACTATTTATATGTTTTCAATAAAATTATTCAAAAGTCGTCTTCTTTTTGTTAATATTATTATGTAGATGTTTTGTTAGCAAGGAGGCTGTATTTTTTATTATAGATTTCTTAACAACGTCTCCAGAACACAAGCTTACTTATTGAATGATTTTGAGATACAGTTAGAAGGAGAGTAGGAGAAAAGGAGATTTTTTTGTGGGTTTGAAGCTAAGATGAGTTCAAGAACTGGAGCCTTTATGCTCCTGATCTTACTTTTCTTCCACATTTATTATGTATCTGCGCTCACAAACAGTATAGACGGTAAGTATAGTTGGATGATGATCAGAATTTTTCAGATATAGAAATAACATAATGGTTGATATATATGAGTTTCAAAATTGGTGCAGCTACTGCTTTACTAACCCTGAAGAGTGAATTGACCGGGACGACTCCTAAGAATTGGAAAGGCTTTGATCCTTGTGGAACCAATTGGGTTGGAATTTCTTGTAACAATGACCGCGTTGTTAGCATGTAAGTATGTAAAAACATTTGTATCTTTTTTTTTTTTGCTGTTTCTTCCAATAATCCTCTGCAGACTTTTAATATTGGTGTTGTTGTAGATCACTACCTAACCTTAATTTGGTGGGAAAGCTTTCTGGCATTATTTCAACATTGTCTGAATTGCAGATGTTGTAAGTCTTCTTTTTCTTCCTTTAGATAGAAATGGATTTTGTTCTCATCTTATGATTCAATTTCTTAGGGATCTGACATCCAATCCTAACTTGACTGGACTGCTGCCACCAAATATCGGTAACCTCAAGAAGTTGACTACATTGTAAGCAAAAAAGATCATGTACACATTCTTAAGAACCTTGTCTTAGCTTATCCAATGTTAACTAACTGTTCTTTCTCCAGGCACCTTATGGGATGTAGTTTCAGTGGTCAAATCCCTGAGTCCATAGGAGATCTTGAACAACTTACAAGGCTGTAAGATTTTGTTGCTTATTAATATAAACACACTCTCATTTATAATTGTATAGTCTCTTAAACCCATATTAATTAATTTTCATTTCCTCCGTATAGCTCCTTAAATTCAAATCGATTTACTGGAACAATTCCAGCTTCCATTGGACGGTTATCGAAGCTATATTGGTTCGATATAGCTGACAATCAGATCGAAGGGAAGCTTCCAGTTTCTAATGGGACTTCTTCTCCTGGACTTGACATGCTTCTTGCAACTAAGCATTTGTACTATATAATTCCAACTCTTTCCTTTTCTTTTTATATACTCACTTTTTGTAATATACGATTTAATCTGACTCCCCCTTCTTGTAGACATTTTGGGAAAAACAAGCTATCGGGCGATATCCCAAAAGAACTTTTCAGCTCAAACATGACTCTGATACATGTGTAAGTGTTATAGTACATGTGAAAGATATGAGTTAGCACCTGTTGAGAACAAAATAAGTGATTGCATTGTTTTGTTCATTGTTGTTTTATGAACAGGCTATTCGATGGAAACCTATTCACGGGCCCAATCCCAGACACCCTCAGCCTCGTTAAAACGTTGACTGTACTGTAAGCTACCTAGTAGAAAGAGATTTTATTCTTTCAAATTGTTTGCTTATCTTAACTTCTTAAATCACATACGATGTTTTCTTTTGTTGCAGACGCCTTGATAGAAATAGACTAAGTGGAGACATTCCTGCAAGTCTTAATAACCTCACAAATCTTCAAGAACTGTGAGTGACTAACTAAAACTTTGTTTTGTGTTAGTAGATATAAGTAAAAAAAAAAGGTATATAAGTAACAAACAAAAAAAGGTAAAAGAGTTTGTATTTGAATCCATTTCAGGTACTTGTCCGACAACAAATTTACAGGCACTATTCCAGTTTTAACCAGCTTGACCACTCTCTTCACATTGTAAGTTTCTATATCGTTCTTCCTAATTTGGTTCTCAGTTTAATATTAGAAACCTTCACTCTCAAGCAATCTAAAACCATGATGTGATTGTTTCCAAACAGAGATGTGAGCAATAACCGATTTACTTCCTCACTCATTCCATCATGGATCTCTTCATTAGGCTCCTTGGTCACATTGTATGTACATCTCTCTATCTCTATCTCTCTCTCTCTCTGTCTCGCTCTTGATCCCCATGTGTATATACTTGCTAAGAACAAATGGTGTTCGGCTTTGCAGAAGGATGGAAGGGATCCAACTTGAAGGTCAAATACCAAGCTCCCTCTTTCACCCTCCAAATCTACAGACTGTGTGAGTAAATATATAATATGAAACTTTGATTAAAAAGTCACTCAAAGTTGTGAATATATCTGTACTAATAGTGTGATATCTTTTTTTGACTACTTGCAGTATCCTAAAGCGTAACTGGCTAAATGAAACACTGGACTTTGGTACCAACAAGAGCCAAAGATTAGATTTTGTGGATTTACAATACAATGACATAACTGAGTATAAACAACCAGCTAACGACGGAAGCACCACCAGGAAAGTAATGTATGTATATGGTCACACCAAAATGACTTCTTTTGTTCAGTCAATTACTTATATGTGTGTTGTTGATGCACCTACAGCTTGGCAAATAATCCAGTGTGTCCAGAGGTGGGGAACTCACCGGATAAATTCTGCAAAGTAGCCAAACACAATTCCTCACTTTCTTTCCCTGAAGGAAGATGTGTCCGGACAAAGAACGGAGTCACAGAGGAGGTTAGCTGTAGTCATGGCAGAGAACCGGTTAGTCCGTGCGGCTGTGCATATCCAGTCAAAGGAATACTCACCTTCAGGTCGCCTTCCTTCTCGGTGAATACCGACACAACCAACTTCAGGTTGCTGTGGCATGCAGAATCTAACGGCTTTCTTTGAGAATAGCAACACCAACACAGTGGGGTCTGTGGGATTCAAAAACATAAGAGAAGATGAAACTGACCATTATTCTTGAATGGATCTCATGATCTTTCCATACGACAAAGAGAGATTTACTCAGACGGAAATGGTTACTGTTATTTCCACTTTTAGCACGCAGACTTATAAGCCTCCTGAGATATTTGGCCCTTACTTTTTTCTAGCCTTTGAGTACAACGAGTACCCTGGTATGATAAAACCAGTCGCACACACACAATCTTAACCGGATCTAAAAACTGGTTCTATATGACTCACTTTTACCTTTGCTTGTTTTGCCACAGATGAAAAAGGTGTAAAGTCATCACACGTCATCGGAGCTATAGTTGGTGCTGCCGTTTTTCTGTTGTTGCTAATCATAGCCGGGATTTATGCTCTCAGTCAGAAGAAGAGAGCAGAGAGAGCAAATGATCAAATTAATCCTTTTGGTAAGAACTAAAAAGAAGAGGTTCTTTTTTTACTTACTTTCAAGAAAGACTGGTGAAATGCTAACAACTTCTCTTTCGTGTGTTGCAGCCAAGTGGGATGCCAATCAGAACAGTGTCGATGCTCCACAGCTCATGGGAGTAAAAGCATTTACATTTGAAGAGATGAGGAAATGCGCAAACAACTTTTCAATGGCAAATGATGTTGGTGGTGGAGGTTATGGCCAGGTTTGTGTCTTTGATGGTTATGGCCTTAATTGAAAGAAGCGGCGAAATTAAGTTGAATTTATGATCTGAATATGTTGGTGAAACAGGTGTACAAAGGGATTCTTCCCTCAGGGCAACTCATAGCAATTAAAAGAGCACAACCAGGATCTTTACAAGGAGCGTTGGAGTTTAAAACTGAGATCGAGCTTCTTTCAAGGGTCCATCATAAAAACGTTGTCAAACTTTTAGGCTTTTGCTTTGATCGAGGTGAACAAATGCTTGTATATGAGTACATTCCAAATGGTTCTCTTAGAGATAGTCTATCAGGTAACCAGGGCCGGCTCATACCCATGGTGAGAGGGGCGGTGGCCAGGGGACCAGTTTTTTTTTTTGAAAAATCCTTAAGTAGATTGGGTCCAAAAAAAGGGAAAAAAAAATTTTATGTTGAAAAGAGTCCAAAAAAATCTATATGCCTAGGGACAAAAAATTTACTGAGACGGGGCTGCAGGTAACTAATATAAAATACATTTATTCCTTTAAAGAGTTTAGATCGTTATTTTGTACTAAAGTAGACAAAAATTGTAGGGAAAAATGGGATTAGACTTAATTGGACAAGAAGGCTTAAAATAGCACTTGGATCAGGGAAAGGCTTGGCTTATCTTCATGAGCTTGCTGATCCTCCAATTATACACAGAGACGTCAAATCAAGTAATATATTACTTGATGAAAGTCTAGCTGCAAAGGTTGCTGATTTTGGCCTCTCCCAACTTGTGGAAGAAGCTGAGAAAGCTAATGTCACAGCACAAGTGAAGGGAACCATGGTGAGTAGAGAACAAAAATCATCTTCCTTTCTCTCTTTCTTAGATACGTTAAACTCACAATATCTTCGGAATTAGGGCTATTTGGATCCTGAGTACTACATGACGAATCAATTGACAGAGAAAAGTGATGTGTACGGGTTTGGGGTGATGATGTTGGAGCTATTAACCGGTGAAATTCCGATAGTGAATGGTAAATATGTAGTGAAAGAGGTGAAGATGAAGATGAATAAATCAAAGAAGTTGTATGACCTACAAGAATTGTTGGACACTACCATCATTTCAACCAACGAGAATCTTAAAGGATTCGAAAAGTTCGTAGACTTGGCTCTAATATGCGTGGATCAAGAAGGAGTGAAGAGGCCATCGATGAATGAGGTTGTAAAAGAAATTGAGTACATAATGCAACATGCAGGATTATATCCTAACGTAGATTCAGCTGCGAGTTCAAGAACGTATGATGAAGCAAGCAAAGGATCCGGGGATCTTTATAGAAACAACTCATTTGAGTATAGTGCAAGTTTCCCAACTACAAAACTCGAACCCCATTGATTAGTACGGATGCTACACCAAAATGCCAAGATTTTATGCTTTGTCAAATTAGGCTACAACTCTTGATGTATCCAAAATAATTGGAGTTTCTTGCAAATTTTTCAGAATACTAAAATGCCCTCAATTAAACTACATATTTTATAAAGAATTATCATTTTAAGTCAAAATGGAGAAAACAGAAGTTTATGCCTACAATGTTGAAATGCATTGTAACGCCAAGATTTTAAAATCACTACTTATGTTCTAAATTTCTTTGTTAATGTTCTATTTTGGACTGATTTGAAACAGAAAAAAAAAAACTTAATCATAACACTGAATACAACAAAAAAAATTGTTTGTTATATTATCCTAATGCATGAGTTGCGACAAAATTAGGTAATTTTTTTGTCAACAACTTTATGTAGGGGTCGATTGGTAATGAATGTTAATTGTAGTTGTAATACTTTGACAGTCAAAATTTTGCTGCTACAAATTTAGCTGTTGAGATTTTGATTGTATACACTTTCTCACGCATAAAATTTGATTGTTAAAAAAAACTTTAAAAGCTAAAACTGTTATTTTTTACTATTATATATAATTTTATAAATATATACTCTCTCTGTTTTTTATTAGTTGTCATTTAAAGTTATTTGATACAAATTAAGAAAACTATTAATTTTATTCTTTTTTCTTAATATATTTTCTAATATTTTTATTGGTTAATACATTAAAACAATTGGATAAAATTGGAATATTTGCCAAACATTTATATTGGAAATCTAAAACGACAAGTATTATGACACAAAATTTTAACCCTAAAACGACAACTAATAAGAAACAGAGGGAGTATCATGATAAATATTAATGAATATGTAGTATAGTGACAAAAAAAATAATTTTTCTTAATAATAAAATTGATAATTTATTTCCCTTATTTTTGTGATGATGAAACTAATAATTTTGTGAACAGAAATTGATGTCAAAAGAAAGAAAAAAATGATGATAATTAATCTATAAAGAAAAGTTTGTGAAAAAATATATGTAAAATTGGTGAGAGTTTTTTTAATTATTATGGGAAAAGGTTTGTTAAATTTGTTGGTTTAAAACCCTATGGAAAACCTTCTGTCTGTCCCGAAAACCCTTCGGGACAGACGGTCCTTCCGCAACATAGACGATCCTCAGGAATCTTAGCCAACACTCGCTCACCCTCACAGAGACACTTCCGCAACATAGACACATGGAAAACCTTATGGAAACACGCATAACCTTGGGTAACTCCAGTCTATATGCCACTGGTCCAACCCGCTCAATCACTCTGAATGAAGCCATATACCTCGGACTCAACTTAGTCTCTGACAATGACCTGTTCGGATCCCGCAACATGGCCATCTTGAGGTACACTCTGTCTCCAACCTGAAACTCAAGATCTCTCCTCCTCCTATCGGCATAACTCCTCTGCCTATCCTGAGCCTCCTTCATGTTCAGCTTGAGAACCCGTATTTTCTCTGAGGTCTCTTGAACAAAACTAGCACCAAACATGCTCCTCTCCCCCACCTGAGTCCAGCATAATGGTGTACGACAAGGTCTCCCATAGAAAGCCTCATAAGGAGTCATCTTAATACTCGCCTGATAATTGTTGTTGTAAGCAAACTCTACCAGGTTCAGGTGATCTGCCCAATGGCCACCCCAATCCAACACACACATCCTCAGCAAATCCTCCAGCGTCTGGATCGTCCTCTCAGACTGTCCATCTGTCTGGGGATGATAAGCTGTACTCATATGCACCTTAGTGCCCATCTCTGCCTGAAATGCCTTCCAGAACACCGAAGTGAACTTAGAATCCCTATCAGACATAATGCTCGCTGGCACCCCATGCAATCTGACTATCTCTCTCACATACTTCTTAGCCAAGCCCGCTGCTCCATCGGTCTTCTTAATGGCCAGAAAATGTGCTGACTTAGTCAACCGGTCCACGATGACCCAAATAGCATCAAAAGTCCCTGACACTGGCAATCCTACCACAAAATCCATGGTGATCATATCCCACTTCCACTCAGGAATGGGTAAACTCTTCAGTAAACCGCCAGAAACCTGATGCTCAGCCTTCACTAGCTGACACACATCGCATCTCGAAACCCAACTAGCCACATCCTTCTTCATCCCGACCCAATGATAATACCTCTTGAGGTCACTCTTAGTCGCTCCTGGATGAATAGATAACTTGCTCGCATGAGCCTCTCTCAGAATCTCCTGCCTTAACTTCCCATCCTTGGGTACACAAACCCGCTCGTGCACCAAGATAGTACCATTATCTGAGACCTGATACTCTGAATCCACATCCTTAGAGGCATTCACTAGCCCCAAATTCTTCTCCAGAGCCAACCGCACCCTACTAAGAAGATCTGCTCTATCAACTGCTTCCAAACCCAACGGTTCATGTGAAACAGCACACAAGCTCAAAGCACTGATCTCCCCTACCAGAGACTCCATCTCCTACTCCTGAGCCGAAGCTACCCTCTTCTGACTCAAAGCATCTGCAACCGTGTTAGCCTTACCAGGATGATAGGCTATCTCCAAATCATAATCTACCACAAGCTCTATCCACCGCCTCTGCCTCAAATTCAACTCAGGCTGAGTGAATATATACTTCAGACTCTTATGATCTATGAACACATGTATCTTTGCACCATAAAGATAAGATATCCAAATCTTCAGGGCAAAAACTACATCACCCATCTCCAAATCATGAGTAGGATAGTTGCCTTCATGCACCCGCAACTGCCGTGAAGCGTAGGCAATCACCTTCCCATGCTGCATCAGAACACACCCCAAACCAACTCTAGATGCATCTGTATAAACCACATAGGGTTCTCCCTGCTCAGGCAAAGCCAACACTGACGCAGTAGTCAACATCTCCTTCAGGCTTGCAAAGCCTTCCTCACACTCTTCTGACCAAACAAAAGGAACATCCTTCCCTGTCAACTTAGTCATAGGACGTGCTCTGCTCGCAAACCCCTGCACAAATCTCCTGTAGTATCCTGCCAATCCAAGGAAACTCCTGATCTCTGTGGCATTCTGCGGTCTAGGATCTCTGATAGCCTGAATCTTCTCTGGATCTACAGAAACCCCCACTGCAAAAACAATGTGACCCAGAAAGCCCATCTCATGCTGCCGAAAACTACACTTGCTCAACTTGGCAAACAACTTCTGCTCCCGCAGCTTCTCCATAACTACCCTCAAATGCACTGTATGCTCCTCATGACTCTTAGAACAAACCAGGATATCGTTGATGAAAATGATGACAGACACATCCAGAAACTCTTGAAACACGCTGTTCATCAATCTCATAAACGCTGCTGGCGCATTAGTCAGCCCGAAAGGCATCACCACAAACTCATAATGCCCATACCTCGTCCTGAAGGCAGTCTTCCTCACATCTGCCTCGTCTATCGGTATCTGATGATAACCCGACGCCAGATCTACCTTGGAGAACCAAGTAGCACCCCTGAACTGATCCAACAACTCATCGATCCTAGGAAGAGGGTACTTGTTCTTCTCATTGAACCGGTTCAAACCCCGATAATCAATGCACAACCTGAAACTCCCATCCTTTTTCTTCACAAACAACACCGGCGCTCCCCACGGTGATACACTAGGACGGATAAATCCCTTACTCAAAAAGTCCTCTAGCTGCTTCTTCAGCTCTACCATCTCTGCTGGAGCCATTCTGTAAGGAGCCTTGGATAACGGCATCGTCCCCGGTTCCAATTCAATGGTAAAAGGATCCGACCGAGATGGTGGTGATCCCTGCAAAGACTGAAACATATCCTTAAACTCCTCCACTACCGGAATACCCCTAACCGTAGACTTCCCCACTGACTCTGGCATAGATATAGTAACCAAATAAGCCTCACGGCCCTTCTCGATCATCTTCCCAGCCTCAATGGCTGAGATCACGAGACTCCCCGAAGTCGGTCTAATACCCTGAAACACCAACTTCTCTCCTGGGCGCTCAAACTCCACTCTACCCCGATGACAATCCAAATGCATCATATGCCGATACAGCCAATCCATCCCGAGAATAACATCATATAACTCCACTAGACTGATAAGCAAATCCGCTGGCTACGACTCTCCTGCGATCTGGATATCAATTCCTCTAGCTCGTCCAATCACTCTCAGGAACTCGCCTCCCGCAATTCTAACAACTCCTGAACGCTCTCCAATAACCCGGCTGATCCCCGCACACTCTGCACACTCCGGAGTAATGAAGCTATGAGAAGCTCCAGAATCAAACATGACATGGGACTTAAACCCGCCCACCAACAAGGTCCCTACACAAACCTTATGTGTTGAGGACCTACCACTTTATCACAGAAAACATAAAATCTGAACCTACTACAAAATCTGGAGGTCAGCAGGTGACCAGTCTCAGCTGTCGTGTAAACCCGTGGCGCCTGCTCAATCCGTGCCACCTGCTGACCTCCAGGCTGCACCTGCTGCAACGCTGCCACTGCTGCCGGCTACAACTTGGGACACAAGGGCCTGATGTGTCCAGGCTCCCTGCAATGATAACATACTCGAGGCCCAGCCGTTGGAGCACTCCTCTTGGGACAGCTAGCAATCTTATGATCCTTGCTCCCACACTTGAAACAACTCGCACCACTTTGCGTCTACGTAGCCTCCCACTTCCTCTTGGTTCCCTGTGCAGGCCTACCGCCCCTGCTCGAACCACCCTGCTGCTGAGCCCTACTAGGCTGAACTGCTGGAGCTACCGCCACTAACTGTGCCCGGATATCCTCCTCAATCCCTGCGGCAGTCTCAACCAACTCTGCACGCGTAGCATAACTCCGCCCTCTACAGTGAACCCTCAAATCATCACGTAGGGCCCTCAAAAACCTCCTGATCTGAGCCTCCTCAGACTCCATATCCCGACCCCCATAACTCAGAAGTCGAAAGTCAAGCTCCCGCACTGACCGAGTTCCCTGAGCTAGCTGAAAGAACTGCACCTCCAACCTATCCAGTGCCTCTCTAGGGAAGTACTTGTGGTTGAATTCCAAGACGAAGTCAGCCCAAGACATCTCCCTCTGCACTCTCCTGGCTGCCACAGAACTCCACCACAACTGAGCATCACCAATCAAATGGTTGACCCCAATATTCACCCAAAACTCCTCTGGACATCTTAGAGTATGGAAGTTACGTTCCACACTCGTCCTGCACGCCTCCGCGGCGGTAGTATCAGTACCTCCTGAAAACTGCTCGGTACGAATACGGCCCATCTCTTTCAGCATGCTGATATAACGAGAATGGAATCCCACATCCGCAGCCACTGGCTGCCGCTCCTCCGCCACCACTGGTGGCACTACCTGAGCCTGCGCCGGTACCACAGGTGGTAACTGTGCCAACAACTGTGCTAGCATAGCCGCAATGTCAGTACCAGGGACTCCACCTGCTGGGATTCCCACACCCGGGACTCTAGCATCACCGGCCACTGGAGCATCAACACGGCCCCCTCCTGCCACACTCACGGAATCCCCCGGATCATCCTGCGACTCGCCAACAACCTCAGCTGTCACACTCTGGTCCTCGGTCTCACTAACCACTGGGACTCTGCCCCTTCCACGACCACGTCCGCGTCCACGACCAGGTCCGCGTCCACGACCACGACCAGCCACAGCATCACCTCTAGCCATCTGCACTACCATGAACAGAAGACTAAGCAAACAATTACTATTTAACACAGAAACATAAACTCACCGTGGAATCACATAGTCGGCTCGAAGAGGATGTTCTAGGACTCCATGCCAAAAACAATTGACTAACTCACATAATCAATCAAGACATGCAATCCCAAACATCACAATAGAAACCTAGTGAACCCAAACCTAGAACCGTAAGGGCTCTGATACCAAAATGAAAGGACCGACCTTTTTTTTAATAAATAATAAATAATATATATATATATATATATATATAAATAAACTACAACTAGTGGTCTCATACCCACTAGCCACCTAACCACATTCACAATCAACAGCGGAATAACAAAACCAATATCCAATAATAAATCAATAATAATCCAATAACAATCCAATATCATAGCATAAGCAATATCCAAATACCAAACAACAAGAAACAAGGAACCAGAAACCTAGCAATGTTTCTAATGACTCAACTCTAGCAACCTAGCAATGCCAGACAACATCCAATCGAATCCCTAGAACATCCTCCTCTTCATTGCCTTGATTACACAATCACACTTTGCCTTTTCCTGCACCACAAACACAAATTGAGATGCATGAGTATTTGATAAACACTCAGTGAGGCAATCATCCCATCTACTGGTCTATACACACAAGCAATAGTGATTCCAATGTTCCAAACAAACAACAAACAAAACAAACAAACCAGGAAACCAAACAAAATGGGTTTAATCATAGTTGTCTTTGTGAATCACACCAACAAGATCAAGTCTGCTCCAGAATTCCATCAAGATTAAAAACACCCAAACCTCATATGACACCACCAAACTCAAGCTCAAATAACAATGATTATTAATAACCAGAGCTAAGAACTTGGCTGTTAGACCATCTTTATTGGTAGTCTGTTATTTTTAGGCTCTTAAATTTTTTTAACAATAAATTTTGTATTTTTTTAAAAATAAGAACCTTTATAAAGTTAATTACAATGATCTCTCTCCAATGGTAAAATTGTAAGTGGAGCTCTTATTGATAAAACACAACCACTTGCAAAATGCTCAATGAACATCCACCATATCCATAAACTCCAGTTTGAGAATTTCAGAATTCATACAAATATATCAACAATATTGACCATACAAGAAGATCAAATTAGTGATTGCAAAATGCTCATCAATAATGCATCGTAAAGGGAACCAAATTAATAAATTCCATTAAATCCTCCTTCACTAGCTTCACTAGCTTTAGCTTGTCTTCTGAAGACACTTTGTTGCCGCCTTCGGAGCTCATCATATCCTCAAACCAAACCAGGTATTTTTTTATAGAAATAATGAGTGTCATCAACAAAGTGTCTTTGAGCTCCGAAGACACTTCATATCCGCCTTTGATGACACTTCAGAGCTCCAAAGACACTTTGGTCATGAGAGAAAGCCTTCAGAGCTCATCATAGAAAGGCAAATGGTCATGAGAGAAAGGCGGCAAAAAAGTGTCCTCGGTCATGAGAGAAAGGCGGCAAAAAAGTGTCCTCGCCACACATGAATTGAAGACAAAGTGTCATGGTCATATAGTGCCTTCGGCAGCAACAAAGTTTCATCAACAAAGTGTCTTCGGAGCTCATCATATCCTCCTTCACTAGCTTCAGCTTCATTAAGAATTCTTGACAACCGTTGCTATGTCAGTTTCAGAACCTGCAAGTTTTAACCATGGAGCATCAGGTGAGACGTCTAAGACATGAGTCGTGATTGGTGGCCTACTTCTCTTGGGAGCTTTGTTTCAGCTGCAACATTCAAATGCCCTCCTATGTTTCCCAGCTGAAAACGTCACATAAAAAAACAAACCCACACACAACTTTGACACGATGGGGCTTATGAAATCAGGGGTGTCAATCGGGCTGGCCCGGTCCGGCCAGGCCTAAAATCCGTAAAGCCTGTATATGTTTGAGCTCGGCCTGGCCCGGCCCAAAATATTTTCGAGCCTATATTTTAAAGCCCGAGCCCGGCCGTAATAGTGCTATATGGCTTTTCGGGCTTTTTCGGGCTTATCTTACCGATCAAAAATTCAAACTTATAATCCTTAAAAAACAGTGTTTGAAGGTGCACTTATAAAAACCAAATCAATCAAAAAATTAATAATTCATATATATTCATTATAACCAACTTAATCTATATATATAAAATTAACTTTGCTCACTTCTCCTTCCTCCACATCAACATCCACTTAATCAATTTTTTTTTGCATAATAATACTATTTTTAATATTCATTCATTGCATATTTGTTACTTATAATTAATTATAGTAAAAGATAAATAAAAACAAATTAATTAAAATTAATTAAGTTTTAAAATAATATAAACAATAATATAATTTTTTAGTATATAATAAAAATAACAACTATCTAAAAATGAATTAAGTAAATTAAATGAAAATTTTAAAATAGTAAAAATAATACTATAAATTTGTTTTAGTAATAATTTTATTATTAAAATTATAACCAAAAAAAGATTACATTCCAAAATTTAGAATGGGTTTATTAGTTTTAGAATGTAAGTAAGATTTTAGTGCATGATAAAGTAAAAAAACAAGTTATGTAATTGTATTTATAAAAATCTAAACATGAAAATAAAATTGAAGTGAAACAGTAGTTTCTCTGAAACATATACCATAAAGATTTATTATTATATTTTACTTAAAAGAAAGAAAAGATTAATTACTTAACTTAACTTAACTTAACTAAAAGTTTTGTTCTAAAACAAAGACATTGTAAGGGGCACACTTTTTTCTGGAAAAACTCTGAAATTTTTTTTTGAAAAAATAATCTATCTAAAAAACTAAATCAATGGTCAGAAATATAGAAAAATAAAGATATGTAACCCATTACAAAAAATGGCATGTGATTTGTGTAGCATATCTCATAAGATATATCATCAACTGGAGCTACAATTTTATAACATGATATAAAACATATATAACAAATATATATATATATATATATTATCAAATGCTTTTAACACAAAACATTGGCAAAAACAACATATTTAAAGTACACTATATTTTTTTTGAGAAGACAAAGCTGGGGTTGCATCACAAAATTAACATCTGCAAATAACATATGAGATTTTAGAAAAATATGTAACTTGGATTAGTGAAAAGGTATTCATTGTGAGGTTTGAACGTTTCATCATTTAAGCATTCTTGACTTAGTCGGAAATTCTATTATGACGGATGATGCATTTGGACAACCTCATTGTAGCGACATAGCACTAAACTTGTTCATAAAACTTTGTATATTTGCATTTAATGTAGGATATTGATATTTTTAAATGGTCTCTATAATTAGGTCAACTATCGGCATTGACGTTAGAACTTTTAAAATTACTTTTTCATGGGATATGAATATGGTATGAATTCTTTTTAAGATAAAAGGTCAGAAGATTGTCGACAATATTATTGTGACAATAGACATCATATGTTATATATAGATTAGTAAAATAAGTATAGCATTTATATAGATTTATCTTTTAGTTTTCAAATTATATTCATATTCAATGATTCTTATTAATAAAAAAATTAACTAAAATCCTACGTAAAATCGCAAATAGATAATACAAAGAAATATTATCTTCAAAAATATATATGTTGTATATCACTGAGTAAAGTAAGTTTAGTATTTATATAGATTTATACTCAAAAGTTGGAATGGTTATATTTGAGCTCAACAATTTCTATTGATAAGAAATATTTTAAATTAAAATTCCGCGCTTGCGCGGGTACAAATTCTAGTTTAATATAAAAAGTTTAAGATTAAACAAAATTTCAATACTTTAACCAAATAAACTAATATATAATTCATATAAATTATCATGGATAAAATTTTTTAAAGTATTAAGTATGGTTATTAAGTAAATATAAAAACTAGGATTAGAGTTTAAAACTTTAATTATAATAAATTATTAATCAAATATTGCAATCAAACAAAAATGTTAACAAAAAAGTACAAATATAGTTATTAAAGGACTTTTTGGTCTGGCCCGAACCCGGTCGGGCTAAGCCCGAAAAACCCTATAGCCCAAACGGGCTGAGCCTAAAAGGCCTTATTTTTTCTGGACATATATATTTAAGCCCGAGTCCGCTATTTTTCAGGGTCTGGTCAGGCCATCCCGCGGGCTTTGGCCCTAATTGACATTCCTATATGAAATAAAACACCATCAACAGCAAGCTCTCGCTCATCCACACTCGAATCCTTGAAAATTTTAATTAACAAAACACCAAACAACTCAATAATCAACACACTACGACAAACGCAAATCCAGATTCATGAGATATTCAAACGCAAATCCAACAATTATCGAACACGTCGTCGACTCTTATGGTCTCTTAAACCTATTAATTATGAGGGAATTCTTAACAATATTCATAATTTTGATTTAATTTTAAATAGCTAAAGTTTAAGAATTTGGTCTAAGAGCTCCCGATAAAGATGCTCTTATGTGAGGAGTCTAAGAACTTCTGAGTAGAAACCTCATCTAACAACCAGAGCTAAGAACTTGACCCTCTTCATATACCAAATAAAAATCAATTCTCAGCTAACTGACGAAAGGGAGGAGTCTTGCTGAAGGAGGCGGCAGCATCGGTGTAGAGAAGGAAAGGAGCAGCGACGAGAACAAATCATGAAGAAAAGAAGAAGACTGTGAAGCTTCACCAGCATCATCACCCAGTTGAGAGCATCAGCAGATCAAGAGAGCCAACTTTTTCTTTTTTCGCCTTTTCATTTTTTCGAGTGTGAGTGATTTGGGAGAGAGAGAGAGATGGAGAAGAAGAACAAGTAAGTGAAAAAAAGACAAATTACCAGTCGGTGGTCTCTCTGCGATCATCCTACTCTCTCAATTTTTATTTCACAGAAAAATATTTGATTGAAGTAAGTTGCAGGTATCGATAGTTTTTCTTTTTGAAATCCATCAAAATTCCAGCTAAAAATGTATGATAAATACTCATATTTTACAAAAAAAAACAACGATGTGAGAGATACAAAATAAAAATAATTATATAAAAAAATAAAAGAACGACGTGAGAGATAACAACGCGACTTTAAGATTTTAACCTAATTGGACGATGGTGGAAGGTTTTGGTTTATGGATTTTGGTTTTTCGTGGATCATTGTGGATATCATTTGGTACTCAGATTTGCAATCCCATATTGCATCTGTTTGTGATTGATTTTGGCTCATGTTTTATCGATTGGGAGGTGATACGGAGATCTGTTTCTTCCTGCTGTTTGCGATGGATTTCCGATATGATTTTGGAACTATTATTGTGTATCTCGGGTGGTTTAGAAGGAAAAGGAAAGTGAATCGCTGGGTATCGTTATTTGGGGCGATGTGAGTGGTGATTATGGTCAATCGGTCTTGATTTTGTTTGGATCTAGTGTTCCTCTTTACGATCTTATTTTGTAAGGAGATTGATTGAGTATTCTTTGTGGGATCGAAATGATTCTGCATTGAATGGTGTGATTGAGATGGTCTCTATGCGAATCACAAAGGTTTATAAAAGGTCTCTCCGGGAAGGAGGGAGAACTCATCTCATTTCTCACTATCCTTTCTTTCTTTATCCTTTCCGGTTCTTAGTTTGTTCCCTTGGGTTTCCATTGTTTGCTGCAATGTCTCAAAGCGTGTTGTTGGGTCAGAGCTATGCTATGAGTGTCGAGGTTCCGGTTGTGACTAAAAGGAATGTGAAGATTCCTTTCTTTGAAAACACAGCCTTGATCGAAGGTTATTCCAAAACGGTGGTGGGGAGGTGCTTTAATCCGAGGTATCAATACATGAAGTCTCTTCTCTTCATGTTTCCCCATATCTGGCAGTTGGAGGGGAAGGTTGTGGGTGCTGATCTAGGGATAGACAAGTTTCAGTTTGATTTCGACGAGGAAGCTGACATTGGTGAGGTCTTGAAGATGGCTCCTTTCCATTTTGACCATTGGATGCTCTCAATGGTAAGGTGGAGGCCAACAGTTGATCCTTTGTATCCGTCGTCACTCACTTTCTTGGTTCGTATTATGGGCGTTCCTTTTCAGTTATGGGCCGAGCCAACCTTCAGAGTAATTGGTGAAGATTTGGGGCGTGTAGAGGCAGTCGATATTGATGGATGTCGAGTCCAGGTGACCATCAATGGCCTCAAACCTTTGAACTTTGAGACAGAGGTGGAGTTTTTTAACGGAGAAGAGACCTTGGTGTCACTTCGGTACGAACGGTTGTTCGGGCTCTATAGGAGATGCCATAGTTTGTGCCATGATGATGATCACTGTCCTCTGTTAAAGCCGCCTCAGGTTTCTGATGCTCCGGTTCAACATCGAAAGGATCCAGAAGATCGGCAGGAGGATCAGTTCTGAGCGGAGAAAGGGAGCTGGTCAGGAGGGTGCTTCCAAGGCGTTTTCTAAAGGTAAGTTTCCTAGAGAAGGATCTCACGCGGAGGGGAAGAGGCCTTTTGAAGTGAGAACTAATAAGGGTTTGAAGTTTAGGTCTGATTCAACAAGGGTTTGAAGTTTAGGTTTGAAGTTTAGGTCTGATTCAACAAGAGGGGAACCGGTAACTAAACAAAGACTTCAGTCTTATGTTCAGTACAATGATCATCGCAACTCTTTAGCGATGGCTAAGGAGGCTGTTGCCAAAGAGTCTCTGGTCCCGTCGGTGGTGATGGAGGAGGGTGGAGCGTCTGATCCTCCAGCGATGATTAGGGATCCTGCTCCGACCAAGGTAGTTTGTAAAGCCTTGTTCCAGGAGGAGGAAGCTGGTGCTGTTGAGGTCACGGACTTAGAGAAAAGAAAGGTCTCAGAGGAGTTGCCTATGGATGTCGATATGGGAGCTGCTGCGCAGGCAAGGGAACAGGTTTTGCCATCACCGGTTGAAGAGTCTGATGTTTTGGTTACGGCTGTGGCGGGGATGGTTGGGGAGTGCTCCTTGGGTAATGAGGAGACCATTGATACTCGACCTATGCATAACTTCGAGGATGAGGTGACTGGGGAGCATGACGCTTCTGGTAACACTGAGGGGGCCATTGCTACCAGTTTTTTCAGGTGATTCTGTTTCTGAGACGATGGAGACAGACCAGCAGGTGGTGGATGAAGCTACTCTAGCCAAGCAACACAAGGGAAAAGGTGTCTTGGGACTTAAGGGGCTGGGTTCGAAAAAGTTAATGTGTATGTTCACACTCTTCGAAAGCATCCAGCTCCGAAGAGTACAGCTCCAGCAGGGGTTATTAACAATCCTAAGCCACAAGTTATGGAGAAGGAGGCAATGGGTGGTACCAAACTGCCACTTCCAAAAATTGATAAATGAAAATACTAAGCTGGAATTGTCAAAGGTTGAGTAATAAAGCGACTATTGGATATCTCATAAACTTATGGTTTAAGCATCGGCCAGATTTCTTGTTTCTCTATGAAACTAGACAACTTTTTTCTGTTTTAGAACCTTTTGTTGGTCATTTTGGTTATTCTCATTTAAAAACTGTTGAACCAGTTAGTTGTAGTGGCGGTTTAGCCTTATTTTATAATAATAACAATTTCAATGTTTCAGTTTTATTTGAATCCAATCGTTTGATTGATGTGGAAGTTGAGTTTAAAAATAAGATTGTTTATTTATCTTTTATTTATGGTGATTCAGTACCCAAAAATCGGGATGCGGTATGTGAGCGGTTAACACGGATTGGTTTAACCAGGAATTTTCCTTGGTTTTTAATTGGAGATTTCAATGAACGAAAAGGTAATCATGAAAAGCGAGGAGGGAAGTTGCGTCATGCTTCTTCTTTTGTGCCTTTTAATACAATGATTAGAAATTGTGGCTTACTCGAGTTTCCATCCATTGGGGATAGTCTTTCTTGGAGAGGTTGGCGGGATAAGAAGCCTATTAGGTGTCGTCTTGATAGAGCTTTAGCCAATGAGGAGTGGCATGATATGTTCACGGAGTATTTGCCGATGATTGCATCGGATCATAAACAGGTTTTAGCTACCCTTGATGATAAAGTAAGACGCGGAAAGAGTATTTTCCGGTTTGATAGACGGTGGTTGGACAAAGAGGGACTCCTCGGAGCTATTGCCTCGGATTGGGATGCTGCAGGCTCGCCAGCGGGCAATGTGGTAGATAAAATTATTACTTGTCGTACGGCGATTTCTTGATGGAGGAACGAACAGAAGCCTTATGGGCGGGAAACAATTGAGGAGTTAAAGTTTAAGTTTGCGGTGGCTCAAGCCGATGATGCTAGTACTGTCGAAGAGATTGCGGCATTGACTTCGAGTCTAAGAGAGGCATATAGGGATGAAGAGGTATATTGGTATCAAAAGAGCCAGAGTCGTTGGATGAGGCTTGGTGATCAAAATACGGGTTATTTTCATGCCCAGACAAAGCAACGGCGGGCTAGAAATCGAATCATTGATCTTCATGATGACGATGGTAATTGGTCCACGGAGGAGGCTACTATTCAAAATATTGTGGTCTCTTATTTTGAGGGTTTGTTTACATCTTCGGACCCCTTTGGTTTCCAAGAAGCTTTAGCGGAGGTTCGTTCAGTAATCACTGAGGATATAAATGATTCTCTGACAAAAGAGATTACGGAAAAGGAGGTCAAAGAGGTTTTGTTTATGATGTATCCGGATAAGGCTCCAGGTCCAGATGGCATGACTGCTCTGTTTTATCAAAAAGCATGGGGGACGGTAAAGTTGGATTTGGTACTTTTGGTTAATTCTTTTTTACAAGATGGGGTTTTCGATAAACATTTGAATATGACAAACATATGTCTTATTCCTAAGGTGGATAAACCTACCAGGATGACGGAATTGAGACTCATTAGTCTGTGCAATGTTGGGTATAAGATTATTTCGAAGGTTCTATGTCAAAGGTTGCGCGCCTTTTTACCCTCTGTGGTCTCGAAAACACATTCGGCCTTTGTTGAGGGTCGTTTAATCTTTTGATAATATTCTGATTGCGCAGAAAATGTTTCACGGATTACAAACTAACCCTTCATGTAAAGGAAAGTTTATGGCAATTAAAACGGATATGAGTAAAGCATATGATCGGGTGGAGTGGCCTTTCATTGAGCATTTGTTGTGGAAATTCGGGTTTTGTGAGAAATGGAAAACTTGAATTATGTGGTGTGTGACGTAGGTTCAATATAAAGTTTTACTCAATGGTCAACCACATGGCTCTATTACCCCCTCGTCGGGGAATTTGGCAGGGCGACCCGTTGTCACCTTATCTTTTTATTCTCTCCTAAGAGATGCTTATTGCCAATTTCCATAAGGTGGAGGAGGCTAAGCTTATTATAGGAATTAGAGTGTCAATTACATGTCCGGCAATTTCTCATTTGTTGTTTGCGGATGACAGTCTCTTTTTCTGTCATGCCTCAAAAGATTAGTGTGAGGTTATTCTAGGAATCCTTAAGCAATATTAGAGGATTTCGGGCCAACAGATAAATTTTCAGAAATCTTCAGTCCACTTCGGTCACACGTTGATGCTACTCTTTGTGAGGAACTAAAAGGGGTCCTCGGGATCACGAATTTAGGTGGTATGAGTTCCTATTTAGTCATCCCAGAAAGCCTCGGCGGCTCTAAAACTAAAAAATTTTCCTTCGTCCAGGAGCGATTACAAGCGCGGGATGGTGGATGGCCTGCTAGGCTTTTGTCAAAGGCTGGGAAAGAGGTAATGATAAATTCGGTGGCTACAGCTGTCCCTACTTTTGTCATGTCATGCTTTCGGCTTCCGAAAACAGTCACACGGAAGTTAACTAGTGCGATATCTAATTTTTAGTGGAGCTCATCAGGGGAGTCGAGCGGGTTACATTGGGTGGCCTGGGACAAATTATGTCTCGGAAAGGTGGATGGGGGTTGGAGTTTCGTTGTTTGGATGACTGTAACACCGCGTTGCTGGCCAAGCAGCAATGGCGGTTGATTACAGTACCAGTTTCGCTCTTTGCTAGGTTCTTCAAAGGTCGTTACTATAGGCATTCAAATCCCTTGGATCCAATTAAGTCTTACTCGGCAGCTTATGGGTGAAGGAGTATGGTTTCTGCTCGCTCTCTGGTTCAAAAAGAACTCATTAAACGGGTATAATTCGGTGCATCGATTTTGGTTTGGAATGATCCTTGGATCCCTGCTGAATCCCCGAGACCAGCTTACGCACAGGGTTGCCTTTTGACCCTCTGCTTCAAGTTAACTCTTACGTTGACAGGAACTCAAATTCCTGGAATATAGCTCAGCTTACGACCACTTTTGTGCCGGAAGATGTTGCCATTATATCGGCCTTACCTATCAGACGGTCGGACTTGCCAGACTTGTTGGGCTGGAATTTCACAAAGACAGGCAAATATACGGTCAAGTCTGGGTATAATATTTTACAACAACACAAGGTGGCTGGTTCAGGTGGCAAAGTCATAGGCCCGCATATTACACACTTACAGGCCTTTGTTTGGAAAATATGGTGCCCTCCAAAGCTTCGACACTTTTTGTGGCAAGCGGTTACCGGTTGTATGGCAGTCTCTACTAATCTCCGAAAGCGTGGATTGAGTTGTGACACCTAGTGTGTGCTTTGTGGTGTGCAGGAGGAGACCATTAATCATGTTATTTTTCAATGTCCACCAGCACGGCAAGTTTGGGCCTTATCTCAGTTTCCAACATGTCCGGGTGTTTTCCCCTTGGATTCGGTCTATACGAATATGGATTATATTTTTTGGCGCTTCTCAGAGACTCCTACACCAGAGATTTATCCTTGGCTCTTGTGGTATCTATGGAAAGCCTGGAATGATAAAATTTTTTAGTAACCTGGATTCAAACCCAGAAGCGATCTTA
Organism: Camelina hispida; assembly: GCA_023657505.1. Lineage (NCBI taxonomy): Eukaryota > Viridiplantae > Streptophyta > Magnoliopsida > Brassicales > Brassicaceae > Camelina > Camelina hispida. Next base: position 17,115,121 of record CP094636.1, read on the forward strand.
CGGTTAGCGGTGGATGAATCCAAAGCTTGGTTTATGGCACAGTTGGAAGGGGAGGTTGCGCCTCTGCTTGCGGTCCCTAGGATACTATCGACCGGTGTTTTCTTGGGCGATAGGCGTCAGACGAGCTATTTATGTTTTGTGGATGGATCTTGGAAAGCGACAGATCAGTATGCAGGCCGAGGTTGGTTTTGTTCTTCCCCTCTGGGGGAGATCCCTACTATGGGGGCAGCCAATCATCATCTTAGTCTCTCCCTGCTCCATGCAGAGGTTGAAGCTCTAGTTTGGGCTATGCGTTGCATGATAGGAGCGGATAACCAAAATGTTATTTTCCTTACCGACTGCTCCGACTTGGTGAAGATGGTGTCCTCACCTTTAGAGTGGCCAACGTTTACGTCTTATTTAGAGGACATTGATGAAGATAAAGAAGAATTCACGTCTTTTTCGTTGATTTTAATTCCTCGTTCGCAGACTGGTAAAGCAGATAATCTGGCACGACGAGTTCGTTCCGAAGCGCATCTTATTACCTATGTAAACAATGTTCCGTCCCATTGGCTCTAAGCCAATCTTGTATGCTGTTGACCAAAAAAAACTAAAAAACAACATAAATTCTCTTAAAATCTTTAAAAATAACATTTTAAAAAAAATTATGATGTTTTGAATAACAACAGATTTCAAGTAATTTTTCTAAATTATTGATTGAATAACAAGAGATTGTGTATTATTTTAAATGATTTTATATGAATGTCAAGTTGAATAACATTGGATTTTGAAAGATTTTTAAAAATCCTCAATTGAATAACAAGTGATTTTAGGAATACTTTAAAATCTTTTAGAATGTCAAGTTTAATACCTCCCTCTATATTCTTTACCAATTTTTTGAATTGTTCGAATATAATAAATCAAATTTTAATTTAGTTAAACTAATTTGATTTTGATAAAAAGAAAAAAGAAACAAAATAGTGTGATATTTAATCTTAAAAACCAATTATAAACCTGCAAGAAAAATGAATTTAAAAAATAAAATTATAATTATAAAATAAATTAAAATTAAGACTTTTAAAAAATTAATTCTAAAAACCAGTTAGTTCTTTAAAACTGAAGAATTTGAATGTAAACCAAACAGATATGGCCAGGTGAAGAACTTCTTGTTATTAGGAAAAAAATAAAAATAAATGAGTTGTAGTCTTGTTATTCATTTTCAATATTCTATTTACCTTTTAAAATTATTCATTATAAACACCTGTCAACATTTGGAAGATATATGCCATAAAGTAAAACATCAACTTACGGAAATTAAGATTTGTTTCCTTTATAAAATTTAAAAAATAAGTAATTATTTTTAACAAAAATAAACAATAATCTCTAAACCTTTTTTTGTTTTTTTGGCTCTCTTTTAGTTTTCATGGTTTATGACAGACTGACAGAGCACTCGATAAATCTCTCCCCTTGGTTCTAATATACTTCCTTATATTACTATTCTAATTTCTGCCAAAATCTTACAATCACCTTATTAACAAAAAAAATATTGAAGATTTGGACAAAGTAAAAACCTCCATTAGAGCCAAAAAGTAATCCAGAGAAGAAGAAAAAATGAAGTCTATTAACTATGGGTATTTGCTCCTTTTGATAATTATAGCTTTTGCCAGTTTTCAATCAGTTCAAGCTCAATCTCAACCAGGTTCTTACTCTATTTCATGAAAGCTTGATATGTTTTACGAAATCCTATTAAATATCTCTTTTTAATTATCATATCTAATCTAATCATGAACAGGATTTATTAGCTTGGATTGTGGATTAGTCCCTAAAAACACAAGCTACACCGAGAAGACAACGAATATAACATACATATCAGACGCCGATTATATCGACAGCGGATTAATCGGGAGTATCAATGATTCATGCAAGACAGTGTTACAGCAACAGACTTGGACCGTAAGAAGCTTCCCTGAAGGTGTAAGAAACTGTTACAACTTCAATCTTAAAGCTAATCTCAAATATCTGATCAGAGGAACTTTTGTCTATGGGAATTATGATGGTTTGAATCAAATACCCAAGTTTGATCTTTACATTGGTCCTAATAAATGGACTTCTGTTATATTGGAAGGAGTAGCTAATGCTACGATCTTGGAGATTATCCATGTCTTACCACAAGACCGACTACAAGTTTGTCTTGTCAAAACAGGGACAACGACACCGTTTATATCGGCGTTAGAACTTCGTCAGTTGGACAATAATACTTATGTTACCAAAAGTGGATCGTTGATGTCTTTCGCCAGAATTTACTTTCCAAAGACTGCATCGTTCCTAAGGTAAAAAGAACATTAGGCTTAAATTGTTTCAAATGTTCACTTATAAATTTATTATAGTTTTTCTATAATCCAGTTATTTTCATATAACTGAATAAGAATTTTCCTGTTTACCGCTTTTGTTTTTCGTTTACATTTAAAATTAATATTTTAGTGATGAATGAATATATTATATAATCCAGTTGATTTAACAACATGAATCCTTTTTTTAATTTGTCTCTCATTAGGTATGATGAAGACTTGTATGACCGAGTTTGGGTTCCATTCAGCCAAAATGAAACGGTTTCGTTAAGCACCGATCTACTGGTCGATACAAGTACCAATTCCTACAATGTGCCTCAAAATGTGGCGAATTCCGCAATTACTCCTTCCAAAGCTACTCTTCCGCTCAGCATATGGTGGGATCTCCAAAACATCAATGCACAGATATATATATACATGCATTTTGCAGAAATCCAGAAGCTTAAATCTAACGAGGCAAGAGAGTTCAACATTACTTATAATGGTGGTCAGGTTTGGGAAAGTTACTTTAGACCTAACAATCTCAGCATTATAACAATCTTTAGCGAAACAGCAATGAGTTCTCCAGATGGGTTTTTCAATTTCACTTTTACAATGACCAAAAACTCTACTCTTCCTCCACTTATCAATGGCCTTGAGGTTTATACCGTTGTAGAAAATTTACTGCTCGAGACATACCAAGATGAAGGTAAATCATTTAAAACCCACATTTGTTTTAACCAATTTTTATCTTCTTTCAATTTATTTAAATTTTAGGCAGTTTTATTTGTATTGCGCAAAAGTAAAAATTTGTTTCTACTCTATGTAATACCTTGTGCATGCTTTGTTTGTTTATTCTTTAATTTTTTTTTTTTTCTTTCCTCTTTGACTATCAGTTTCTGCTATGATGAACATCAAGAAAACATATGGTTTGAGTAAAAAGATAAGTTGGCAAGGAGATCCATGTTCTCCTAAAATATATCGATGGGAAGGTGTGAATTGCAGTTATTTGGACTCTAATCAACCTCTGATCACATCCTTGTATGTTTTCTTTTCAATTCATTTATTTACATTTCATAAGTTTGGTTTTCTTCTTTTTGTCTTCTGACTCTGTACAACATTATAGGAACTTGGCAGCAAGTCGATTGACCGGTATCATAACACCTGATATATCTAGTCTCATACAATTAAAGGAACTGTAAGCATCTTGTAACTATACAACGCATATAAAAAATAACAATATGATATAATTGTCATATTTGTTCCACAATGCACAGAGATCTATCAAATAATGATTTATCAGGAGGGATTCCAAATTTTCTAGCTGATATGAAGATGTTGACACTAATGTGAGTTTCTATTTTTTTTTTTTTTTTTTTTTTTTAACTTTTTACTCATTCTGTTCTTGTTTTCTTGGTTTTCTTGAATTAGTTTTTTTGCTTTCTCAGAAACTTAAGAGGAAACCCGAAGCTGAATCTCACCATTCCAGATTCTATTCAGGGAAGGATAACGAACAAATCTTTAACTCTACTGTAAGATGTTTTTTCAACTTTTTTTTTACTTCGTCTCTAAGTCATGGAATGTATGATTACATAATCTCATTTTTTCCCTCCCATTCACTTTTAATGACTGCAGTATAGATGAAATCCCGAGTAGCAAAAAACCTCGTATCAAGTTTCCTTTGGTTGCTATCTTAGCTTCAGTGGCCTGCGTTATCGCATTTCTAGCTATCTTTATCATATGTTTCATCTTTAGAAGGGAAAAACAGAGAGGTATTAACATCAGTAGGTCTAACATTAATGGAAAACAAAACAGTTTTTATTGTTGTTGTATTGATCTTTATTATATTGCTCATCTTTACCATTATAACAGCTCCAAGTAATGAGAACAGATCATCCAATCAATCAATCGGAACAAAGGAGCGGAAGTTTACGTATTCTGAGATACTAAAGATGACAAATAACTTTGAGAGAGTTCTTGGTAAAGGAGGATATGGAAGAGTGTATTATGGAAACTTGGATGGCACTCAAGTAGCTGTAAAAATGCTCTTTCATTCATCAGCTGATCAAGATTATAAACATTTCAAAGCTGAGGTAACATGTAAATCAAAAATATATCCATTTTAGTCTTTTGTTTTGAAATGGAAATTAATTTTCTAATCTTTCTTAGGTTGAGCTTCTTTTAAGAGTTCATCACAGACATTTGGTGGGACTTGTGGGTTATTGTGATGATGGAGATAACTTGGCTCTGATTTACGAATACATGGCAAATGGAGACTTGAGGGAGAATATGTCAGGTAAACACTTTACCTATAAGATAATCTAATTTGGTGGAATTCGTAGTAAAAAAAAAAAATTGAAATTCGGTATAGGAAACCGATATGGACATGTTCTAACTTGGGAAAACAGAATGCAAATAGCTATGGAGGCAGCACAAGGTGATGAAATAATGAAAATTCTTGCTTATATTCTGATTTTCATGTCTTGAATAAAGTTGAAATAAATTATAACAAATTGTTAACAGGATTGGAGTATCTACATAATGGAAGTAGACCACCTATGGTCCATAGAGATGTGAAACCTACTAACATTCTGTTGAATGAGCTGTTTCAAGCGAAACTAGCTGATTTTGGACTCTCTAGGTCTTCTCCGGTTGATGGTGAATCTTACGTATCAACAATCGTTGCAGGAACACCTGGTTACTTAGACCCTGAGTGAGTAAAATCAATCAGTTATAATCATAAAAAATTATGAAATGTAATATCTATAGTTAAAAAAAAATTTCAGGTACTATGGAACAAACTTGCTAAGTGAGAAGACTGATGTGTACAGCTTTGGGGTAGTTTTATTAGAAATCATCACAAATCAGCCAGTGATTGATTCAAACCGGGTGAAAGCGCATATTACAGAATGGGTTGGATTCATGCTCATGAAAGGGGACATCAGGAATATTATCGACCCGAAACTGATGGGGGAATTCGATACAAACGGTGTGTGGAAGGCTGTGGAGTTGGCTTTGGCTTGTGTAAACCCTACCTCAAACCGTAGACCAACAATGACACATGCTGTGATGGAGCTAAAAGAGTGTTTGGACTCTGAAATTGCCAGGAAACAAGGGAGTCAAGAGATGTATTCAATAAATTCTATTGAATTAAGCTTCTCTCCTACTTCTACATTCTCACCTGGACCGAGGTGAATTGAGAATAATCCATTGAACCCAATGATGCCTTATTGAATTTGATGTCTTATGAACTCAATGATTGTTTAAAGAATCCATTAAAGTTTTTAGCTATCTGGAACTGAAAACACATTATATTCTTTATAAATCTAGCAAGTGGTTTCTTGGGTAACAAGAAATCAATATGAAAGTACTCCACAGGGCACAGGTTATGTAAATTTTTACATTTTTTTCAAGTTATGTATTTCCTGAAATCAAAAGAAAGATTATCTAGTATAATAAAATAGTAAATGTATTAATGAAAATTACTAAAAACCTGAAAAATGCCAACACATGTAATTTTAATTTTAAAACAAAAAAGAATTAAAAAGAATTTGTGAGGATGTATAAATATTAATTTGATTAGTACTAGAAGCCTTTAAAAAATTTTCTCTTATTTTTTTTAACGAGAATCCTTTGAAATTTCTTCTAATCATACTTATATTAAACCAAAATTAATTTACAAAAGATACCTCGCGGCTCACAGATTTGTTATCTAGTTTACCTAATTTCTCTTCCGTATCTTGTTATCCACCTAATCGTGTTTCTTTATACTTTTTTAACAAAACTCTTTACATGAATAGCAAATGTATTGGCGTTGTCTTAAGATTTTCTCCTTTTAGGAGAAAAAAAAGTGAGAAAGACAACGTGATAAAAGAAACATATAATTGCAATAAAATGATAACTCCAATGTTTTTAAATGACATACATTACCCCTTCTAAAATAGTCATCACTCATCACTCTAGCCTCCAGAGAGGGGCCGGGTTTAAGGTTTATAAAGAGAGTAGAAAACCAATGAGGGAAGAGTAGTTGGCCTCTTAACTATGATCATTTAACCCTTTTGTAAAAATATGTATACAGAGAGAGAGAGAGAGAGAGAGAGAGAGAGAGAGAGAGAGAGAGAGAGAGAGAGAGAGAGAGAGAGAGAGAGAGAGAGAGAGAGAGAGAGAGAGAGAGAGAGAGAGAGAGAGAGAGAGAGAGAGAGAGTTAGGCCATCCTTAATGGCATAACACACCATGTGTTCTAAGCCCAAAATATTAATAAAAAATGAATAGTGTGCTTAGATCAGATTTTTTTGTTCTTGAATTAGAACAGATCTTAGCAATGTTCTATGATTACGTGGCAGTGAATGGTTGAGTTTTTTTTGCAACTGAGAAAAATTTTCATTTCTCTTCCTCTTCCTCTTCCGGCCAAAAGTGTCTCTGCTTCGCCGATTATGGTGTTCGCGGCCAAGAAATTCATCAACAACCCCAACTTAGATTCGCTCTCGCAGGTCGTTGCTGAGTTCTTCGAGCTTTGTTCTTTTTTTTCTCCAAGGTAAAATTTAGCTTCGATCCTCTTACGAATTCGAATTCTGGACTTAATTATTGTTGTTGGATCTGAATTTGTATCGGATTGGTTTGAATTAACAATGTTCGTTTCTTAATTCGTATCTGAGTTTTTTTGGAGACTCTAATCAATTGTTTAATTGTGTGATTATGATCGATCAAATTCAGAATCGTCTTGTGTTTTTTTGTTTTTGTTTTGATGTTTCAATTTTATTTTTGGGATGTATGGGATGCAGATAATAATGGAGTTTGATAACGTTAGTATCGAGGAATCTATTTTAATGAGTGGTTCGTGGAGGATTAGGAAGAAGAAGAGTTTAAAACCGTTTATGTCTAGGGGTCTTTTTAGCGGTAGGAGTAGTGGTAAGGAAGTAGTAGTAGAAGAAGAAGAGAGTGGGAGGAGCTTGAAAGTGTATAGCAGGAAAGGGAATCATTCTAGAGGTAGTGAGGGTGGTGGTTCAGCGGTGGAAGGAGAATGACATCTAAAGTAGAAGAACAATGTTCTGAAGATGATGATGATGATGATTTGCACAGGCTACTACTACTGTATCTGAAGAAAGCTTTCAGACAACATTTCTCGATACTGACGTCAACTCTACTACAAGTATCTTCTCGAACATGTACTCTGATAATAAAACCAATGATATAGCAGGCTCTCAGGGAACTCTTCAACAGGTATATGATGTATCTTATTCTTTTATTCTCTATGTTTGAATTTGAGTATGGCTTGTAGATGTCTTGAATTGGGTTAAAACTTAAAACATATTTTGTAGGAAATTAGCGGAACAAAAAGATCAGAGAAGAAGAAAAGCAGTACAGAGAAGAATGTGAGCTTAAATGTACTCCAACAATACTTCTCTGGGAGCTTAAAGGATGCTGCAAAAAGCTTTGGTGGTGAGAAACGAGTGTTCATATTGCTTGTTTCCCTTACAAAATATTCAATTGCTGACTTGGATGCTTTTTCTTTTTCTTTCTTTCTGCAGTCTGTCCGACTACACTAAAACGGATATGTAGACAGCACGGAATCATGAGATGGCCATCTCGCAAGATTAACAAAGTGAATAGATCGCTAAGGAAAATACAGACAGTGCTGGACTCTGTCAAAGGTGTAGAAGGAGGACTGAAGTTTGACTTGGTAATAGGGGAATTTGTAGCAGTTGGCCCTTTTATACAAGAATTTGATACTCAAAAGAGTACTTCTTCTCATCATGAAGATGTATTATTTGTAAGAAGCCAAAGTGATATGGATCAAGGTAATTATCTTGAGACAGAGCAGATGTTTCGTGAAGCCGGTGAGCAGTGGCCTGTGCTTATCCCTGATTAACTTCTTATCTAAAGTTTTGTAGGTAAGTATTAATAATTTTTTGTCCAAGCATCATTGAATTTGGTTTGTATCTTTGTTCACATTCAAGTTTTGGTCTATAGTTAATAATAAATTACATCTTTGTAAAATGTTTAAGAATATTATATTATTATAGATTTATTCTAAGAACACCAAAATTAGTTCCCCCATTTTTTTAACCTATGATCTTAACAACTGATCTTACATTATTTTCACTTTATATTTAATCTAAGAACACATAAAAAAGTTCTCCCATTAAAGATGCCCTAAGGAGGAGGGAGAGAAGGTAGAGAAGTTTGAGCAAGCTTTCTAAGGTTATCAATAACCATTACTAGCTTTGTGTTTAGTCTGTTCACAAAACACTTTGGCAACCATCCTATGGGATCCAACTGTAAAAAAAATGTAAAAATGAACATATATTAACGAAATTAAAGACATAAAGAAATAAAGGAAAAAAGGAAAAATGATGAAAAGTTTATAAGACCTGAACAACATAAGTAATCATGCAAGAGGTGTCGTCAAGCTTCTCCAAAACCCATCCTGACTCAACCAAAAATCCTCTAATGGAGTTCTTTTTCTTTCTGTTTGTTGGTTCCAATCCTTCTGCCATCTCCTTTGGTAACGACGCAACCGCCACCACGAGGGTGCCGTCTTGCATGGTCTCACGTCTTTCGTAGACAATGAACTCTCTGTTCCTAAAGAGCGGTTTCGAGTTTTCCCCAAACCTTAAACGGAGAACACTTAGATTCTCATCTATGTCTCTAATATGTGTTGCTTCCACTAGGTCGCCTTCCCATTGCTGTCAATTTCACCAATAATCATTATTATTATTATTATAACTCAAATTATTAAGGGGATGAAGTAGGTAATAAACCTACCATGTGCTAATTTAAATTAAAACCAAAAAACACCTACCATGTGTTAAAGAAATATTACTATAAACTTTATTTATATATAACTAATTTTTAACAACTGATCTGATGTATAGTTTCTAAAATATATTGAGTAACTAATATATTTAATGCAACCAAAAAAAAATATTTTACAGTATCCAGTTAATTACACTTAACTTTCCCCTCTACGTACTATCTTTTTTAAAAAAATATTTTTTACGTATCATATTCTATAAATTTTATTAAGATATGAAAATAGTAAATATGTAGTTCTACTTAAATTAGCAAACGAGAATGATGTGAAAAATTATTATAGAGTCATAATATGTGTTTTGCACACAAAAAAAAAGTCTTAATATGTGAATATCCCTCTTAGCATATAGTATATTTTTGGGGAAGCATTAAGAAATGATTACCTTGGCTGCGTCGATGGCATTTGCGACTTTGATAAACTGCTCTGGAGAGACCGATGTGAGGATCCTACGGCTTCGAAACGAGTGCAGCGATCCAGTGTCACGTTTTGAAATCTCGACACCGGTTGGGTCATGCCTCACAACTTTCCACCCATTGGACGCGTTCCCAAAGCGTCCGGCCTCAGACGAAGATAAGAGCTCTTGGATGCAACTCTCACTCGCGAACTTCACATACCTTCTCAGCGACTCTTCGCTCACGGACCTAACAGTATAGCATTTCTTGTTTCATATAAGCTACAACCTAGAAACAAAGTGGAACATGATTGTTATTACGTACCAGGAGGAGCTGGAGGGCGCTGGACCGTTCATGATGTATAGAGGAAGATTGAAGGATCCGGAGGGTGTGAAGACTTATGTTGTGGCGCTCTTGCATTTGTAAGTCATGGATTTGGTTAAGAAAGAGAGAGAGAAAGAGACAGAGTTGAAAGCAGGATAGTGGGTAAGTGGGACAATGAGGGAGAGATAGCACATGCAATGACTAGTGGGAACTGAAATCATTATACATCCTCCTCTTACTCAAAATCATTCTTGAAATTACAAATTTCTATACATTTATATATATATATATATATATCTTATTATATAAAGTTGGGTCTTAAAATTTAGTCATTAACAAGATTTTGACATGTGTCAAGTTATCAATCTCAGATTTTGACATATGTAAAAGTTAATATTTAATAGGAGGAATTCGATTACAGCAAAAATAAAATATTTTGTTCTAAAAAATATTAATAATGTAAAAAGATAATTATCAAAAATTACAGAATTTATAAAAAAATACAAATGTTTTTTAAATAATTATAAAGAGATTATATATATATATATTTCATAAATTCGAAATTATAATATTATTTACTTATTTTTAATTTTAAGTTATTAATTCTACAAAAAAATGTAGAAAAAGGGATTAAAAAAATAAACAGTTAATTATTTATTCTAAATTTTGTAATTACTCACTTCTATATAAATATAGATTGTCTTATATAAATAATTTATTCAAAAACATTGCTTTCAACTTTGTTTAATTGGGAAATTGTTTTTAATGAGAAGGTAAATTTTTCTTATTTTTTTAAACCAAAATTTTCTCCTACTTTCTCATTTTTCAGTTGGGAATAGGTAAGATTAATATGTTGACCCAAAAAAAGATTAATATATGCGTCTTCTTTTCCTAATACTGTATTTTAAAATTTATTGTAGTATTTTTAGATTGTTTTATTTAATTTATATTTCATCTTTGAATTATTTGGGATTCATATATTACCATGCTTATAATTTTATATTGTTTCTTTAGTTATGCTAAATTAATTTTTTTCTAATTTTTCAACCTTGATTGGTTGGTCATAAACTCTTCATTTTTTTGCAAACATAATTGTTACCGTTATTCATTCAATCCCAAAGGGAGATAACAAGTAGAAGCTCATCAACCTAATGGATAGATAAAATAGGCTAATCAAACACAAGCTTACAACAAACATAGATAGATAGATAGTTTTTAAACCTCCCAGACGTAATAACCCGGCCATTGAATATGGGTGAGTCCACGGGCCGAGAATATATGTAGAGCCCACTTAGGAAGGTGGACCCATGGACTGAGAGTGGACATGGGCTCACTAAGCAAGGTGGCGGTTGAGACGTTACAGAGACAGAGGCTACATCATGGTGTGTCAAAGACACTTCCACGAATACATTGGAAAATTTAACATTAGTTACTATGAAAAGATTTTGTGACGTTAGAAAAAAGTTTTTACTTTCATTGGTTGTCGGAGCAAGCCAATTTGAGATAGCAAAAAGACGTGAACATTTTCTCTCCACACAGGAGGAGGGCAGAGCCGAGGTTCTCTCTATGGTGGATAAGGTTGGACACAAGGTTATCTCCCCTAGGGAGGAAGGTGTAGGAGGTTGTACGCAAGATTATCTCTCCAAGGGAGGAAGGCGGAGCCAAGGTTCTCTCCATGGTGGAGGAGGTTGGACGCAAGGTTTTCTCCATAAAGGATGAGGGCAAAGCCGAGGTTTTCTCTATGGTGGTCATTCATTATTGTGATGATACATTATTAATTAGTATATTATGTAATATATTTTTTATTCAAAATATTTTTGAGTCAACAATTTTATTAATTAAAAAACTATGCAGAAGTGAAAGTAAAATAGTTGGCTTAATGTATTCATATAGACATTTTCTAGGTGGTGATAAAAAATATATTTGTAACATTATATTTAAGTTTTAAAAAATCGATTTTTAATGGTAACATACATAAAAGATTTGTAAATGGATATAAATCAGTATATTATAACAAAAAAATAAAAGTTATAAATAACATACAACAAATTTTAATATATTTTTGTTAAATTTAATTTAATTTATAAAATTTTAAATCCGTACATCGGACGGGTCCTCATCTAGTATATATATATATATGTGTTTTTCAAGTTGGATTAATTTACGAATGTTATTTTCATTTTTTTTTTCTGATTATCCGAAAGGTTATGTATCCGTAGTACGCACCGTTCCTTCGGACAGGAACTAGCAGTTCAATACCAACCCTTCCAAGACAACACTCAAACAGTCAAACCTAAGGAAACACGACTTTTTTTAATTAATTTATGCGTTCCTGGACCTCACATTGATTTGGGGGTTTCTTTTTTGATAACTACTCAACGTCTTTCATATTTATATGGTTCAATATTAATAACTTTGTCACTTTAAGACTCCTTTTTCGCTGGTAAACAACTTTAAGACTCCTTTATATCATTGATAAAACAAAAAAAAAATTATATTATTTCAGTAAAAATATCTCATATTTTATTTTGAGAAAAACAGTTCGTGAATAGTCCATATATATTCGATTGCATTTATACAATTTTACGCGTCTCTCAACATATACGTATGTGCCCATATAGTTTCATAAAACTGAAAAGCCATGATTTTGATTAAAACAAGTTCAATTATTAATTCATAAGTTAGAGATTGTTACTAGATTAATGTTAATATTTTTGTCATACTGTTATACGTATAAACCCTTTATAAAACTTTTATCTCCCTTCACAAAATTTGTTGGGTATGCATTTCTGTTTAAAGATTCAGTATCCATTTTTACAACCTTATTTATCATGTAACTAATTTTTATGATATGTATTTATTTAAAAGCATCTATTCAGTTGGAACTTCTGTCTACCTGAAAAAGATGTGCGCTATACAGTAGAACCTCTATAAATTAATACTCTTTAAATTAATAATCGCTATAAATTAATAAATTCTTCCGGTCCCGAATTGGGACGGTTTAAAAAATAACACATTTCGATAAAATAATAAAATAATAACTTTTTTGGAAATCCTATGTAAAAATATGGTTCCATCAATATCATAAATTAATAATCAAATAAACTAATATATATATATATATATATATATATATATATATTTAAGAAAATCTAGTGAGATATAACTCTGTTGTTATTTGCTTATCTAAGAAAATCTAATGAAATATGGCTCTATTGTTGTTTGCATATTCTTGAATTTGCATCTTTGTTGGAGCTGTATATCTAATCTTTTTCATTGTTATATTCTCAAATCGCATCCAAAAATTATGGAGAGTCCTAGATGCGATAATTGTTTTTTTAGTAACTGGTTCTAAAAGTACCTTAATATTTTTTTCGACTTTATCATTACCATGAAGCACAGTAGTAACAATGTGAATGATAACAAAAGTATATTATTTTGTAATAGAAAATTTTTAAATTGTAAAAATGAGAAAATATTTTCATAAATTAATATTTTATTAATTTATCGATAAATTAATAATTATTAATTTATCGATAAATTAAAACCTCTATAAATTAATAAAATTTTATGATCCCAACCTTATTAATTTATAGAGGTTTTACTGTATATAATGACCAAATAGTGTATTTTCTCCAAATTACATAGGAAGATGGCATCTATGATCCATCTATGTATGTAATCACCAAGTTACCAACGTCGTGCCATGTGTCGATAGAACTCAATGTTGGCAGAGTGTCATCAAATCACATCATTTCTCATAGGAAACTTTGACGTTGACTTTGAGATTTTGGATTTTAAGTTTCTTGAAAATGTCTTTGTGACTCAAAATGAAAGTTTCAGACACTTAAAGTTAAGGACGGTGTGACATCTTTTGTTCAACTGGATTCATCAAATATTTGGGAAACAAAAATCTAGATGTCTAGTATTACTAGAGATGATTTAGTTTTCTTGTGATTTGACAAAGTCACAAATTAAAGTGTTAAGTAATTACTCCATCCGTTCTGTTTTAGATGATCTTTAAAAAAATAAAAATAGATGATTTCTCATAAATCTTGCAAATTTAATTGTGTTCCTTTATTGGTTTTAATAATTATTTTCAATTATGCATCTTGTTTTTTCATTGGTTACGAACGTACGTAGTAGATATTAGGAATCGTAATCTACTAGCTAGCTATATCAAAGAACTAAAAATAATCCAATTAATTAAAATAGTGAACGCTAGAAAAAACTAAAAGACATTATCGGAATCAGTAATGTTTGTTTCCTTCCTCGGGTCTAGTCGTGTAGACTTGGTCTGTCTCTGCTGTTTTTTCACGTGATTGCTGCAAAGCTTAGTTGATTATACACAACAACCATAACGTTTCTTCCTCGTTATTTAAAAGAAATTATTGATAAAAGAAATAACTTATCAAAACAAGTAGATATTTATAAGTTACACTCACCGGCCAATAGGCCCAACACCATCTATTTTATCATTCTTTGTTTTATTTAGGGAGAGAGAGAGAAATTAACATGATGATATCATGGAATATAATCCATTATCCATTACAATACTACAAAAAGTCATCGAAAGAATACTCAATTTTCTGTTTATGTGCCTCAAATCATTAGGCTTCAACTTATAAATTATAACAGCTTTGATTGGTGAACACAATTAAAGCTATACCACTTGTACAGCTTTGATTTTTCACCAATCACAAAAACATTACTAAAAACTTTACTAAAAATTTTATTCTCAACTTTTTGATACAATTTTCATGTACAACTCTTTTTTACAGTTTTGCACTATTTCCTAACAGCTTACAGTTCGAGCTTACAGTTTTTCTATACAGTTTTGAGTACATTACCAATCGGACTCAACAACTTTGAGTATTTTTATTTATAAGTATGTTTTTTGTCGTCAAAGTAGTAGGTAATTCATTATATAAACTTTTACAAAGTTTTATTCTAGAATATTACATGACTACGTCTACGTAGTACGTACATTGAATTAATATAAGCTCTCTTAATTTGCTAAGTTTGCACTTCTATACTGATGTAAAAGAAGTTAAAATCCTGCGTTAACGCTTGATGGATGATGCCATCAAAATATTACTCTTATTAGTATACCCAAGTCTCTGAAATTTTTGCACTACCATTCTTAGAGTTAGAGTAAGTTGGTTCCATGGTATCGTATATGCTTTAAATATATATATATATATATATGTGTGTGTGTGTGTGTGTTCCATCCCACTTATGAAGTGACCAACAATGCCAACATTTTGATCTTGAGATTTCCAAGATGCATATTAAACAAAAAAAAAAAAAAAAAAAAAAAAAATACTTCTTCTTTAAGCATATTCCCTTATAGATGTCTTTAGACTTATGGGAGATAAAATATCAGTCTTTAGAGTTCTCTTGAGATACTGCTCTGCTTGCTTCGTGATGGTATCCTTTTTTTTTTTTAGTAACGTTAACAAGAAGTCAAGAAGTACTTATTCTCTTATATATTTCTGTTACATCATAGCTTTCTTCTTTCCCCCATCAAGCATGTAACCAAGTGTTTGGAGTAATTTTGAGTTGTACTAAAAAGATTTAAGATTATATTGATGATTTTAGATGAATTTATAAGAAATAATTGAGATTTGTTATCAAATTTCGCTGCGATTTCGCTTAAAACTATGAAATTAAGATTATCATAAATTCAAATTATGATTAAACAGTGCGAAAGCTGTCATTTAAATAAAACATTTCAAAAGTTTGATTAATACTATTTTCTAATTCCACCCACTAATTTACTCTATCTTATATTATAGACTACATACTTTCTATTTTTAAAAAAATCAAACTTTCTATTAATTTTATAATTTTGTGTTCCTTTATATCGAAAGCCATGTTTTTGGTCTCATTTTCGGGACAAAAATGACTTTTACAAAAACATGAAGGAAAAATAAAGAGAAAATTAGAATTTACATATTTAGTCAAAAGGTCATCCTACGCCACAAATGCAATATATAATTTGATTCCTTGCTTTGGCTGGTGAGAGTCACAAACCCAAACCCACACTTTCACTTTTTCTTCTTCTTTCTCTACTAAAAAACTCACTCCGATCACTTGTTAGACGATAATGGCGGACCTCTCTGTCGACGATTTCCTCAACCAGTGCAAACAATCCGGCGACGCAGCTTATGGCGCCTTGCGATCGGTCCTGGAGCGGCTCGAGGATCCCGATACTCGATCCAAGGCTCGGATCTTCCTCTCTGACATCTACAAACGCGTCGGATCCTCCGAGTCGTCTCTCCAGACCTACCATTTCCATATCCAGGACATCTTCCTCGATCAATACGAAGGTACTAGTAGTTTCATCGATCCGATTCCTTTATTAACACGATCCTTGAGTACTGTTCTGTGATTAGATGTTGATTTGAGTTGTAAAAAATTTATTTGATTGAGCTGCGCATACTGATTTGGTTGATTTTGTTAGAGTTATATATCCGATCTCGCATTATTTTGTTTAGTTGACTTCGTGATCGATTTCTTCGCCGCCGGATTATCTGTTTTCTGGTTTCGTTATCTTTATTTTCCGGTAAGGTGGGGTGATTCCGGTGGCAATTTCGTCGTTTTTTTTACTGCAAACGCCGAGTAATCGACAAACACGTCGCCTTGTTTGTCCAATGAATACGCTAACGATTTACTATAAATTTAGCTTTTCGAGGCCCCTTTGTCGTTTTCTTAGTCAACTGCACGTTTCACTTCTTTTTTTGTATCTTTTTTTTAACTATTGTTGTCTGTCATTCTCATATGAGTTTCTATAATGATTCAACATGTGTCATTATGTACCACCATGATTATGACTTTCAAACATGGAAGTTTGCTCTGGAAGACATTGATCATGGCAACCAAACAACGCCGATATTTGAATTCCAGACATTTGGGAGATCATATCAGCTTTAGGCTTATGCACAGTGACAAACAGATTTAATTTCCAACTGTTCCTTTAGAGTATTAATTTATTTTCGATAGAAGTAAAGTTTGCAAAGTGTTCTGAAATTCTACCTGATTCTGTCGCTCTGAGTAATATTAGAAGGCATGATCAGCCGGAGTTTAAGATTTATATCAGCAGTTGGAAATTCTTTGTTTTTTTTTTTTTGTCTTTCTTGGGAACTTCTTGCAGTGTATCTCTAACATTCTATTGCAGCTGATATTGGCTACCTTATAATTAGGAACCATGCTTGTATCAGACACCAATACATCTTCCTCTCTTTTCTGCAGGTTTTCAGTCCAGGAAAAAGTTAACCATGATGGTCATTCCTAGTATTTTTATTCCAGAAGACTGGTCATTCACTTTTTATGAAGGACTTAATAGACATCCTGACACCATCTTCAAGGATAAGACTATTGCTGAACTTGGCTGTGGGAATGGATGGATATCAATAGCCATAGCTGCTAAGTGGTTGCCTTCAAAGGTTAGTATATGTTCAATGAATTTTAAGAAGTGCCACTACTGACGCTTTCAATTTTGGTCAGACGAGTACATGTTTTCGTTTTCGTAGAATGGGAAATAACTGTAGTAATGTCATCTATTAGTATGATTATTATTTCTATTTTTGATATTGCCCCTCATATATACCCTGGATATGTTTTAGGTAAGCTTTTGGTAGTTCACAGTAGCATACCAGTGTCAAGCTTATACGTGTTTTTGCAGGTATATGGGCTTGATATTAATCCTAGAGCTGTGAAAATTTCTTGGATAAATTTGTACCTAAACGCTCTTGATGATAATGGCGAACCAGTCTATGACGACGAGAAGAAAACTTTATTGGATAGAGTGGAATTCTATGAATCTGATTTGCTTGGTTATTGTAGAGATAATAAAATTCAGCTCGAGAGAATTGTAGGATGCATACCTCAGGTAATTTTTTCCTTCTGGTCTCCATATCTTATATTTGTAGGAGTAGTTTAAACTTCTATAAATTGACGAATTCCTTTTATGTGTGCTTCCTTTGATGCAATGTTCTTGTGGCAGATTCTTAATCCAAACCCAGAAGCAATGTCTAAGCTGATAACAGAAAATGCAAGTGAGGAATTTCTCCATTCGCTGAGTAACTATTGTGCCCTTCAGGTAAGGGAATCTGTTTTTTTCCAGCAAAATTACTCTTGAAAGTATCTATAGTACGTTAGCAAGCTAGCACCTAGAACTCTTTTGGTGTTGTCCAATTACATGTTATTTCCTTTAATTGTCTATCCATGATGCTTCTTCTCTTCTTTTTCTATCAAAATTCATGTGCAATCTCACTGTGAGCTTTTGCTAGCATTATTGAGCCAGTCATATACATGCCTGCCATATCGTATTTCAGTTTTCAACCTAAGTTTGGCATGTTTGTGATGAGTAATTACATAAGATTTTTTTTTTCTTGTCTCTGTAAAATCCATTACATCCTCTCTTTCTTCTGTTGTTTGCGATGACACATTCTCTTGCTTTTATCTACTCTAAAGGGTGTAAAAGATAGATCATCTACTGGATTACTTTGTTAATGTTGATGCTCTACCTGTGCCTGATAAATTTTGTATCCATATATTCAGGGTTTTGTTGAAGATCAGTTTGGCTTAGGTTTGATTGCCAGAGCGGTGGAAGAGGGAATATCTGTCATCAAACCTGCAGGGATTATGATATTCAACATGGGTGGTCGTCCTGGGCAAGGTGTCTGTAGACGCTTGTTTGAGCGGCGAGGAGTCCGTGTTACACAAATGTGGCAGACTAAAATACTTCAGGTAAGAATTTCATTAAAGTCTTGAAAGAACATGCTCCTCCACAATGGCCACTTGATATGTGTTTACAGGCTGCAGATACCGATATCTCGGCATTAGTTGAAATTGAGAGGAGCAGCCCTCATCGTTTTGAGTTTTTTATGGGACTTGCCGGCGACCAACCAATTTGTGCTCGAACCGCATGGGCCTATGGAAAGTCTGGTGGACGAATCTCCCATGCTTTATCGGTTTATAGTTGCCAGCTTCGCCAACCAAGTCAAGTGGGTAGACAAATAAACTTTCTTTTGGATAACATGTTTATGTTTTATGAACAACATAGTAATCAATTAAGGTGGTTATGGTTGACAGGTTAAGATAATCTTTGACTTCTTGAAAAATGGATTTCAAGAAATTAGTAATTCACTGGATTTATCTTTCGAGGATGAAACTGTGGCTGATGAGAAAATTCCATTTCTAGCCTATCTTGCTAGTGTCTTGAAAAATAGCTCCTATTTCCCGTTTGAACCTCCAGCTGGCAGCAAAAGATTCTGCAGTCTAATTGCAGGCTTTATGAGGACATACCACCGTATTCCAATTAATCAGGATGTAAGACTATTCTCTATTGTATTTCTATTATAGCTGTTGGGGACAGTAAACAATTTTTAGAAGATCTCGTGGAATGAAAAAGAATGACACACCTGAGACTTCTGGACTCATAAAATGTCTAGCATTGTGACTTTTGTTTCACGCAAAAACTTCCGATCATATCTGAGTCTGCTTCTTTCTGTTTGCAAGAACATTGTCGTGTTCCCATCAAGGGCTGTAGCCATCGAGAGTGCATTTCGGTTATTCTCCCCTCGGCTTGCAATTGTTGATGAGCATTTAACTCGACAACTTCCGAGGAGCTGGCTAACCTCTTTAGCCATTGAGGTAAAATTGTTATATCCATATCTAGTAGTTGTACTTTACTGTATTTTGGAACGAAATGATGCAAGTGATGCATTGCGCTTTTACCCAATGGGAGCTATTATGATGCTGATTAAGGTGTCACCTAGTGTTATGAGTGGGTATATCTTCCTAGCTGGAATAGGACATAATAATCATGACTGAACTAGTTGAAAATTAACATGTCAAGATGAAAACAAAATAATCAGTCATTTAATGTAGAAGTGGAAAGCCAGTAGTTCGAGTGTAGAGAGAAGGAACTAGCAGCTAAATTTAAAAGATAACTAGAGTATCATAGATGGTGTAGAGTTATTAGCCTACAATTGAGATGCAAAAGCTCCTTGTTTATGAGGATTTGTATACCATGTAAGACTAGGATTTAATTTTAGTGATTGTGCTGTGAGAAAGAATAATAGTTGGTTCGTACAGTATATTCTTCTACTAATATAAATGCACCTGATATTCTTATAGATGAAAGTTCTGCCACAAGATATCATTTTACTTGATGTTGCTATGAATTTATTGACTGTCCCTTCTTGTGTATTTTATTGATGGGTGATTTCTGTTTATGATGTGCTTAACCGGAAACTTTTTAATTATAGAACATGGAAAAATCAGAAGATCAAATCACAGTCATTGAATCCCCGCACCAGTCTGATCTGATGATAGAACTCATTAAGAAACTAAAGCCACAGGTGGTAGTTACTGGAATGGCTCCATTTGAAGTCATCACCAGTTCATCGTTTTTGCACCTGTTGGACGTGACGAGAGAAATTGGATGTCGACTCTTCTTGGATATATCTGATCACTTTGAATTGTCTAGTCTGCCTTCATCCAATGGAGTACTAAAATATCTCGCTGAAAATCAACTACCTTCTCATGCAGCAATTATCTGCGGTCTGGTAAAGAATAAGGTAAAGTTTTCGTCCAACCACATCGGCGACAAGTATGCATTATGTTCTATGTCATTTAATTGAAAAAAAAAAAATTAACTCTTTGAGATTCATTTCCTTAAAGCTCTTAAAGTAGTGTCATGTGCGTTCTGCAGGTCTATTCAGATTTAGAAGTAGCATTTGTCATTTCAGAAGTGAATGACATTTCTAAGGCCTTATCCAAAACTGTGGAAGTCTTAGAAGGTCATACTGCTATTATCAGTCAATACTACTATGGTTGCCTTTTCCATGAGCTTCTGGCTTTCCAGCTTGCTGATCGTCATGCCCCCGCTGAGGTATGTAGTTTAATCTGTCCTAACATACGTGTTAGATTTATTATCAGGGTGAGTTCAGTTATTTTTTTGTCCCCAGTGACTGTGACTTGCATAGTAGCATTTCCTTTAAAAAGAGGCCGGCTGAAAAAAGACTTATGGTGTACTTGATTAAATCTTGACATTTAGTGATTTGTAATCATGACACCCTAAACCTTACAATCCCGGCCAATAGAAGTAACAAAAAAAAATACTACGTTAAGCTCGTTTGTGGAACAATGTTAAACCAATGTATCTATTGTAATGTTGAAACATCTCTATTCAGTTCTATATTATGTGTCTTGTAGAGGGAAAGTGAGAAGGCAAAGTCTGAAGAGATCATTGGATTTTCAAGCTCAGCTGTCTCTATTCTGAAAGATGCTGAGCTTTCAGTCACTGAGATTGACGACAGTTCTCTAATCCACATGGACGTGGATCAAAGTTTCTTGCCAATTCCACGATCTGTTAAGGCTGCAATCTTTGAAAGTTTTGTGAGGCAGAACATATCTGAAGCAGAAGTTGATATCAACCCAAGTATTAAGCAGTTTGTGTGGAGTAATTATGGGTTTCCAACCAAAAGCAGCACAGGCTTTGTATATGCTGATGGCTCACTAGCACTATTCAATAAACTGGTCATGTGCTGCGCGCAAGAAGGTGGAACACTCTGTTTACCTGCTGGCACAAATGGGAATTATGTTGCTGCTGCCAAATTTTTAAAAGCTAATGTTGTGAATATGCCTACTGAGTCTAGTGATGGATTTAAGCTGACGGAAATGAGCCTGACGAAAGCACTCGAGTCTGTCAAGAAGCCGTGGGTTTGTATATCTGGACCAACAGTTAGCCCTACAGGCTTGGTGTACAGCAATGAGGAAATGGATATATTATTGGCTACTTGTGCTAAGTTTGGAGCAAAGGTCATCATTGATACTTCATTCTCCGGATTAGAATACAGTGCAACTAGCTGGGATTTGAAGAATTCTTTGTCGAAATTGGATTCATCCTTGTCTGTTTCGCTTCTTGGATGTCTATCTTTGAATTTACTCAGTGGAGCTCTGAAACTCGGGTTTCTAGTTTTGGATCAGTCTGTCATTGACGCCTTCCATACCCTCCCAGGCCTGAGTAAACCACACAGCACTGTGAAATATGCTGCTAAGAAAATGTTGGCTCTGAAAGAAGAGAAGGCGGGTGACTTTTTGGATGCCGTTTCTGAAACCATTAAAACGTTGGAGGGCAGATCCAAACGCTTAAAAGAGGTACTCATTCCTGCCTTCAGAAACTAACTTTTGCAAAATAACATATAAATCTCTCATATAATTAAGACTATGAATTCATATGGAAAAAAATACACATAAAAGCAAACAAACAAAAGGTTAAGTAGTTGGAGGTGTTCATTTCATGTTGTTGATAACAATGCAGCAGAGAAATGAATGTTGATCCTACAATTTCATGATGTTAGGCCGTAACTCTCTTCTTTCTGGAAATATGGGAAACAGGTATTAGAGAACTCTGGTTGGGAGGTTATCCAACCCTCAGCGGGAATCTCAATGGTGGCAAAGCCGAAAGCTTATCTCAACAAAACAGTAAAGGTGAAAGCAGCAGGAGATGGACAGGAAGTCAAGCTTACGGATTCAAATATGAGGGACGTGTTCCTCAGTCATACTGGTGTCTGCTTGAACAGCGGTTCCTGGACCGGAATTCCTGGTTACTGCCGCTTTTCATTTGCATTGGAGGATAGTGAGTTTGACAAGGCTATTGAATCAATAGCTCAGTTTAAAAGCGTGCTTGCTAATTGAAACGTGCTTCTTTCATTTACGCTGCCATCTTCTTGAACTTGAACTTGAACTAAGGGGTCATTGTGCATTGCTGGTTCTTGGACTTACTCGTCGCTATACTTCTGCATTCCTTTGTTCTGTTGTTTCTAATAATTCGCGTGCCCGTTTCTTGGTCAGCCTCATAACGGGTTTCCCTTTTCAGAGCGTGATCTGTTCATGCTAATAAAGGACTTACAAGTGACTCTGTTCACAAACGGTTATAGCAAAGGCTTTGTTTGTCGTATATTTTAATGTGAATAAGTTTCTTTGTTTCTAATACTGGGATGTCTCTACGATTTTCGACTACAGTATCGATTATTTTACAGTTCAGAACGTAGTCATTAAGAGGTTTGATGGTATCTCGCACGTTTTCTATGTTTATCAATCTGTGGAACAAACTAACAATTATGATGTGAGAAGTGGTACACAATGAAAACTCATCTGTTAAGTTACACCAGTGGCATTACCACAATTTACAAGTGCTACAGATCATTCTATTTTTTACAGCATGGTTAATAAAACGTGTACCAACCAAAATCTGTTTTTTTCTTCTTCAAGAAACCAAGAAAGCAAAATCTAGAGTGTGCAGTGAAATTACTATAAAAGCCTATTCAGGTCAATGACCAGCTTCACCAGGCGTTGTTTTACTCCCCCTCTTTGACATGACATAACCTAGCCCGGCCAGGATTAAGCAGAGATTCTGACATCCTCCAGCCCTGACAATATGGACGATCCAGCTCTTTCAATAATTGCATACTCGGAAAAACATACAAGTATACAAGAGATTTTTACCAAGTTACCTGCTCTGCAGCCCTGCTTTTGAAGATGCCATATGATGTAGAAACCATTTCACACGACTCAGCAATCCGAGACTCGAGCTCATACTCCATAGGAGCAAAAGCAGGATCTGATTGCTCCACCGATTTTGGGATACCATCTTTTGATTGATTCATGAAATGAAGAAGCACATGTGCCTGTGATATTATCATGCAAACGAATGAGAAAATTTAGGCCATTATTACATCTTCTCCACAGATTAGAGGTATAAAAGATGGAATAATTATCCTACATGAAATGCTGCTTTGAGAATGTCATCCGAGTTAGCCTGATGCTTGAGCAGTGCATACACTTTACCCTTGGTAGGGCTGTATGTCACCATGTATCTTTCTTTCTGCCATAAGAAGAGAGAATTAAGTCAAATATGGAACCAAAAAGGTTTCAGCTCGATATTTGACATAAAGGACAAAACGCATACATCAAAAAATGGCTTTACAGCCAGATATGTGCTGGGGTCCTGGAATGCATCCTTAAATCTGGCTCCTGCCAATTGGTATGGAAATCCATATCAGTAATGTTAACCAAAAAAAAGAATATAAGTTCTTAGGAACAGATAACAACACATACCAAGCATCACTGGCCGATCATCCACCCATGGAAAAGTGAATATCTTTTCTTGGATATTACCTTCCTGCAGTGAGGGAACCCGCCCTGCAGATAGATAGAAAGTTCAATCTGTGAAGTTTGAATGTGACTAACCTCAAAAAGGTTTGGCCAAAAAACACTGGGAGTGGGATATCAGAGCTATAGGAGTACACTCATGTTCATACTACCAAAGCATCATAGCTTACCCGTCTTGAGAAAGGACTCCACTGCTACTGTAAATCTCGCACGGTTTAGTGTATGCAATACTACAGATCTAACCTGAAAGGGAACCAGCCACGTTTTTGTAAACAAAAAATCCAGAAATCCGGAAGTGCACTAAAAGAAATATACTTGAAATAGAGATGGATTCTACCTCTTGGTATGAGCTCATGAGATAGCCACATGATAGAAGACCAAAGGTTGTGACCAAAGAAGGGTTTCTTTTGGATATCAGGATGCTAAACCCAGTTCCCATCTTCACGTAGAAAAAAAATCATAACAAATGAAAACAATATTAGAACTCAAAAAGAAGATTATTACACGTAGCTTCAGAAATAAATGATAGAGTAAGCACTTAATAACATCAAACATAATCTATTGTGAGATCCACTAGTGACAAGTAGCAATTTAGCTTCTAAAATTCCATGTTTCTTCAGCTTGACAGATTAAACCAACAAAACACCCAAGTGATAATGAGAAAAAGGTCATACCAGATCAGCAATATTACCCACACACTCTCCCTTAGCAGTGACATCTCCTATGTTTTCACCTTTAGCAAAGGCTTTATAGATGGGTGTACGAGTAGATGTTGATGTTACAGCTGCAACATTCTGTGATAAAAACAATGCAAGATACCAACTGATTATTAATACCAAAGAAACAAAACAAAATCAAAGACCAACAAAAACATTGAAAACTAATTGCAGTTATGAGTTATTAAAGATGATGACACTACCTTAACAACATTGGCAGCACAAGCCAGTGGAAGAAAAAGATGTGGAACTGCAGCAGTCGCTAACTCTACACCAGCACCGAGCTCCATCAAAAGATCACCAGCAAACCGTAACTGCAAGCCAAAGAGAGTTAGAAGGTGAGAGAGAGTCGACCAAAGAACATGTTTAAGTCATCGAACCAAATAAGTACCTGTTTCAAATCATAATCAAACTTCTTTCCCTGCCGCGCAAAAAGCATTTTTCCAACACGCCCAGCACCATCCTAGACAAATTTGTATAACATTTTTACAATGAGTGAGCAAGTCTTCATCTCATATAGAAGGATTAATATACTTCTGCAACACATTAGATATAATGTAATTGAAGAGACACATGCAATTGAACGAGAAAAGCAAACCTTGAGAATCCAATTGATGGCAACAGCAGCAGAAGCAGAACTGTTTCTTGAAGCTCCAACAGAATTAAGAAGAGTTTGAGTAGTAAATACACCCATAGCTCCACCAAAGAAATGCTACAACATCATCATCACACAGTCAAAAAAGATCAATCAATTACACTGAATTCTAAACAAAAAAAAAAAAAAAAAAGAAAAAAGAAACTCAAATACTTTCAAAGCTCTCCAAGTCATATAGGGAACATAAGACTCATTAACACTCCCGGGAAAGCCTTCAGGTACAACATAAGATCTAAGAAACGAACCCACTTCCTGCAAAAATACCAATTTGAACACATTTCACTTAATTGATTGATCAAATTTCAAACAACATAAAAAGGAATAGATAGGTTTAAAATCCATGGAACCTGGCATACATCAAAAGGAGTCTGAGGAGAGTGCAAGCTAATAGAACGAACTGAATTCTTCTTGAATCCACCAGAAGAACCATCGGTCTCGGCGACGTACTTAAACCGACGGCCGTCGATTTCTTCGCAGCAGATCAATCTGAGAGTGGAATGAAGAAATTGAGAATCGGGAGATGGTGGAGAGAGAAGAGGGAGGTCATCATCATCGGGAGGGGAAGCGAGAGAGGCGCTGATGCGGAGAGTTTCGCGAGAAAGGAGACGGACGGAGTCGGAAGAGGAGGTAATGGTTTCGGGTGGAGGAGAATGATGTTTGAGCTTCACGCTTGGCATTGTTGTTGTTGTGAATCTAATGAAAGGATCCAAAGAAGAAAAAGAAGGGATTTTCCTTTTGAAAAGAGTCTCTATTTCTCTCTACGGCGGAGGAAACGAGGGAAGAAGAAGCAGAGACCAGTTGTTGTGTTCTTTCTTCCACTTGTTGTTAATTCACTATCAAATTCATCTCTCTCACCCGGCATTCTTTTTTTTTTTTTTTTTTTTTTTTAATATATATTTATCCACCTTTTGTTTTCTGTTCTTTTTTTTTTTTTTTTTAAAATTTTTTCTGAACAAATTTATTATGTTGATAATTTTTTTGTCATACATATTTGGTTTTTTTATTTTATTTTTTTTAATCTTTTAGTCATGTGGGATTAGCTAGAATATAATATTTGAAAATTGCAAAGAAAAACAAAATTAAAAAAAACGAATCTGCAAAGAAGATTCCTAAATTATTTTCACTAACTACGACGCTTCTCAGTGGTAAAAGGAAATACAAATAGGGACTAATCGTAATTATAATAACATGTATTACCCTAATCATCCATATACTAACGGCTATAATTAATTACTTAATCATCACAATAATTAAAACAAAAAAAGCCCTAATAACCCACCCCTAATGTAATGTGTATATAATCACAATTTCCTTTCTATCTTTCGTTTTTGTTTTACACCCTCTCTCGTACTCGTTATTCGTTATTCGTGCGTGTCTAGGGTTTGTTGTGTTGTTGTGTTGTCGTTCTTCGTTTTAATCATGTATGTAAGGATATACTTTGGCTCTTCAGTCAATCAATCGGGGAAGAAGCGTAAAGCTGAAGAGCGTGATGACGATGATGATCAGGAAAATACGAAGAAGAAGCAAAAGCTGGATCTGGATGGCGAGTCGTCGTCGTCGTCGTCGTCCATGTATGATTTGTGTCTAAAGGTACTAGAATCGATGAGAGACGAATGGCTTGGTTCGCGTTTCGAGGAGCTCGTCATTGAAAACCCTAATTACTTCTCTGTTATATCCAAGCCAATGGACTTCGTCACGATCAAGTCCAAACTCGCCAAGAATCTCTACGCCGATATTTCTCAAGAGTTTCCCAAAGATGTTCGATTAGTCTACGAGAATGCGATTCGTTATTATTCTCCAAACAACTCGCTTCACAAGAACGCTAAGAAGCTTATGAGGGTTTTCGAGGTCAGATGGGAATCGATGATTAAGAAGAAGAACAAGTTTGCTTGTGATGAGACCTTTTACTTGGGCCAAAAGGTTTCGAAAAATCCAGCAGTACTGAAATTAGAGGATAAGCCTGAGACTGATGAGGGCAAATTCGATCCCAAGGCTCTTCGTGCGGCAGCAATCAGGATTCGATTTGCAGATACTATCGCCAAAGCCAGATATAGAAAGGAGCTCACTGATGAGAGTGGTGGCAGTAACAACAACAACAACAAGGCTGATGTGATGATGGGAATGCAGAAAGCAAAGCAACTTTTAGAAACTAGGCAACGTGAAGAGAAAGCTAGAATTGAAACTGAGACTAGAGCCGCCAGGTTGAAAGTGCTATGCAGGGAACGGCTTGCACTAGAGGAGTTGGCAGCAGAAGCCAAATTCAATGTTGTAAACAACTTGGAAACTGAGAAGGATATTGTCAAACTCTGTGGTGGATCCTATCTGGCAAGAACTCGGAGCCTTCAAGAGCTTGGTCTGCGTTTAATATTTGATGATTATTGGCCCGAACTTGAAGATATTAAGGAGGAAGGAGAGATCTAGCTTCCTAGTAGAGACGATGATCTAGTTGAGAGAGAGAGAGACTCCTACTGTCTCCTGTAATTACTTAGTTCCTTTAGGTTGCAAGTTTCTCGTCAGCTATTATTATTGGCTTGATTTTATTGTAACAGTGTTTTCTTGTTTGTTTTTGTTTTCGTTGGTTTAAGTACGTAAAACTTGTATGACATGACAGGAATATATTAGAGAACTTTTACATCAATAAACGATATGTAGTTCAGTTCCTTCAATATAAGTAAGTTCCCTATTTTTCGATTGTAACGGTTTTATTTGTTTCCTATATTGAGTTTGAGTAGAAAATTGGTACTGCGTATTATTATCAAATGGCCCTTTTCCCCATCATATCCAACACCAAAAGAGAATGAGGTTATAGCATAGGGAAGAAAGATCAACACTCTCTTCAATTCTTAACCCAACGAATGCATCCATAGAGAGAGAGAGAGACGACCAATAAAAGAAAACAATCATATCATCTCAAACACATTTACACACATCCAAAATCATATCATCAACAATTGGAGACTCTACAAAAGAAAAAGGCTTTGGTTCATTACAAATGTAAGATGGGTTTGGTTCAATAGCTGCCATGAGATCTCGCTGATGAAACAGACTGAGCTGACACTGACGCAGTCGGACTGTTGACTTCTCCATTGTTGCCTTTTGTCTTACCACTCAATCTTTCCATGGCATCCACACATATATCGTTGAACCAATCGTCTTCTGGTAGCTCACTGCACGTCATATACAACCACATTTAATCAGTTACGCTTCCCAAAAAGGTTAAAAACATTGCAACATACCCCCAAAACCGACATACCTATATGGATCCATCCCTGTTGCAGTGAAAGCTGCTAAGGCTTTAGATATTATCTCATTAGTACCCCTATGCAAATTCCTCGAGAGGTAGCGACCTTGGGATGCAAAGCACATGACAAACTTCATGTCCAAATATAGCTGTTACAGATGCAGGTTGTTAACAAAAGTACATAACAATTTCAACGCTCGCAGAATATACTACTTACGTAGAAGCAAGAATGAGATTACACACCTGCCGTAGGCCAAGAGGTCCCAAAGGCCTAGGACCTTCCTCAATGTCATCCCAAAAGCTCTGGTCTCCAGAAAGCCATAAGATCACAGTCTCTGTTAAACGCATCAACAAAGATGTGGCAAATCTTTCTCTTCCCACAAACATATCTGCTGCTAGACTTGCCATCCTGTTAAGTTTGGCAAAAAGTTCCTGTTTTCCAGCGATGCAACACCCAGAGTATAAGAATATTAAGCTAAAAATGACAAAGTAAAAAAATCATTTTCTTGAAGTTATCAGATACACCATGACAAAACATGGATTCAACTCGACAACACTGAATCAGCCAATAAGAGTTCGCAAGTGACTACACATCTGGGTACAGCACATTATAAACGCAAGCTGCACTGATGGAAATGAAACAACAACTACCTGGAATATCAGAGATGGAAACCAGTCCACATCCTCGCCATTTCCATCTATGTTTATGTACATATCTGCAGAGAGATGACTATCTCCTTCCTCGGTAAAAATGAGATCCAAGGCATGCTGGCGACAAAACGCATCTTTTAACTTATCAACAGTACTAAGTAAACGCCTCTTCCATTCTCGTTGTTCAGGATTACGATTTTGTCTGTCCGAAGGTCTCCTTAGGTCGTCTGTCCTGTGACCCGTCTGATCAAGAGAGAGTTTCATGGCAGCACGTGGGAGTAATTCATCCGCTAGCAATGATGCATTTGCAAGTAATGCAAGTTGATTTGCCTCGGTCTCAGCCATTTGGACAATCTTGTTACACGAACCTTCAAAATTTGCCTCTTCTTCTTCTATCGAACCAGGAAGTGCTCTTATCAGCACATCTACATATGAGTTGAACACCCGAAACAGACCTTCCAGCGCTTTACTTCCCAATTGCATACTTAGGAGAGGTCCTACATCCTCAAAGAAGTCCTGCAACAAAATACCAATATCAAAAAGGATCTACTTGAAAAATATATCTAAAATCCATTTCAACCCATTAGGGAATTGTTTGCCAATCAGAGAAGCTAAGTGAGAATTGATGATGCATAGAGTTTACGAATAGTTTTTCAATGGGAATGTGAGTGCAATTTGGCACTCCAGTGCAAGTTCTAATCAATCATCACCCATGATTTCGTCGCTGATACATAAACTCATATAATAAGCAATTTTCGTGGGATACTACTGGCATATCTGAGAGTGGCACAGCAGATGTCTAAAAGTGAAAATAATTCATTTTTCTAGCATGTTTGCAGCTTTGCATTTCCTAAGAACTTTATTTTCTATAACACCTTTAAAAAATAAAGGCTTTCCGGAGAAAAGTGTTTGTTAAGATTGCCTACCTGGACCATGAGATTAAAGCGGTGGGCACTGGATGTAAGCTTATTCTGAAATGCTGTACTAGCATGACGACTACCAGCAGGAGGATATGTCAGCACCCAATCATCCGCAGCAGCCATAGCTGCAGTGTTTTCTTCAATTCGCTTAAGATTTGCCTCCAATGCCTGTTCCACGATAGGCTTAAAGTGCTTTAGAAGCACTGGGCAGAGGGACAAACCACGCGCTTCCAACAAGGAACAATGCCCAAGAGCTATCTGTGCACATTCTGCGGCAGCTCTTAGCCCTCCCGCTGCTGCAGAAGAAGCTAATGCATGCCTTTTAACAAGAAGGGAAAAGGCCTCTGTTTGCTTGGTAGCCCATGTCACGAGTTCAGAACTATATGCTGGCTCTTTCCCAAAGATTCCCAACGAGTCACTAGAAGCTTGAGAGATAGCCGAGAACACAAGCTGAGAAAGTGCAGCAGTGTACGCCCCTCCATATGAGGTGCTAGATGGACGAAGACTTTGCATGTTGTACTGATATCTCTGGAAATGGGCATCAAGAAGCACAGTATGGGCTCGAGGACCATCCCCAAGCCTTTTAAGAGCTGCTATCGCTGACCGAAGTTCCCCGCCTCTAGTTGAAGGTTGACAAGCAGCTTTGGCAAGTTGGTCAGCCAATTTTTGCTTGCGTTCAGAAATAGCAAACTGAAGGGATGAAAGCACAGAAGGGCCCAAAGTTTGCTTTTCGTTTGCTTGAGATACCAAAATTTCTCCCTCATCAAAAGCTGCCAGAGCTTCGTCTACCCTTCTTTCAGCTAATAAAGCATCAAGGTGGTCAGGGAATTCCGCAGCCCATTTCTCCAGATCAGAGAGGTCGTTGTCCTCAAAATTCAATAAACCATTTGCAAGAGATTCATCAGAAACTTTATCATCGTCAATCTTAACTCCATCTGCTAAACCATGAATTAAAGTGGCCTGAGTGGAGAGAAGATTTCTGATAGATGATAGCTCCCCCTCCAGATCTGATATCTCTTTTGATGTGCTGCAGAGAAGAGAATTTAAATGCTCAAATTAACAAATTGCTAGGAAAAAGGAAGTCATAGGCAAAATGCACATGCACCATAACCCATACGAAATGAAATAACGTTTGCAAAGTAGAACTCTTTGATCACATCATCTTCAAAGAAAGTAACCAAGCATTAGAAACAGTCAGGATATCATCTAACCGTATAAAGGCCGGATAATTAGCATAAACACTTCGCCGCATTTCTTCAGCAGAAGCTCTCTTCAAATCCAATAGATAAGAACATAATTGTTTTATATCCTGCAAGACAAACAGATATATGTTGTTCATCATCCCAACATAACTGAGAAACAAAAAAAGGTTCCAGCTACGTAATCTAAATGTCTATGTAAACGAAATCACAACTACTCATTTAGTAGTAAACAAGAGTAGGCCTCGCACACCATCACACAAAGGGAATAAACAGACGAGCCACCCTTTAAGCGCTATACAGTGATCAAATTGTTTAATATCTGAAACAGTAAACGAACACAGCAGATTCTGTCTTTGATACAAAACATAGTCACACAGCATTCAAGAGAATTCACACGAGCTACACGTTCTGGTAATAGACTGAGCATCATTTGAAAATCCAAAATAAACTAGCTACCAGACTAATCAGTATCTCTTAAGAGCTGCACAAACTGCCTTCAAATTCCCAACAGATCATAAGTAGATCCATACAAGCAAAAGAGTATATAACATTGATCATCAATTCATCATCTTCTGGAGCTATAACACGATTCCTAATAATATCCATTTTACTAATACGATTCCCAAGAGCTATAACCCAAATGCAACAAATACTGCAACATAATCCCAAATCTACAAGAAGTCCGCATAGACTCTAACCTAGAAAAACCTCACTATTGAATCAACGAGAATTAAAAAAAAAAAAAACCGAAATGATTAAATCAAAAAGGGGAGAAACAAAACCTTCTCGTTGATAGAACATTTGGATTGCACATAAGCATCAGCATCGAACTTATCAGACTTGAACAAACTCAAGCCTTCCTCGACTCTCACACCATTTTCCTTCGTCGGTGTTGCTTTTGATCTGGCCGTCTTCGCCGCCATCGTTTATTACCCTCCGCTGTCTTCTCAGAGAAGAAAACCTAAAATCTCAGAAATCAGCAAGCAAGCCCAGTGATGCCGTAATTCAAAAACAGATCTGAGGACGCGGCGCGTTGGAGCGAGCAGAGGATTTAATAAAAGATAGAGAAGATAGTGGCTGGCGGTGGGTAGAAGAAGATGATCGAGTTGGCAAACCAGAGCGATTTAGCCAACGACGGAAGCTTTTTGGCTTTTTCGTCTGCTTAACACATTTTTAGAATTTTCTCTCTGTTTATAAATTAATTTAAAATAAATTAATAAAAAAAAAACTCTGCTGTGTGACTAATTAAACCGACGTCGTTTTACCACATTGCCGGAAAAAAAATAAAAATAGAAGAGAGAGAGAGAGAGTTATATGAATCTGAGCAAAAACCCCAGTGGAGGATAGTTGAATCATTCATCGAGACACAGAGAGAGAGAGAGAGAGAAATGTTTTGTAGCTTATCCATTTCCAGATTTGTCTCGAGGAAGACAATAACATCATCATCATCATCATCATCTCTTCTCTCTCGCAATTTCAGATTCCTTCTCTCCTTCGATTCACTCCCTCACATCCCTCTTCTACGTCCTTCTTCCAACACCCTAATTCCTTCCTCATCCTTCTCTCGCCGTATTTGGGACTCTTGCAGCGGCGGTGCTGGTGGTGGCGGAGATGATTATGACCATATCAGGAGTGACGTCAATTGCCCTCGTTGCTCTGCTCAGATGCACGTCATCTTCTCGAACCGTCCATTGTCTCTCACAGCAAGAGAACCAGGGATCTATCAAGCTGTTAATTACTGTTCTCAATGCAGAACTGCTTTTTACTTTAGACCGTTCAAGCTCTCTCCTTTACAAGGGAGCTTTATTGAACTAGGGAAGGTTAAAGGGACTGATGATGACCATGGTGACGATGGTGATGATGATCAGAAATCTTTCCCTAGGAATTGGAAAATTCAAGGTCTTAGAAGCGATGAAGATGGTGAGGAGGATGAGGATGGAACTAAAGAGAAGCAATCTGTGATTAAGCTTCCAACGCCTAAGGAAATTTGTCAAGGGCTTGATGAGTTTGTCATTGGCCAAGATAAGGCTAAGAAGGTTTGTGTTCGGTTAGGGATTCTTGTTTCTTAGTTTACAAATCTTTCCTTTTCTTGATTCTTAGTTTACAAATCTTTCTATTTTGTACAGGTGCTTTCTGTAGCTGTTTATAATCATTACAAACGAATATATCATGCGTCTCGGAAGAAAGGGTTTGTCTTCCATACTTCTTATCATTCTGTTACGTTATATGGGTTACAAGAAAGCTTGATCCTTTTGGTCTTTTTTTTTTTAAATTCCAGGTCTGCTTCAGAGTCAGGTAACCTTGATATGGAGGATG
This sequence comes from Camelina hispida, assembly GCA_023657505.1. Classification (NCBI taxonomy): domain Eukaryota; kingdom Viridiplantae; phylum Streptophyta; class Magnoliopsida; order Brassicales; family Brassicaceae; genus Camelina; species Camelina hispida. Next base: position 17,148,845 of record CP094636.1, read on the forward strand.
ATAGTATCGATCATGTGGAGTTGGATAAGAGCAATGTGTTGTTGCTTGGTCCTACTGGTTCAGGTGCATATTGTTACTTGCCATTATCTTCATAAAAAGAGTATTTATAGCTATAGTTTAGTATGATAATGATCTTGGCCTTTATGCGTCTTGCTTGATTATAAGAACAGGAAAGACCTTACTGGCAAAAACTTTAGCGCGTATTGTCAATGTGCCATTCGCCATTGCTGATGCGACTTCACTAACTCAGGCAAGTTATATCACTGATCCCTTTTAAGATTTGGATAATCGAAAATGATAACTGGTTAGTTACCTAGAACGTTAGTATGTTATATACATCAGGGAAGCATTATCCCTCATTTGGAAAAATGTTTTGAATGACGAAGTGATATTTTTCTGGCCTTTTAGAGGAATCCTCACACAAGTCTTTCACTTAGCATAACTAAACTACTCATCTTGTCCAGGCAGGTTATGTTGGTGAAGATGTGGAATCAATATTGTACAAACTATATGTGGTATGGCTTGGTATCACTTTATATATATTATGTCTCTGGTTTTACCATAGCTTTATACCTTCTTTTGGAATATAATAATCTTAACAACTGCTTATTAGCAACCTCTTTATTTTGTTACTGTAGGAAGCTGGGTGCAATGTAGAAGAAGCTCAGAGGGGAATTGTGTACATTGATGAAGTTGATAAGATGACTATGAAGGTCTGAGTTTTCTTCACTCTTTTCATTTTGATTCTGAATTGGTTGTTACTCAGTACTTACCAACCTATTTTTGTCTGTCAGTCTCATAGCTCAAATGGTGGTAGAGATGTCTCTGGAGAAGGTGTCCAACAGTCATTGCTAAAATTACTGGAAGGAACTGTAAGCTTTTCCTACTTCAAATCTTTTAATTTTCCAAACTGATATAGATGTAAATTGTTGACAGAAACGATTAGGAATACTCTGTGCCTTGATAGTATTATCTAATCTGAGAGAAAACAATATAGTGAGCGAATCACATCATAACATTTGCCATTCTAGGTAATCAGCTTCTGTTCAATAACTAAATTTGCAGGTAGTCAGTGTCCCGATTCCCGAGAAAGGATTACGGAGAGATCCTCGAGGAGATAGCATTCAGGTAAATGCGAGAAAAGTCTCCTGCTTCAAGCTTTCTTTTGTGCATTTGACAATGCACTATTGTGCCACAGTCGGGCAAAATACTCCGGTTCTTGAAAAAGCTGAACCTTTTGGTGGAAAATCAAATATGCAGATGGATACAAAAGACATCCTTTTTATTTGTGGTGGAGCGTTTATTGATCTGGAGAAAACTGTTTCCGAAAGGTAATATTTCTCTTGTTTTATAAATTCAGCAAAGTTTTCAGTGTTATCTTTGTCGCTGTGTACTATAGGGCTTGAATGCCATAAATTTATCTTTTGACCAGGCAACATGACGCCTCTATTGGTTTTGGTGCTTCCGTTCGTACAAATATGAATACTTCTGGGTTCAGTAGTGCTACAGTAACATCCTCCTTGTTGGAATCTGTAAGAAATACATTCTTATATGGCTCATCAGATTGTATGCTACTCTTTCATGTATATATGATTGTCAAATTGGCATAACTTGTTCATTTTCTGATAAAAGAGCATGTATAAGTATTGTTAATTTGGCTGTAGTTACAAAGTGAAGATCTGGTTGCGTATGGTCTCATTCCTGAGTTCGTTGGAAGGTTACCCATCTTAGCGAGCTTATCTGCATTAAATGAAGATCAGCTTGTACAGGTAACTTTTCTACTTGTTTGCTAGTCGTTACTGTGCTTACGGAATGGTTTTCAAATCGTATAATTTTCCATAGGGTGCAAATAAGAAAAAGATATAAAGTTTTGTATAGAACTCTCTTATTACTGTTTTTTTTTGTCCCACTTCAGTAAGTGGGTAATGGATTTCTTTTAACACTCTTTCGTTCAGGCAGCTTTCTCTGTTACAAGTTATAACTTTTTCTGGTTCCTTAATCCTTATGCAGGTTCTCACAGAGCCTAAGAGTGCATTGGGTAAACAGTACAAGAAATTGTTTCGCATGAACAATGTAACTCTTTTTTACCTCTCAAAGTTTACTATACATATGCCTCTTCCCTCTGCTATATAACCCCTCTTGGCTATGTGGATTATGCTTTAGGTCCAACTGCACTTTACCGAAGGCGCAACGAGGCTAATCGCGAGAAAGGCTATGTCGAAGAACACTGGTGCACGAGGATTACGGTCTATACTGGAAAGTATCCTCACCGAAGCAATGTATGAGGTAGGAATGCATCCTCATTGTCCTTGATACTTCAGCGTAGATAATCTATTGGAAGTTCATTGCACGTACTACAAATGCCTTGCTTTTAAATCTTAAATTTGAATCGTAAACAGGTACCAGATAGCATGACGGGAGGATCACAAAGTATAAAGGCGGTTCTGGTGGATGAAGAGGCTGTTGGTTTAGTTGGAACCCAAGGATGTGGTGCCAAAATTCTTAAAGGAGATGATGTGTCGCAACATTTTGGTGAAGAAACAGAATCAAAGGTAAGTACTGAATAGTGCAACATATCACATATGACACACCATATAAGGTAATTTTTGTGAAACTTCACAAATTGTTTGATGTTATAGGAAAACAGAAAGGAGGATGAAGCTAAGAGAGCTCTGAGCTTGTAGCCGAGCTGATGATATGAGAGGTGTGAGTATTGTTAGATATATAGTGCATGAGTGATCTCAGTCGGCAAAGCTTAGTAGTTTCAGTGTTCAGATTCATTAACAAAGAGATAAAAGAGTAAACAGTATAAGATAAGCGGAGAGCACTCTCAATTGTGCTAGTTGGATAAGTTGTGAATAAAATGTGTGAGCCTGTGAGGAATGAACTCTATATTGTACGAGCTTAGATGAATTGTAAGAACTAAGATGTTATTATACAGTATCTATTTTGTTACTTTTATACCAGTGGCCATAGGACCACTTTCTTAAGTTCCAGTGAAGATTATGGATTTATCCAACGTAACCATTCGTAACCATTTTATCCAACGTAACTCTCTCGTACCCTTTCAGTTCTACTTCTATGTACAGAACACATGTCCAGGCTGAGTAATAAAAATATCTTAATCCAAAAGATGATTAGTAAAATCGGTCTGTTTTTATCTTTAACAATTAATCTTCTTAATGATTCAGCCCCATCTGTATTGTGAAAAATGAGGAAGAAAATATGCATAATTTGATCACATACAGGACAAAACTGGAGGACGTATACACTAAACCACCTCCATAACCAAAGTAGAATGAGATTTCAAAGAAACTTAAACATCAACATCATCAGCATCATTCTATAAATTGGAATCAAAGGAGCTGCGGGTACAGACGTTCAGGCCACTTGGGATAAGCACGCTTGTATAAGTTCATGCACACTATGTCATGTTGCTGAACCACTCCATTGAATATGCATTTCATCGCCCCTGCACAGTTCACATATATAAGAAATTTTCAAAAAACAAGATTCCAGCGTTTAACCTCTCCTAATAATATTCCCTTACCATGAGTACCCACTGGCTCCTTAACGCGACCACGACGCCCGCATTTTGACCACACTTCCACAGGCTGCACACACAAAGATTGTTCCATAACGCTTTAGAATGTATGAACTTATATATAAGAAGTTTCAATCCATCGATTCTATTCCCTCTCACCTTGAACCATTTCACATCTTCTGGGTTGTGGAACATATATCTGACTGAAGCTTTCATTTTTGATACTCTCTGAGGATACCTGAACCAAACCATATTTTGAACAGCTTAGAATTACAGCAATCTTTTCACAGCAATTTTTTAATATCTCCTTAGTTCCATGTCAGAACACTAGTATATGTGATCGTACTTGGAAAGAGGAAGGTGATAACTTACCCAGTTAATATTATCTTCTTTAAAATTATTTTGTTGGGTTCAACGCTTTTCAAGGAACCAAGGGCAGCAACGGCAGGAGCACCCGACCCTTCAGAAATCTTCAGAACTACCAAAGGAAGTGGTGGGAAAGATATTGGGCCGTATATAGAAGCCAACGAGAAACCCCCCGGATGCAGGAATCTTTCCATCTTATGCTTGTCCGAGCTAAAATTGTCGGTTGAAAATACCGGCCTGGAAAGTTCCCCCAGAACAATATTATTAAAGATTACAAAGACTGAAAAGCTACTGCACCAGAAAAAGCAGAAAATTTTTGGTTACCTTGCAATGAATTGACGGAAACCAACATGAAACACAAGCTCTTCTTTTGTTTTAATAGGAGCTTCGTAACCATCATACTTCTTTACGCTGCAAAGCATAGACAAAGGTGATGAGAAGATAGCTGGGAACCCAAGATCTCAACAAACAGATATCTAAAGAGTGATTACCTAAAATGCAGAACCGACATCTTGGATTCATGCTGCAAGAGCCCAAATCCTATAATGGGATTCGTCGTGTTCACAAGCGAGGATAGTTTAGAGGCGGCACCAAGAGGCACTTCTTTAATATGCATTCGTACATATGACCCAGTTGGTACACAGTCATCTCTGTCTTCTTCTTCCATCTTCAGGGCTTGCTTGAGCACAAGCTTTTGAGTCCTGGCGACGTTATCAAAAGCAAATATTCTAGCATAGTCCTGAGGTAAAGACTCCTGCATATGCCAACAGAAATAAAAATTAGCAACACTTTACAGTTTAATAAAAATAATGAACTTCACATCAAAATCAGTGTTATTACATTTGGATCCCACGTGGAGGTTCTGAAGGATTTGAGACCCCTGTACTTTGCAAAACGTCTTCTTGCAGGAACATCAATAGGAGTTTCTACTTCATCAGGAAATTCTGACAAAACATAACAGATCATTTTAATTTACTTTTTGCAATCGCAATGAGTAAAATACAGCGACAAAATCAATAAGCACATAAGAGATTCAGACAATCTACAAGGACTTAAAATATATATGTGCATATAATTAGAACTGATATAGCAAATAACTCCAGAGAGGGAATAAACACCAACCCTCGTCCTCAGCATGTGCCTCTTTGATTTTCTTGATTTCCTCCTTAATTTGTTCCTCTGTCAAGTCTTCATCGTCCTGTTAATGAGCAGATTGCCTTATAACTCTACCAAGATACTCAGATGATGATAAAATACTGTATCGTAAGTCACAAAAGTAAGAGAGAAAATAGTTTACCATCATTTCAGAGTCGTTCTGAGTTGCACTATCAAAATCCCGCACATTCAGTGATTTTCCGTCATCCTCAAAGTCTTGGTCATACCTTCGTTCATGGTTGGAATCCTCTCCTCTATCCAAGACCATACCGTCATCATCGGACACACCATCATTAGAATCCTCTTCATCTGTGTCATCCACAATCCAAGCAGCCTGAAAACCAAATCATAACAACCAATATTAGAGGGGATTATATTATAATATTTCTTTTAGAGGAAATTGCACCAGAGGGAAGAATAGTTAAAATAAGGTTAAGAACATCATGTGAAAAATATCCAGGAACCTGATATTCTGAAGTCCCTCGCGGCAAATTCCTCTTCTTTAGCTTCCCCTGTTTCTGATTTTTATCAGCCTCAGCCATTTCTTCCTCTGTTGGCCATGTCTACGCAATGGAAGAATTACGCAACAAGTGACTATCCAGAACAAATAACAACACAAGCCAGCTGCGAGCTTCTTTTGTAAGAGAACTAATCAGACTTACCTGTTCGCCTGCTAAAGGATCTGGAGTGTTTTCAACTATTAAAGGCTCTTGTTTTATGGGATCAGGAATCAGAGACTTCAATACCTGGTCAAATCAAACACAGGTACAAAAGAATAAACTGAATTGACAAAGGGAAGGCCTTGAAAATAGTATCATGAAAGCACAATAACATCTTATTTCTCTACTGAGAAAGTAATCGTATCATGATATCTGACATGATTACAGCAACCATATAAGCTGTTTGTTTATAGCTTTGTTTAAAGGATGTAGTTCTAGCACTAAAGTATCTTTTATAATATGAAAGTTTGTCAATATGTCAGATAAAATATCTTATATACCTCTTCATCATGTGAAACATCCAACTCCATGGTATTCTGATTTTTTCTTTCATTCAAGGGAAATGGATCCTTCAAGATTTCAATTTTTGAGAATTGAAAATCGCCAACGCCAGAAACGTGGACCTAATTAAAGAAAAATAAATAAATAAAGGAGGCATAATAGAGAGTAGAATGGCTTGATGAGAACAGAATAGATTGATTACCAGCTGATTTACAGAAAGTTTGCGAGCACGCAAGTAACCAGAGAGAAGTAGAGTGCAATTTCCTGAGCTTTCATCATCCACCACCATCCCAACCTATGTGCACCATTCAAAGTTACAAAAAAATTCTAAGAAACCTTTTTCACATATTCAAAATAGATGTTCTGAATATAAGCATAAAGCAAACACCTTCTGAGCCACAACATATGGCCGTTGACTTCGCCAGTGAGGTACAGTAAGCCTTTGTGCCTTGAATAACCACATAAACTGCAAACATTCCCAGAAATATAGATTTTCAACTAATTCAGGACAGCAAAACAATTGAAAACAACTCAGTAAATTAATATAAGAAATCAGTCACGGAAATTTACCTTATGCAACTCATCTCTGGTATCTGCTGGATAAAACTTACAATCCTCAGGAAATTCAGAAGCAATTTGAGAGGCACACATCTTTTTCATCTCATTCTTCTTTTTCAAATCACTGGGTAAATCCTGCAATCATGCAAAACGACCATGAGAAGCTCAACTACAAGCAAAATTTGAGAGCTGGTGGCTATTAAAATATAGAGCAGCAAGAACATACACGGATCAACACAGTGGTACTAGGTAGACCAATTGTTCTAAGCACAGAAAGACACTGACTTCCGAATGAATCTATGAAATTAGATTTATTCTCTTCCCATGGAGAGCTTGCAGATGCTACAAAAGCCATCAAATCAGCAACCTATTACAAGTAACAAAAAAAAAACAGTAAGCACCTATGACAAACTCTGGTCACAGAAAGAACCAAATGCAGACAATAAATCACATACCTTGGCCATTTCCATACATGTCAAAAGGTCTCCATGAGGCGCCTTTAACACCTGTGATATTTTTTATTCACAGCATTGATCTCACAAGGATTAGACTTCAGCAGTGGATGTATATATATATAAACCAATCTTAGTATACCAAAGACTATCAGAAATAGAATACACATACAGTTGCTCTTAGCTTATACTCAGAAGATGCAACCGTTGAAGAAGCAATACCAGAACCATCAGAAGCTAGTAACTTTAAAACATCTTCACCGAGTGAATTCAATTCGACAGAAGCAGAGAGGGGAAACAAGACCTATCATCATTAGAAAACGCAAAGATAAGGTTGATTGCCCAAGAAAAATACACATAAAATAAACCCAGTAACAAAAATATAAACACTGACGATAACACGAGGAGCACTGTTTAATCCTCCTGATGCTCTCTTCTCTTTCAAAACTGCAGCCCTTTTCTGCTCTCTAAGCATCTTGCCACGCTGAACACGAGCAGCTTTAGCACCTTTAACAGAGCTACTATCCGATTTCCTAATCCTGCCGCCATCTGATTCCATGAAAAAACGGATTAATTTTGGAAGAGTTGTTTCAGTATCTGAGGATTAAAAGAGACGGAAACGTTGGTTGAGGATACCTTGATGTGATGTTTTGTGGAGTTTGCGAGAAGATTTAGAGGAGAATTTAGTCTTGTGAGCTTTGTTAACTTGAACTTGAGAGTGTACCATGGCTTCTTAGAGACAGTTGCGGGATTTGGAAGCTGGATAGTGTTCTCTGTATTCGGAATCGTGGGTTGTGATAAAATGACCGACCTTGCATTCGATTCGACGGCTTATGTTTAAAAATCTGAGTTTTTAATAAACCCTAATGCTACCTCAAATGAAGAAGACGATGTCGCGTCATTACATATGCACGTGCGGGAATTGTTTAAATGGGCCTTTATTAACTAAGCCCATTAAGTGTTAGTCATCTTATAGTTTTTTTTTTTTTTTTTGCTGGCTATTGTTTTAAGTTTTAGCGAGACCGTCCGGCTCCTCCTTCCTCCGTCTTCACTCTTCTTCACGCTGTCTCATCAAATTCAAGACCAAAAATAAAAAAAAAGTGGCGCTTCTGCATTTCAAATCCTAATTCATTTCTCGCTTCCTTGACAACGGAACCCTAATTTTACGACGCAAACATGATTTTGAGAACTCCGCCGCCGAAAAGGCTCAAGTCCGACGCCGGAGGCAGCCCTATCTCCGCAAACGCCTCTGGTTCCGGGAATCAGCTAGTCATCTACGAAGATTCTCCTCTTCCTGCTCCTGCTCCTCTGCAAACTTCGAATGATCATTCCGATCAACACCTTTGCACCTATCAATGTCGCCAAATGGTTTATTTACTCGTATCTCTTTAAGCCTCCATACACATTTAATCTAACGAAGATTAGCGAATCTGAGATTTTTTATTTTATTTTTCCGACTTGTTTTAGGTTAAAGCTGATGTTTTAGATGCATTTAGCAAAGCGGAGAAGCAAGTTCAGGAATATCAGACTCAATTACAGACTCTAAATGCCAACTTCAGCGAAGCAGGTGAGAGAGGGTCTTGTTTCTGAATGTGTTAGTGAGTCTTTCTCTTTTTTGCTTTTGCTGCTAATATTGGGAAAATATTTTGCTAACGAATTTGAATTTGTTGTTCTACTACAACAGATGCGGAGAGAAAGCAATTACGAGATAATTTCTTATACTCAAAGCAAGAACTGGCTGCTGCTAAAGGGCGTGAAAAGATGCTTCAGGAGCAGCTCCTTACGGAGATCAACAATTCTCAAGAGCGGTATTCCAAAGAACTTCAATCTTGCCATGAATTGGAGGTTGATTTGTTTACTATGGGCTAATCTTTTTAAAAACAATTTGTCATTGTTGACAATATCATTATCGTTTTCCTCTTTTGACATGACATCAGGTAAAACTTCAAAATGAAATGAACCTTCGAAAGAAAGCAGAGTCTTCTGCTGCAACAGCTGAAGAAAAAGCTAAACTTTTGGAGGATAAACTAACTCAGCTATCTGGAAGTGTTGACAGGGAGAAAAAACGTCTCAACAATGATATTGCCCATTTGGGTAAAGAAGCAAAGCTTTCTGTCTCTAGGATTGGTGCTGATGTAAGTACTAATTGTGAAACTTGATATCTTGACTGAAGTTTTGTTTTTGGTTTCTCACGCAATCACCGTATTTGCACCTGTTTTCCTTTGCTTTTAGCTTGAAAGGATGCAATGTAGGGCACAAAACGCAGAGACGGAATCAAATCTTTTAAGATCACAGCTAGAGCATCTTAAACTCAAATTTGACGAGGTAAGCTATAGTGACTTGCATCTTAGAAGTAATAACGCTGATCATAAGTTATCATTTGTTTTGGGAATTGATTTTGCCGTCTCATCTGATTCTGATTTTGCAGTGTTTGCAAGAAAAGACTGAAGTAGACAAGTTGCTGTCGTCATTCACTTCACAGACAGCATCTTCTTCAGATAACAGTGTATTAATTAAAAATCTTCAGGAGGAAGTTAAACGCTATGTAAGTTTTACCAGCTCTTAGTATACCCGACTACTGATTTTACAAAATTGTTCCAGCATAAGATGCATCGGCTATTGAAAATGAGTATGAAAGTGGTCAGAACATTGATTGTATCCTTCTGCTTTATTCATCAATAGAAGCTGTACGCGTTCTTGATTACCATGACCATTAGATCCTACGCTGTAGTACATTACCTAACCCAGAATCCTATTTTTCTTTTGCTTACTCTGATAAGCAGCAAACCATGCTGAGAAATTATGCAAAATTCTAAACACTCAAATTTACTTAAAAGAGTTTACTTTTCAAGCAATTTGAGGTACTGAAGTAAGATGTTCTATTCATGTAATAGTTATGCACTCACATATTTTTCATCTTTTGAAGACATACCATTTATAGATTTTATTTCCACTTCTATACTTTCCATGTAATGTCTATCTAGTTCTTGTTTTTCTTGTCGATTTTGATTCTTGATAATTTTATCAGGAAGCTGAAGTGCAAGAAGCTAGAAAGTTAAAATCACGGCATGTAGATGCTGAGTTGTTGAAAGTGAAATTGCTAGAAGAAAATAGCCGTAGGGAGAGGGCAGAGTCAGAGTTATCAAAATTGCAGGAATTGCAGCAAAGCATGGAGAATATGAACAATGAATTGTCCTCTTGGAAGTCATTGCTAAATGAAATTCCTGGTGTATCCTGTCCTGATGACATAGTTATGAAATTCTCGACGTTACAGAAGTAAGTACAGATTTTTTCACTAGAGTCTTCTTCTGATATTGTCTCGAATAATTATGCTTTCCATGAAAAAATCTATGTAGAAGACTGAGGTGGCTGTTATGGGGGACATTTTCCTGACTTTTCCTAGGTGAACTAGATAGTATATATCATAGACATTTGCAACACCACTTTTTCCAGATATAGCTTTATAATTACTGATATTCTAGCTTGCGAGTCTAGCAGGTCAAGTGTGGGCCTGTGAGCATCTAGAGTACTGATTTCTAGTTTACCAAGCACTCTGAGTTAACAACATGTATCGATGATACTTCCTAGTGATTTGTGTTTCTGTCTTTGAAGTGAGGTGGTTCAAAGCTCTTTGAAGATTGGGGAAGCAAGTACACGTTTTAAACAACTGGAGGTGGCTCTGGAGGCTACACAACTTGGCAGACAGAATGCTGAAACTGAGGCTGCATTAGCGAAAGAGAAATCTGAGGCTCTCAAAACAGATGTGAAGAGGATTGAAGTAATGGTAAGATTGAAAATTGTTCCTTGTGCTGTGGGAGTGGTCACAAGTGCATTTTTATATCTTGCTGGCCTCTATTTAGGCCTCTTAAAGTTGAGTTTTGATTCTCAAAGCATAAAGGATAACATTTTTAATTGGTGGCACTCAAATGTTCATCATCTTATATTCCATATTCTTTTTTATTGATTGTTTACTTGGTTTCTCCAGGTATCACTGTCTTTGCTTGGATATATACTAACTTAGCTCTGTAATCTCATGTTGATTGTTGAGCTGTGCATTCATAAGTAGCTGATATAAGCAATGTAGTTACTAGTTAGAGACGATATTTCTAGGATAATATCCCAAGTATTTTTAGATGTTCACGTTGGGGAAATTCTCTTGCAAAGAAGATAACTTATTTAGTTATCGATTAGTACATATTTAGTTTCTCTACAAAATGTGGGGAAAGGCTGTCTGTTCCTAATGAGTGTATATAATTGTTAGATTTGGTGCAATTGCCTCATATCGAACCATGAGTCTATCACAAATCTATGATGAGCTGATTTATTGAAAATATAATGTCCTTTCAGGATAGTGATAACGTGTGTAGTCTACTGTTAGAATTAGCAAACGTCCTTTTTCTATACCATGAAACTATCACAATTCAAGGGGATCACATTGCTAGTGACTCACTGAAGATAACTTATATAATTTTCTATCCTTTTGTTGCACTATTACTAACAAATTTTTAATTTTATAATAAAGCTCTCTTTGGTCACGGAGGAGAAAGAACAGTTGAAAGCTGTTGTTAATGAATTAAGGAAGTCAACCAGTGAAGGATCTGTGCCTGGGGCAGGGGCCACAGATGGAACCCTTATTCAGGTTCTGGAATAACAGTGTTCTTATTTTGAGGAATTTACTTCTTTTCTGTTGGAAGCCTAAGGCTTACTTAGTTTGCTTATATTTACAGGAGTTTGAATCTTCTCTTGCAAAGAAGGAGAACTATCTTAAGGATTTGGAGAATGATCTAAGTCAACTGAAGGATGTCAATAATCGCCTACGTAGTGAAATAGAACTTCTAAATGAGAAACTAGTCGATGAAGCAAGGAGGAATAAGTCGCTGGAAAGGGACAGTGATCGTCTTCGTTCCGAGATTTCTTTACTGGAGTCAAAGGTACAGACGTCAGATATGTGTGCTTGCAAAAGAAGATTGCCAAAGAAAAAAATTGCTTATGGAACTTTTATCTACCATGGTCGAAATGAATTTATGAGCTTTTAAGGGTGAATGGTGACTTTAGTGTCCTGCATCTTATGTTGACTTAGGTATCATGACATGTTTTATATTGTAAAAGCAACAGATGTACTATTTAGGACCCTTAACTTCTACCCAAAAGTTTGGTTGAAATAGTAACATCTATTTTGTTTCCTTTTTAATTCGCAGCTGGGTCATGGTGATTATTCTGCTGCAAATACAAGGGTTTTGCGCATGGTGAATACTCTTGGTGTTGAAAATGAGGCAAAACAAACAATAGAGGCTTTACAAGCTGAGTTGCAGAAGGCAAAAGAAAGACTTCAAGCTGTTGAAGAATTGAAGAACCAGTCTGGTAAATTTCTAATTGTCAACCTTTTCCTCTTTTTGATACTGGGGTTGCCACACGTCTACCATTTAATTTCACACTCATCATATAACTCAATACAAGCTGGAGAAGCGTCCTTAATTTCTCTGAGAAACTAGTCTGCATCATAATTTGTGGTTCTTGAGATATAATAGGGAGGCCAAAAATCTTGCTGTTGGCCTGACTCAAGAAAGCTAGAGAAGAAACATTTTAGTATTTCAAAATTGTTATTACATCGTAAGCTTTTCTGACAAGATATTTCCATAAATATTCAGGAGATGCTGGGAAGCTAGTTGACTCTCATATAACTGGAAAGATTTCTCAACTAAAAGAGCAAATTGCTACGCTTGAAAAACGTGAAGAGAGGTGTGTTGTTGATTTTGATTTGTTTAACACTCTTTGCGGCTATGCCCTTGCTTTCTCATTCTGAACCATGTGCGTCTTTGTAACAGGTACAAAACTGTTTTCGCCGATAGAATTTCCGTGTTTAGAAGAGCTTGTTGTGAGCTTTTTGGGTATAAGGTATGTCACTTGCTCATATCGTAGCACAGCACTTAAATGTCTTTCTTTGTCGTATTTTTTTTAACTGATAATGTTGACTATCAAGTTCTAAAATGTAATGGTCAATACTTTGTGATGAACTGGGGTTTATATGTTGCAAAAAGGCGTTCAGCTTTACTGTGTTTAGTTGCCTAACCTTCCATTATTTGTGTAGATAAATGACTATAAATTCTTGTTCAGCTATAATACTTGTAACCTTGTGAATTCCTTTTGAAAACTCTGGCAGATTGTAATGGATGAACATCAGCGTCCCAATGGAATCCCAGTGACTCGGTTTACTCTCCAGTCTATATATGCTCAAAGTGATGATGAAAAACTTGAGTTTGAATACGAGTCAGGAAACACCAGTATTCTAGTAAGTGATTCTTGTAACATATAGAGCTTTGACATGTTGCATTTGAAGCTGTTATCTCAGTTAATTAACTGATACTGATTTAATTCCTTCAGAACAATGGGTATGCCTCTCAGGGTGAGATAGCGAAGCAGGTAAAGTGCAGACATTATTTTTTTCCTTGGTAACTACGGTATGTTCTTAGTTTAGAGTACAATCTCATTCTGTGTGTGTTACTTGCAGATAGAAATATTCATAAGGAAGTTTAACTCGATTCCAGCTTTTACAGCCAATTTAACGATGGAATCATTCAACCGCCGCACACTATATTGAGAGCAGTGAATCCTTATTCCCAACCCGGTTTTTGTATATTTCTTAAGCCTGCTGAATAGAAAACATGAATATCAAAAGCCGCAGCTTAGAACTCAGAGTCAGCACAGGACATCTTTTATATATCTCTGGTTCGCTATGTCTGCGAGAATTGTGGTGTCATTAATTCTATTTTGGTATGAAAGTAACTGGTTTGGATTTACATAAAAAGAACGTAAGAGTATATCAGTGCTCCAGATGAATGCATTTTATATGCTCCCTTTCACTTTTGAGTTTAATGAAGTTAAGTTAAGTTAGGCTTTTATTGCTTTAAGTGAAGATTAAGCAGAGAGATTTGTATGAAACCAAGAACTTAAAACGCCAATAATACCTAGGCACCTACAGATACAGAAGATTAGAGCAAAATTGATATGGGATTATTACGCAAATGCACTTCTTTTTTATTTTTGTTTTGAATAAATATTTGGTTTCGACTTGAAAAAAAAAAAAAAAAAAAACTCGTATCAACCAATTCACCTCATGACACAATCATCCTTCCCCCTGCTTTCCAATAATCAATCTCAACGAATAATTGAAATAAACTAATTGCCGAAGTGACATTTTGGTCATCTGGGCTTTAACTTATTGATATTCACATGTTATTACATCGTCGATCTTTAGAAAACTCTTAAGGACTTGTTTCTCCATTCCTTTGTATACCTGAAAAAAAAAAAACTATAGTGCATTAGATTGATAAACAAATATAGAACCAAATGCAGGCAACAAGAAAAGAGTCGAAGACTAAAGGGCTAACCGTATTCACTTGAGGGGATCAATGTGAGGGTAGAGTCCCAGGACATGTTCCGGCATGAAATCATGCCTTGTCAGAATTCCAACAATAGGCGGTCTCTGCAATACAAAAAACATTTTCGTTAGAACCATAAACAAGTCTAGCGACAAAGAGGGTAAGAGAGAGAGAGAGAGAGAGAGAGACTGACCCCTGGTGTTTTGGGCACCACACACAAGTGGCGAAGGCCAAGTTGTCGGAAAAGAATAGCTGCTTTAGCTAGAGACAGAGTCTCAAGCACAGTATAAGGAGATGTGTTAGTGATGGGATGGAGATCAACATACATCTCCATCTCCTCATCACTAAGATCCAAATCTTCAATCTTGAGCCCCTTACCTAATCCTGCTTTGCCAAAGTCACGGGCTTTGCAACTTCTCAGAATTTGGGAACCATAAGTTGTCCTCTGCTTCGAAAATCTCTTCCCTTGAAGAAGGACAAGGAGATGGGATCTCAAGGCAATCCCACATAACTCATAATCTTCTGTGAAAGGTGGCTCATCAATCACAGGGAAACCATTATGTCTTGTCATCTTTAACGCTTGCCATATCACCCCGACCTTTTCAACTCTAGAAAATGATATCAAGGATCCAGAAACTACGTCCTTTGCAACCAAATTGCGCATGTAAGGTTCTGCATGGTCTTCCATGTATGGCAGTCCTTTCATTGTTACAATCTGGTCGTAGACCCCTTTGTTGAAACAATCTGCAACCGTTTTTGAGATTAGGAGTACAAGCATGACCAATGGCAGCATCAGGAGATTATTTGTAAGCTCAAGCAGTATGACACAGAGAGAGACCGTCATTCTCATCGTGCCTCCAAGGAAGGAAGCAGCTCCAAGCAGAGAAAACAGACCTACATCAAGCTGAGATAGTGGACCCAGTAGTCTACCAACTAGTCTTCCATAAGATGCTCCAGCAAGAATGACAGGAATGAAAAGTCCAGAGGGTATGGCTATGCCGTATGTTATGATGCCAAGGAAGTATACTGCAACAAAGAATATGGCAAGGGTGGAGATATGGAATTCATTTTCAGTTCTGGATGTGAAAAGGTTGCGGATTGCATCATCATTGGTGTTGAGAAGTAGGGAGGAAAGGTCATTGTAATGGTTTGGAGGACACTGGAAACTCTTATAGATGCTGGATCGACCTACACTTGGGCACTTTCCTTCCCCTATGCCAATAGGACATGGAGTACACTGTGTAAGCCATGGGAGACCAAATGCGCAACACGAGCTCAAAACAGAAACTGCCATAACAAGCATAATTTTAAATCTCGGACCTCTTCTGCAAGTTTATGGAAAGAACAAGTTAATAAGGAGTAGTCAGAAAATGAAGTTATGAAAGACTTAACTCGTGGAGAAGTGACATACTCGTTTATTAAGCTATATGTGCGGAGAACCTTGTCCACAAGGTAGTTATAAAGGCTTCCAAGCACACCGCCAACAACTCCAATGAATACTACTGCTAGCAAATCTGGAGTGCTATAAAGCACTGGTCCGGAGTTTACGTCAAACATGATGAGACCTCCTTTCCCAAACAGTCCACATCTTCCAGATCGACAGAGCTCAATTAAACTTCGTAACACCACTGCTACAACTGCGGTAGTGAAGAAAGTCCTCCAAAGAAGGGAATTCCTCCACCTAACAAGTTTAACAAAGTGAGACATAATTTTTTCCAAGTTCCATATAGCAATATAGGACAATAGTCTACACCATGTATCACCTAGAGTTTCTCGCTTACTAACTGCCATCTACATAGAACAGTCATGTTGCATGAATGATGTTTTAAACTAGACAAACAGGGTGATCGTTTTGCACTTTATAAAGACTTCTTCTCAATGGGGAGAAGCTTACTCTGTCCTAGTTTTGAATTGTTCGTTTACTGCAATATAAAGCATCAGCTCTAATAACCTAATATATATAACTTCAGAGACTTCCCACTACAATATGACTGATACCCCTATATTATAAGAAGTTAGATAGAAACAGAAAATCACCATGAAGCAGCTTCCTCAAGGGCGAAAAGCACTCCCCCAACTGGAGCACGGAAGGCAGCTGCAACACCAGCAGCAGCCCCGCAAGTGATCAGGTCTCTTCTGTCTCTATCGTTTTTGAAGAATCTGAGCCACTTCCAAGTCAACCGGTACTTTCTAGAACCTCCTTGTCCAAGTAAATTAGCTATGCAAGCACCAGTATGCACCATAGGCCCTTCCTTTCCAACTACGAACCCAGCAGCAACTCCAAATATAGAGCCAAAGATCTGCCAATACAATATATTTTATATTAGAAAAAGGTTTACAGAAGAATACGTCATAACATAATATTCTTCACTCACAAACAAATGCTTAATTCAAAATGAACAACAAAGATGCTTGGAAAGATGTCTTAGGATCCTACCTTAACAAAGAGGGTGCTCGGAGCTAATATTGAGTAAGCATCTATACCATTGAGATATGCTTTAACCTCAGGTATACCAGATCCTGCTGCCGCCGGAGCAATATAAGCACAGAGTGAAGCAGCAGCAGTTGCCAAAATCAAGTTACAGCCAGCAAATGCAAAAAATGCCTGAATGTATCTGCAGTTTTAGAGAATGATTCGGCTGTCAAACATCATTCTGAGCCTCCAATTTCACAGAGTAAATTTATCCAAGCATATATTGCTATGACTATGATTCTTAATTCTCATATCTGTAGTAAGAAATTTAGATATAATAAAGAACACCAGAAATAAATAAAAACACAGCATAAACTGAATTCAAACAGGATAATAGATAAGAGGTAAACCATGTCTTAGAAGCAGAGATGAACAATGAAAGGGGCACACTTACTTTTCCTTGAGCATGAGATTGCCGGTAAGCAAGAGTTTGAATCCAGCTATATTCTCAACAGCAAGGTTATTCAAAAAGCCAACAACCCCAGTGGCTAAACCAATAAGAAAAGCAAGAGCCCATTTGAGAAACGTATACTGAAGTATCTCAATCTTCTTCCTAGACCTCCAGTCTTGCTTGAAAAAATCATTCTCAAAGATCCTGACAAATAAACTTACAAGTCAACACCCTGATATAATGTAACATAAGTACAGCACGCAGTAAGAGAGAGAGACAAAGAACAAAAAGAAAGAAAAAAAGTCAGTTCTGTCTGAAAATAAGATATCATCTTAAAAAGCCCCAAAAAGCATTGCACTTTCGTCAAAGTACTAGACTATGTTATAGCCAGGTGAGATTTGGCACAGTAGTGGTAATGATGACCCAGAAGCTAAAAGTTTCCCCCCATCTCAAAAGCTTCCATTTTTTTATGACCATTGATGAAAAAAAATGATTAAAAAGGTACAATGGGACCCAAAAACGTTACATAAAATCCAAAAAAACTTAGCTCCATTCCTTGATTCATTTTTCTATTACTACCAAACAAATAAGACAAAGACACTGAAACTTCATAGACTCATAACAGACAAGCAAAACACACAAAGTTGAGATGAAGTTTTTATAATCTAATTGAAAACATTTCTGAATATTAAAATCTAATTCCCAAATTAAGAAACTTTTATCCAGCAAAAAGGTGAAATTAAATTAGTTATGTGGAGGAGAATAAAAGAAGGGACACGAGACAGACTCGTAATCAAGGCTTTCGATGGGACAAGAATTAGCTCCGACAATAGCAATCTGAGAAGTAGTGTTCTTCCGATTCCTAGCGAGAAGAGGCTGTCGAAACCCGACAGATCCATCATCGAGAATCCCAGATATCTTCCTCTCGAAACTATGACCTCCTTCGATCTCTATATCATGATGATGATGATGATGCTCTTCGCTCCGATCACCATCCATCGATTTTGATTTCTCCTCCCAAGATCTTGTTTTAGAAAAGAATAAAACTTTTTTGATTCCCGATCAGACAGACACAAAGCCTCATAAGTATATAAACTTTTTTGGGAGAAGCTAATTTAATTGGATTCAGGGCACGAGAATCCTGGAATCAAAGAACCTCTCGCAGCTCAAGCATATGTTAATAAAAAAAAGTTTGTTTTTTTAATCTTTTTTTTTTTTCTTCTGGGGGAGGTGGTGGTAGAGTTATGAATGATGAATGGGTCAGGTGTCTTGTTGTTTTTATATATGCTTCTCCTAATTTAGGCAAAACAAAAACTCTCTTTCTTCGTTATGGATTTTATAAGGTAAATTATATATATTTTTCCCTAAAATTAAAAATAAATAAAGAAAGTCAATAACAAATTTTGCGTTATGATATATTTTGATTTTGGAAAAAAATATATACCCAACGACTAATTCTAACAATGCGTGATATCCAATTACAGTGAAAACTCTATAAATTAATAAGGTCGAGACCATGAAATTTTATTAATTTAAAGAGGTTTTAATTTATTGATAAATTAATAATTACCGATAAATTAATAAAATATTAATTTATGAATAGATTTTCTCATTTTCATAATTTTGAAAAATTTCTATACAAAATAGGATATTTTTGTTATCATTTATGTTTTTAAATAATTTATGTAAATTAAAATTTGGCTACCCTAATAGGATGAATGTCAATTGTTTACTAGACTATCTAGGTAAAAATGATAAATGTTATAAGTTTAGAGTTTAGAAGAAATTGCTACTACTATCCTTCATGGTAATTATGAAGTCAAACCAGTTACTAAAGAAGCAATTATCGTATCTAGGAATCTCCATAATTTTTTGGATGTGACTTGAAAAGATAACAACAAAAAAAGATTATAGATGAGCTCCAACAAAATGCAAATTCAAGAATATACAAACAATAATATAGTTATATTTCACTAGGTTTTTCTAGATAGACAAACAACAATAGAGTCATATCTCACTAGATTTTCTTAGATATATATATATGTGTATATATATATATATTAGTTTAATTGATTATTAATTTATGATATTGATGGGACCATATTTTTACATAGAATTTCTAAAAATATTATTATCTTATTATTTTATCGAA
Source organism: Camelina hispida (assembly GCA_023657505.1). Lineage (NCBI taxonomy): Eukaryota > Viridiplantae > Streptophyta > Magnoliopsida > Brassicales > Brassicaceae > Camelina > Camelina hispida. The sequence continues at coordinate 17,168,316 of CP094636.1, forward strand.
ATGTGTCATTTTTTACACCGGTCCAACTTAGGACCGAAAGAATTTATTAATTTATAGCGAGTATTAATTTAAAGAATATTAATTTATAGAGGTTTTACTGTATCGATATCATATAAGTATTGCAATTTCTAATTATTCTAACATAATTATAAAATAATATTTTTTGAAATCTTATTACTTTGTCAATTCTCAAATTTTAGTTTTAATCTTAATTTTGAGTTTCTCAAGTAAATTTTCAATATTTTGAAAATCCTAATTTGCGTATATTCTTTAGGTTAAAAAAAAATTATATATTTGTATTGTTAAGATTTTAAATTATTTTTTGGATATGATATGATGTGAATTATATCTATCTTTGCTTCCCAATAAAAATCGGGATTTCCATCCAACAAGCTACCTGGGACCGATATATACGTTGTCCAATTACAAACCACTGTCTCTGTCTGTTTGTGAGATTCGTTTCAAGAGAGAAAGAAAAAAAAAAAAAAAAGAACATTCATCAATGCTTCAGTACAATATGTTTAGACGGTGGCCTGTATTAAGAATAAATCATAATCCATGATTTATTCAATCACATATTCATAATCAATCATATCTTCTAATTATGTAAATAAGATTATGTAATTATTGTCATTAGAATAGTCTAGAATTATCTCTCTAGGTATGTATATAGCTACTCCATTGTACTCAATAAGATCATCCAATACATTAAACATTCATAGGATATCAGAGCCAAAATGATCTAACGATTGGCTCCGTTCCTGTTTTTAAACTATATGCTTCTTTTGTTTATTTTTGTTTTAAGCCAAGTGCTTCCACATTCAAGTTCATTAAAAACCTTTGAATCTAAGCCATAGAGCTTCTATTATTTAAGTCTACAATGTTAGACCTATGAATCTAAGCCAAGTGTTTTTCTTTATAATTTTTTTGTCTCAAGCCAAAAGTGCTTCTATCATTCAAGTTTATCATAAGCCTCTGAATCAAGATGAATTTCTTTTGAAATAAACAAAAAAAGGCAGACTCTAACCATCGTTGATGTCGGCCTCCTCAACATCACACAACTCGTCACCGTATCGGGTCTAACCATCGTTGTTCCTCTGCCTCCAACGCATGTCACCATTGTTGGCTGTCGTTGGATTTTCACGACCAAGTTTCATGCCGATGGTTCGCTTAACCGGTACAAAGCTCGTTTAGTCGCCAAGGGATACAACCAACAGCATGGGATCGATTATGCAGAGACGTTTAGTCCTGTTATCAAGACAACGACGATTCGAGTTGTTCTTAATGTTGCGGTTGATTGTGGCTAGCCGATCCGTCAACTGGATGTCAACCACGCTTTCTTGCAAGGTACGTTAACTGATGAAATATATATGTCTCAGCCTCCTGGTTTTATAGATAAAGACAGACCACATTATGTGTGTAAACTACGGAAGGCCATCTATGGCCTCAAGCAAGCGCCTAGAGCATGGTACACTGAGTTGCGGACATATCTTCTTGCCACCCGTTTTTCTAACTCCATGGCGAACACATCACTTTTTATTTTAGGACAAGACCGGTCCATTGTTTATATGTTGGTATATGTGGATGACATTATTGTCACAGGGAATGACAATGCTTTGCTCAATCGCACCCTCGATGCCTTGGCCACCAGGTTCTCCGTAAAAGCTCATGAAGAGTTGTCTTATTTTCTGGGAATTGAAGTTACTCGTACGGTCATGGGTTTACACCTCAATCAACGCAAATATATACTTGATCTTCTAGGGCGTACTAACATGTTACAAGCTAAACCGGTCTCTACTCCAATGGCGCTCACACCAAAACTCACTCGTCACTTGGGTACTCGACTTTCGGATCCCACTGAATATCAAAGTACAGTTGGCAGTCTTCAATACTTGGCATTTACTCGTCCGGATATCTCATATGCAGTCAATCATTTGTCACAGTTAACGCATGCACCAACATCAACTCATTGGAAAGCGGTTAAACGTGTCTTACGGTATCTATGAGGAACACACACGCATGGTATCTTTCTCAAACGCAATAACCCTCGTACTCTTCATGCGTATTGAGATTCAGATTGGGCAGGCGATTCAGATGATTATCTCTCCACAAATGCATATGTTGTCTATCTTGGTCACAATCCTATCTCATGGTCCTCCGCGCTCTTCCACAGAGGCGGAGTATCGTTCGGTTGCTAACACCTCGTCGGAGCTCACATGGGTCTGTTCTTTACTTTGAGAACTTGGCGTTGCGTTACCGACCGTACCAACTATATATTGTGATAATATGGGAGTCACATATCTATGTGCCAATCCGGTGTTCCAATCGAGGATGAAACACATCGCCTTAGATTACCACTTCATTCGTGGTCAGGTACAGTCTGGAGCTCTTCGTGTCGTACATGTTTCCACCAAAGATCAACTGGCCGATGCGTTAACTAAACCCTTATCCCGTGCTTTGTTTCTTCATATGTCGAGCAAGATTGGAGTCACACCGAGTCCCTCCATCTTGAGGGGGCGTATTAAGGATAAATCATGATCCATGATTTATTCAATCAAATATTCAGAATCAATCATATCTTCTAATTATGTAAATAAGATTATATAATTATTGTCATTAGAATAGTCTAGAACTATCTCTCTATGTATATATAGCTACTCCATTGTACTCAATAAGATCATCCAATACATTAAACATTTACAGCTTGATCGACCACGAACAGTAAAATGATTGTGAGGTCACTATGTGTAAATTGATTGGTCCCCTTATCCTTGCTTCAAATGAATTTTGCATCATGTGCCAGTGTGATCCTTTTTCGCAATTTTTTTAACTTCTTATTGTTCTTCTTGCTAGACTAATATACGTATATTACATTCCTTTAATCTTGGATTCTATCCCTTGACATGCTTCACCATTTGCTACCGAACTAATATATTTGTCGTGATGTAAAATACTCTCTCATCTACCATGTTCCTTGCCCTTTTCAACCGTATATTAGAAACTCACTTGAAATTGTGATGAGACCTTTCATATTGTCGCATTTAATTTCTTCAAACATGGAGGCATGGAGCCAATGTGAACTGTTTCCATTACTCTTCCAAAGTTTTTTGTTAAAGACTGTGGCCTGTGGGGTTGGTGTGAACTTCTTCCACAAAAGTTTAATCAACTTAATTTTCTTTCTTTTTATCCTTTTTTTTTTTTTTTTTTGCGTGGTTGTTTCAATTACAGTATTTAATAGGCATTTTGCGTCTAAGTGTCCCCCATTTCTTATAGTTGAGTAGGACACATCAAAATTCACTGAGTTTTGGTACCACGAATCGCTGGATTTTTATGAAGCTCCGAAATCCAAACTAAGATCAATTCTACAAAAGAAAAAAAAATTAAATTGTGTCAAATCGATAACATGTTGTAATATGGAGTTTTCGGATATAAGTGCAATAAAACCTGTATTTTTTAGGAGCAAAGCTTTTATGGAATGTTTTTGAAACTAAATCGATCTTTGGGCCACTCGCTTTCAAGATGTTGATTTTCTTTTTGCTAAAAGAAATTGTAATTCAGTGATCATGCATGTCTTCGCAAAGTATGGCTGTATAGCGTCTGTTTTTTTACTCTGAATGTTTTTCACCGCCATTTTGGCTATCAGTCCATTTGTATCATGACTTTTTAATAATCAATATTTGGACGAAATAGAAAAACGATATTGGTTTGGATTCAAGTGAATACACGCGATGCACAATAAGTCAATAACAAGACCCCAAAACATCAAACGTGGGAAAAATATCCATAATGTTCCAAGAACTACGTCGGCAAACATGGTTGCAGATTGAAAGATCCATGCATGATTCCAAATTTCATGGTTGTTGCATTAATAACTTGGACTTCACTCTTTGATGTTTATCGTCAAAATAATTTTTTTTTTCTAAAGGCTTTTTGATCATCAAAGAGTATAACATGGGTATTGGGTAGTAACCGATGCTTCACCTTCCAAAATAGACACTAATTAGAGATCAACTTCGCGAGGTACATCGTTTCCCTCATTCAAATCGGAGTGCCATTCGGACCTTAAAGAGGAGCTAAGTTCCTACAACGGACGCTTAATTAAAATGGTCGAGAGCCAAGCCAAGCCATGTGTGAATGATTTTGAAAGTCTCGAGCTGATGAAAGGATGCTCACGTAGAAGGGAGGGTTTGAACATACAGTCTGACATTTTTTGGAAGCCACGAAATAAAAATCACTTGATAAATCTATACTAGTATTTTTGCAGCAGTTTTTGCTCAAAAATCTGTTTTGGAAAGTTTTTGCATTTAATGTCATTGAATGCTTATATTCATATCCAAAAAATTTAGTTAATTTTCTCTACTATCCTTATAACCAAACAAAATTAAAATATTTTAAATATCCATATATATAATATTCTATAATTAATACAAATATTTAGAATATTTATTCCATATTAAAAAAAATTATTCTCCTATCATCTTTTTTTATTTTAAAACTTAAATATAGTGAATCATCATATAATACATAAAGTTAATAAAAATATGTATTTTTTCCTGCATATATTATGATTTGAAATTTTTTAAAACGAACGTATATTACTCAAGAAATATAAAAAGTGCGTGTTCAACATACATATATAGTAAATTTACCGTATATAGTAAATTATAGAATTTTAAAAAAATATATAATTTATAACTGATACATCTAAATTTGATAAAAATCATAAAATTATGAATATTTAAACATACTAAAATTTTAAAATAACACAAACGAGTTATATTACATGACGGGTTATATGACATTACATGATTGAATTGATAATAGTAATATCATTAATATGATATTTCAAGATGGGTAAATCCTTATTTTACTATTTTAACAACACCATATAAAATATGTAAAGTCAAACTGATTTAATTAAGATTGTATTAAACAAAAATTATTGTGTGGTATACCACATAGCATAATCGAGTCATAATCTAAAATTTTTGTGCGATATACCGCGAGCCGTAATCTAAAATTAACAAAATATTACATTAGTAATATTAGTATTAAAATAATACATTAATAAAAAGAATAGAAAAAAGCTTGCCCCGCGGTATACCGCGGGTCATAATATAGTACATTTTAAAATCAGAGGCGGCTAAAACATCCATATCTAAATGAACTATACGTCTATACTTGTTATTAGGGCTATATATTATTTAAAACTATTAGTTTTTCAAATGAAGTATACTAATTATTAGGACTATATCAATTAAAAAAATATAGTCTTCTACTTTATAAATAGTGTGAAGTCTTAAACAAAGGAATAATGGGTTGAGGATATATATAGTTTAACAATTGAATAGATAGAACACATATTAAAAATGTCAATAAGCAAGTTTAGTTAATATATACATTGTACAGCAAAATCCAATTGTTAATCTACAATTATTTTTCTATGCATAGGACAAACGTGTACACCACCCGCAGTCTGCAGACACCCTTATCGAATCTATAAGATATTAAGAACGATGATTCTTTTAAAGAGTTGAGCAGATTACACTACAATGAAGTTTATAAAATGTAGTCCCTATATCAAATCTATGTTAATTTAAGACGGTGGAAGGCGTGTTTAGATGATATCATTATCCTAAATAAATTAGGAATGACTAATGATGGTTTATTCCATGAAAATTGGTCAAATGCCATAAAATAAGATACATTTCATAAACAATTAAAGTTTTCAAAACTATACAAGGTTATTACTTTACTTTTCTATGTGTATTTTTCGATTAAAATATTTTAAATTAATTTGGATATGATTTTTAAAAAATTATTGGAACTGTTTCTACATATTGCAGTTGGAATACTTTGTAAGTAGAGAAAATTAGACTTCTAATAATTAACTTAATTAGAAGTACTTAAATATCGTTATTGAACCCATTTGTAAGTAGAGAAAAATTTCCAAATGGGTGCTTTGTAAAAGTAAAATTTGAGGAATGCATGGGTACATTATGCATATTAAGTATCATAACTCTCAATTAAATAATAAGAAGAAACAAATTATTCAATCACATTTATTTTCAAAAATAATATTTTGGTTGATAGAAGTTAGAAAAATTATTAAGAATCTTTTATTCAATTTACTCTACTCACTAAGATGAATTAAAAAAAAGACAAAGCTATTCATTTGATAAAAAATGATTATTAATAAAAACCGAAGGTGATAGATCGTGGATAGTGGTGGGTTTGTAGACAAGGGATGATGTGGACGGTGTAAGGTAGGTTTGTGAACAGTGGATGATACATGGTTACATGGTGGGTGGTTAGATCAAGGATGATGGATGATGTGTTTGTGGACGGTGGATGTTGTGGACCAATGGTTGATTATAAAACCCAAATTTTGTTCATTGATATTTTTTAAAAATTTTGTGCATGTAGTAAACTATGATTTTGAGCACACTAAAATTGTATCAAATCAGGCTTCAGACAAATATGACATAAAATTGTGGGAACTCATATATGCATATGTATTGCGCCAAACAGTGGGAATTGACCGTCGAGGAGTACTATATATGCATTTGCGCCAAATTGTCAACGTTGCGGAGCACATACAAAATTTTGTGTTTAGAGATTAAGGTTTAGTTTTGAAGTTTAATTTTGAAAAATAATGTTATTTTTGAACTTGAAAATGATGCTAAATATTGAAGCGAATATAAAATTTCATAATATTATATTTGGGAAAATTCCCCAAAAAAACACCAACTATTTAATATTTGCCAGAAAAAAACATGAACTTTTTTCGTTGCCAGAAAAATACGCAAATTATTTTTTAGTTGATAAAAAATACACGAACTATTATTTTTTTCCAATTTCTCCTCGTCTCCGTTACGACCGTTAACGGTATTGTAACGGCGTTACTATTTTTGAAAAAAATTCCAGAAAAAAACACAAACTATTTATTTGTTGCCAGAAACATACATGAACTTTTTTTTTTGCCTAAAAAATACATAATTTTTCATTTCTTATTTTTCCATTGACAATGTTAGAGATCATAACTTATAATTTTCTCTGCTCTCTTGAACTTCATTCAAGTTTCCACTACTATTTAGGATATACTAAAATAAGAACAAAAATACACAATTAGATTAATCGATTTCCAAATTTCTCAATTAGTGTTGTTTTTGGATTTATACTGACTTTACAAATTTTGAAACTTCATCAACATTTCTCTAAAATTTTATGAGATCTCCACCTTTGTAGATCTTTGTATACATTTCAAAAAATATGCATCTCTTTAGTTTAGTACCTTTTATGATGCTTATAACCAGTGTAAATCATCAAATGGGCTGGTGTACGCAAACTTGATCGAGATCATAGATTATAGCCATTTTGTGGGATATCAACTCTTGTAACCTAACCAGATTCACCATTTATTTATGCAAAAACAATACTATTGAGAAATTTAGAAATCAATTAATCTAATTGTGTATTTTTGTTCTTGAATTTTGTTATCATCAATAGTAGTGAAAACTAGTATGAAGTTCAAGAGAGCAGATAAAGTTATGAGATATGATCTCTAACATTGTTAATGGAAAAATAAAAAATGAAAAATTATGTATTTTTAGGCAAAAAAAAAAGTTCATGTACTTTCGCAACAAATAAATAGTTTTGTTTTTTTCTGGAATTTTTTTCAAAAATAGTAACGCCGTTACAATACCGTTAACGGTCGTAACGGAGACGAGGAGAAATTGGAAAAAAATAATAGTTCGTGTATTTTTTATCAACTAAAAAATAGTTTGCGTATTTTTCTAGCAACGAAAAAAGTTCATGTTTTTTTCTGGCAAATATTAAATAGTTGGTGTTTTTTTGGGGAATTTTCCCTATTATATTTTTTGTTTTTTAATTAATCTGTGTGCACTTTCAATTAATTTTGATACGGATATTTCTTAAAAATTTAGAATACTTTACGTATACGTAATTGTTGTCATCTAAACCTTTTGTAGCTAGTAAAAGTCACTATGCACATGTAACCGAGAACCACATGTATATATATATCCTTTAAATGCTAAGACTACCTTGTTGAGGCTGTTGTTGTGCTAAAAGCAGTTTAGGTTGAACTTTTCACAATAGAACAAGCAAATTGTTTTAGTTCAAAAAAAAAAAAAAAAAAAAAAAAACAAGCAAATTGTTATAATCAAGGCCGTAATGTACTGAAACAATGAGTGCAAAATGAATCTAAGACATAATTCTCCGGCAAGTATAGTCGAACAAAGTCTGGAGTGTGCTTTTGGGAGATGCTTCATTAGGTAGATTCAGAAGCCTAGAAACCCGGGAGAAACCGATATCATGTTTCATTAAAGAGTTAGGCTCTGGTTCTTGTTCTTGTTCTGGTTCAAGACCAAGTTGTTGCTGTTCTTTACTTGTTTTTGTTAGTGCCCATTGCATAGCCCATATTGCAAGGGGACGCATGTAAGTCAGTGATCTATACTCATCATTCGTGTTCCAAGCTTCGGGCGTCTGAAATGAGTAACTGTTTATAGACAGTATCAGTAACTAATAATGGATATGAGTCACATGACTCAGAGTGATAATGATAGAGAGAGAGAGAGCAAGCTTACCCGAGTCCGCCTTCAGACCATGCAGCTTCATAGACGCCACTTGCAGTCTGAAACGCCATATCAACTAAACCTTCTTGGATCATTGTTGCAGAAAGAGCATATGTAACACCGGACCATATCTCACGTGATTGCATCGACGCTGTATCAACTTTCCCACTGGGATGCATACCGTTTACAGCCCCACGTTTCCCATCTTTAATCTTCATCACATTGAAGTTGTAAACTTTCTCCAGAGCCGTCCTTGCCTTGTCTTCATCTACAATAGGTAAAAGGCCTGATGCTCTCGCGTACCTGGAATTTGTATAATATGTCATACAACATCAACTCTTACTTCTAACTAAAATGCATAACAGTTACTTCATAAAGAAAGGAGGGAACAAAGTCACAAACCATTGACCAGCTAGTTGATCAGCTTGAATAGATGAGCTATACGGACTTCCACTATTGTCATAGTCAAAATATGAACCATTCCACAACTGTTTCTCATATACAACTTTTGCTTTCTGAAACTTTGACCAGAAATACTCCTGAGAGTTCTTGTCACCAACTACACGTGCCAATGCAGATGCAGCTTGCAGTGCAGCCACCCAAAGTCCACCACAGTATGCACTTACACCAGACGCAGACCATGTATCGTAAGTCTGATCTGGAAACCCTTCGTTCTCAATCATTCCATCGCCATCTTTGTCAAACTGAGCCATATATGCCATTGCAACATACACTGAGGGCCAGACAGCTGATGCAAACTTCTTGTCTCCTGTAGCAACTACATCTCGGTATACCTGGAGGACGAATTTGGGGTTCAAATCTTTCCACCGATCTGTATTGTGAAGATTATATCCATTGACTTCAAACCAAGGGTCATTGATTCCTAAGTCATGAGGAACTGCACCAAGAACCTTCCTCTGAACCCATTGTCCCTCAGTAAGAGTTTTAACTTTAGTGGGATCGTGTAGCATCACCGCAGCAGCAAAGTCTCTCTGGATACTAAGTTCTAGTTTTGGAAACAGCATCACCAGTGCAAAAGATGAATAGAAATGAACATCGTAGGTGTTCCACATACGATATTCAACCCCTTCTAGGTAAAGGAAGTGCCCAATGTTCTCTTCTCCTTCTTCGAGTAGTTTAGTGCCAAATGCTGAGTTTGATGCTGTTGATGCATGAAGTTCCTCAAGTGTAGATGACATTTTTTCAAGGACAGAGATAGCTGTATCATTCTGACGCGGTACATCAGTAGTATCGTTCTTCAGACCGAGTTGGGATTTATCAAGTGAGAACTTCTTTTCTCTGACTCCTGCTAAGCTATGTACTGGGGATGACCCATCTGCAGAACAATATGGACTAACCATGAGAACACCGGGTTATAATGTCATGCTGTAAGTAAACTTTTATCATATGAAAATCGTCCAAACGTACCTGTCCAAACAGTTCCTCCTGAATTAAGGTAATAAAGCTCATTGAACAGAGTGATAGGGTACCTACAAACACCAAACACAGGTTCGAGATTACTTTATGAGCACTGATGTCTTATAGAAGCTGAAAAACAAGCCTTACCATTCAGGCAGCCTTTTGTCTTCAAGTATTGGTCTTTGCCAAGCTTCTATCCAGGACTCCCACTGACTATGTTCTGTTCCATATAAGACTTGTCAGTAGAAGCTTCATTCTGGAGTGAATCACAAGGAAAATACATTTTACAATGAATAGGTCTTTACCAAGAATAGCATCATGTGCAATTTGTGCTGCAGCATCACCATGATTTCCATAAAACTTTGTGTAACGCCTGAGAAGAGTTTGTTTTAGAAGGCTGACTTTAACCATCACTATTCAAAGAATTCTGTAGCAAATCAGTCTTACCGAGAATATATTTTACCACTAGGAAACTGCACTTCAGGGCAGTCCCAAGCCAGAGAAAATGTGACAATGCGTGACTCTCCCGGTGGGACTGTTGCAGAGGCTGCTACTGCTGCCCCAATCGATGACCCGTGCTCTGACTGCATCGACACCTCAGAAGCATCAAAGTTATCAAAAGAACCATTCTGCAACAAACACAGGAGTATATATCAAATATCACGTTGACGAATAATACAATTATAGGCAAGATGATAATGTTAGGTTCCTTGTAACATAAGGAAGAATATGCTAAACCTCTTTAATAACTTGCCACATGTCTTTTGCCGTGATTCCATTCTGTTTTCCAGATACTATGAAAAATGGGCAGGCTGAGACACTAACACCATCGGTGGACTGAGCTGAAATCGCATATGACAGTGATGGTAATCCATTTGCTGTTCTGTATCAGTAAATAGTCCAGCAACAAAGTTGAAACATTCAGTCTGATGATACTTAGCCACCATAAAGATTTTCATCTTGTACTAATTTGGTGCTTTACGCAAAGAATATGGAAGAACTTACTTATGGTGTAAAAGCACACCCTGGACTCCAGCATTCATCCTATTATGATCATCAACATCAAGTTAGTATAAAACACACACACACGTTCGCGTACATATCTCCTAAAGTGTGAGAGTAAAGCCGCAAAAGAAGAGTCTGATGAGTACAGAAATAAGAGTATTTATTTGTACATTATCTTGGAATTGTAGTGGCCACCTGAGAACTCTGAATCTCCTCCAACAGAATTCTGAACCAAAAAAAAAAAAAAAAAAAGTATCATTAGGATTGTGAAAGGAATGGTAAAAACAATAGCCAAAAACAATATGACTGCATTCAACAATTATCCCACCGCCCAAGTGAAGAGCAAAGTCACATCCGCAGTAGTGTCTCCGAGATTATGAAGCTGATAAATAGTATATAGCAAAATTCATCAGTACTATGGTAAGATCCACATCATAAGAATGTCAAAAGGAAACACTAGACATACTGTGAAAGTGAAAACAGACACAGGAAAGCTGCTTTCTTTGTAGTTGTGAGGTATAAAAGGTGAAACTTGACGACAAACAATCTTAAGCTCTGGATCAGGTTCACCTATACAACCATGAAATATTAATGTTTCAGGCTCATAACACAGACGGAGCAATATTTCTTAGTGTGAAATTATGTACAGAATCATATTACCCTCATACATTGTCCAAGACCTCGGATATAAAGCATGATACGTAGACTTGTCTCCTTTCAGATTCCAGTCCCAAGAACCAATTCCAGATTCTGACTCTTGTCTGTTAGAATACATAAATTTCAACATACCTCAATAAGATAATATTCACCGCAAGCTAACAAGCAGCAGAGAGTAGTGTAGTACTTGCCAAGCTTTGGGTTCTTAGGACATAACACGCTTGAGTACTTTTTTACCATTAGCACGAGAAACAAATGCCTGCATCAAACAGTTTGAAACATGGTTTAAAGTTCATCATCAGAAACATCATATCAACTATCTTCTACAAGTTTCTTCCTGCAAAGTCTCTAACTTACTGAGAACTGATTTGCTAGAACTGGTTCATCTTCACATCTTGGAGGGAATAGTTGCCATCTCTGGAATTCACCTTTAAAACTCCTGCCTATGCTTCCAGCACTGCAAGTAATCATACATAAGTAATATTTATTAAGAGAGCTTATCAAAATTTTACAGTAACTTCTGTATGAAAGGTTACAAATATGATCAGAGAGTCAGAGTTCTCCAAATGGCTATTTCTGTTAAGCATAGTTACAACATACCAACGTGGTCAAATAGAGTGGTAAAAAGGAAAAAAAAAACATACCCAATACCTCCAAGTGGAACACCATGGGAAGACGTTACAGAGTGCTTAGAGAATGGATCTATGAAAGCCAACTGAAATTAAATGGATATATTATTACAACATGCCTTATGTACACAAATCATTTTGTCCAAAACTCTTTGATAAAACTGAAAAAGGTGTAATCTGTTTACCCTTCCTTTAGCAGCTTCTTCTCTGACAAGAAACCATAACCGAATGCCCACAGGAGCCTACCAGAAACACACAAAAAAAAAAAAAAAAGATATATAGTTTTGATGATGACAAGCTTACCAAACAGTATGCAGAATTTCTAGTAACAGTTATATATTTGAAACGTTTTGTTTGCCAAATAGGTAGGTTAGGTACCAGCTGAAAAATCTCTTTAGGAGTTAGATTGAATTCCCGAGGAGCCTTTACGTCACTGTCTATCTTTCTTTGCCATGTCAAAGATGCAGGTACTCCCGGATCAACCTGATTTTGACAAAATATTAAAAACCAAGACCAACATTACTTGCAAGATTCTGGTAACAACTTAACTTAACACAGATTAAAGAACTGCAAAAAAAAAAAACTATTGTTTGACAGATTTAAGAACTCCAAAGTTGAATGGATAAAAAACTATAACAGAGCCCAGAAGTTTAAGCTATCCGAATCAGTCTCTATAAGAAAGCAATGACAACACAGCCATGTAAAAAATAAAATTTACTTTAGTATCAGAAGAGTTAAAAGATTTGACATCTTCACCACTATCCATGATCTTTACATCAGACATTGATCCTGAAAACACAACAGAAACACGATTATTCTAACACATTCTAATCCATGAAGACACGAACTGGGAAAAATAAGTGAATACCTTAAAACGAATTGCTCTGAATCGAACAAGTGGATCAAAAACAAATATATGGGAAACAAGAATAAAAACCGTGAGAATTGGTTGTGGCAGAGACGGAACGATCAAGCCGAAGAAGATTGATAGATTGAAAAAAAAAAAAAAAAAAACTTTGTGAAAGTGAGATTGAAAAATCGGGACTTTGTCAATGGTTACAGTTGGTGACTCTTATGAGAAAACAGAGTTTTGTTTTTATGGAAGATTTATTAATAAAAATAATATCTCCTGAATAATTTGGACTAATTTAATTGGATAATATATGGTCGCCACTCGCCACTCGCCACCACAAACAATTATATTTAAGGTTAAAAATCTTATTTATTAATTTTGATCAAAACGTCTCAACTATTTCTTTCCTGATTTAAAAACTTTACTTTTAAGCAATGTGTTTGTAATTGCTGATTACAAAAAAAAAAAGAAGTATTTAATTTGCAATTATTAAATTAGGATAATGATTAACAACACAACGCATAATGAATGGGGTAGATGGAATCATGGAAATAAAAAAGAAAGAATAAAAACCGTGTGTGAAAATTGGAATTAATGGTGTTGTTTAAGGACATCACAAGTAAACAAAAAGGAGTGAAAAACAGACACGTTACTTGCATCATCATGCTTCATATCGAGAGAACTTAGGTTCTGCACGATTGCATCGTGTATTTGTTTTATCAATTAAAAAAAAAAAAAAAAAGTAACGAAGTAATATAAAAAGATACCCAAGTCAGTTACTCAGTTAGTTGTTAATGTGAAGAAAACATTACCGACATGACTTGAATGAAATAGAGGGCATCACGAAACGAACTCTATCCCCCATTCGTGTTTTACACGGCTTCATCCGTGCTTCTGAATCAGTCTCCGGTTCGGCGTAATTGTGTTTAATTTGACCTCTCTTTTTTTTCTTTTTTTTCCTTTTTTCTCTGCCACGACTTCAACTCATGAGGTGGAGCTTAGCCCTCGAACCAAATGAGCTAAAAGTTGTTCAGGCAAAATGTGGTTTGACCTCTATTTCAAGTTGTTAATTAATTAGTAAAAATAATGTTTTTTAAATAAAGATGTAAAAGTTTGGTTTCAACTATTTTTTTTTATTTTTATTTTTTAATTTTCGTTACATTGTGCATGTTTGAAACCATACGGACATATGGGTAATACAATGACTATGTTAGTAAAAATCAACATTGAACATTATATTGTTTTGGAGATGAACACGAGACTATCAAGTTTGGGTAAGGAGAAAGTTCAAACTAAACATGCTTAACTTATTATCTTGTACTATATAGGAGGACCACAAAGAGGAGCATTTCATCCGGACAATAAAGCAACCAAGGTTATCTTGTAATTTAGTGAAGTGATTTGTTTGGGGATTGGGATTGTGTCTTAAATGTGTTTCTTTTAGCCTTTATTAGACCGGTTTTAAGATCCAAGTATCCAACATTATAAAAGTGAGTTTTGGGTTGGTGAAAGAGCTAATATTAGTGACTAGTGAGCATGTTAGTCAGAGAAAGCCAACTGAGTAGTTCTCTCACGTGAACTAACTGCAGATCGAAAGAGTACATGTCTCTTATAAAACTTGCTTGGTTTATAATTATTACTAGGAAGTGAGATACTGTTCTGTTGTTCAATCGTTGATACACTAAAATCTAATTTATACAAACAACATCCTTTAAACAATGAAAGCCAAATCACAGATCTGTTAGTTACAAATCTTGATCGTTAGACTAGAGAGGGGAGCAAAAGTAATCAATCAGGGATGAAAACTCACAAACCTAACAATTATTTACTAATTAGAAAAAGATTCATAAAACATAGAATTCAGCTATATAATAATAATCAAAGACTAAAAGGTTATATATAAAGTCAAAACAACAATAAGCATTACACTAATACCAGACCCACGATTTGTTTCACAGTTGAGAATTGAAAAGAAGAAACTTTCAATCTAGAAGTACTAACTTACACAAATTGATGTGTATATAATAAACTTCTGATGACGTTTAAATACACCAAAAGAATAGCATGCAACTAGCTTTGTCTATCTTGAAACAACCCACAAAATCAAGTAAGAATCATTGACTTAAAGCATCAAAAGATGAAACGAAAGCAAACCCCCCTCTATTCAACAGCTACCCCAGTTGAAACTGAAACCAACAAATTGGTCTTTCTTCGTCATTACCAGCAAAAGGTTTCAATTTTAGCATCTTGGATTAAGGTTTTTCAAATCAACAAATGACAGAGGACTCTCTGCAGCAATTGAATTTTCTAACTAATATCCAAAACAACAGCACAATCAGCTAGCCGTCTTCTAGTTTCTATAAACCTTCTGTGAGCTGCTAAGACGAGGTAATCACAACATAAAGCTATTTCCCCAATCGAAATTGCTAAAATAATTTGAGCATGATTGATTGGTGAGAGAAGTCCTCAAGAACAGCGTCGTCTGATTTTTTTTTAAAATCATAATAGTATTTGGTCACTTCAATCTGTAGTTTGTTGAACCAAACTAGTTCCGATTTGGTGAACTGAAACTAGTTCCGATTTGGTGAACGGAAATCGTCGACGGTTGTACAGGCGATGGAGATGATCCATCGAAATTGAGAAGTCGAGAGAGAGAGAGAGAACACGGGAAGCGAAGAAAAAAAGAAAAAAAACTCAATTTTTATTTTTTTCCCCACCCAATCACCTTCTTACACGCTCAATGTCCTATCGATCCTAAAATATCCAAAATAAGGATCGATTTTATTAGAGAAGTTGGACTTTTGATGGGCTGGATTTCTTATCTACAAAATAAGGAGTTGGTCCATCAACGGTGG